>VNJR01004268.1:0-310183 GCA_008042585.1 Drosophila punjabiensis | reverse complement strand
CGATTATACGCAAACTAGTCTCTCAGTTTTAAAGCTATCTGAATGAAACTTTGCAGATAGTCTTCTATATACTCTCACTCGTATATATGTCGGAACGAGCCGGATCGGTCAACTATATCATATAGCTGCCATAGGAACGGTCGTGAAATTTTCATTAAAAAAATTATAGCTTTGTCAGTTTTCAACATAATTTCTTCTACTTTTGGATACTAGTGGTTCACATTTTTTCAGAATTTTGCTGTAAATTTCATAAGAATCGGACGACTATATCATATAGCTGCCATACAAACGATCAGTAAATGTGGAGAAAAAAATATTTTACTTTACATGTAAAAATGTACAAAATGTAAAAAAATGTAAAACTGTAAAAATTGTATGAATATGAAAGTAATTCATATTGTATTATATTGGGATAGATTATAATTCATACAATTGGAATCTGCAAGGGTATACCAACTTCGGCGTGCCGAAGTTAGCTTCCTTTCTTGTTAAATAACAATATTTATAATTAAATTCATATTTATTGGTAATATCACTTTTGAACACTTAAAAATTGAATTGATTTCTACATTTAAAAAGTATGTTAATATGAAAAACACTTTGACACTAGTTCTTTAATTTGAAAATCACCTCATATTGAGTGTACTTCAACATGTGCCGGGTTACGAGCCACACCAGAGCACCTGATGAAGTACAATAGACATGGGAGACAGATACATGTGGGAATTCTTTACGAGGATTCGGAAATTCGCGATTCACGAGGCATATGTTGTTGGCGAAGATATATGTCTGGCACCACGCGCGCTACTTCAGGTACCTGACTGTATATAAGAACCAGCCCCGGTCACTGATTAGCGCGCAAGGTAAGAGACTTTTTTTCAGCTGGGAAGGAACACATCCCGTCCCGCATAAGCCAAGTTGAAGTTGGAGTTGGAGTTGGAGACTAAGCTGAAGAGGTAGAGATGTATAAAGCCAAGCCCAGTCGGCAGGTTTTCAGGCTTCTTGCGAGACAGATGTTCAGCCGCCTGGCAACAAAACTGCAGCAAATGGCGACGACGCCTCACCGCGCCTCGCTGCCCAGCCGCCTCACCCTCCCTCCTCCTGTCCTCCTTTCGCGAAGGTGAGGGGGAAACAACGACCTTGTGCCTTGCGTTGTGTGTTCCAGCTTTAAGGTTAACGATCTCCGCGGGCTCTGGTAGTTGTGCTCGATGACTTCATGCGACGCCACTTTGGATTTTATGCAATAACAATGCCAAAATTAGTCATATAAGTTTCAGTGTTGCCAGAAGGTAATTTAAATGAAATAAAAGCTTTAACTTTAGTTTAAAAATTAAATTCAAAAATAAATATACAAATCAAGAAATTTGTCTACAATAAAATCCATTTCCGTCTTAAGTCAAGTTCACTGTAAAAACATACAAATAAAAAATTGTTATTCCGAACATAAACTAATTTAAAGATAAATTTGAATACTTTCTTGCTTTATAAACAAATTCGATTTTACCTTTTCCTAGCTTACTTCCGCTGGAATTCTGGTAACACCGGCCAAAAAAAAAAAACAATGCCAAAATTAGTCATATGAGAGAGGAGAGAACATGAATTGTCGGATACTCTTGAGTGCTAATGACCACATAAGACATGACGTCATCGGGCGGCGAATTATTACATTTTTCATTCAGCAAATTCTCCTTACTTTTTCTTTTTTTTTTGCGATTCGTCTGGCAGACCCTTGATATTCTATATTTGAAACGCTGTAAAGAAACAAGCAGAAGAAATGAAAGCTAAGAGGAGGCAAGCAAAAAAAAAGCGACAAAAAATGAGCATAAAAGCGGCGAGAGCGGTCGAAACAAAAAAAAAAAAAAAAGAACCGGCGTTTTAAGCTCTCTCTGGCTCTCTCCTCTCCCGCTCTCTGTTACTAACCGAAGCTACATACGTGCGTGATCACCACACATACACTGGCAGAAATCGCACAAACACCGCTGAGACACACACGTGCCTTCAACACATTTGCGAATTCTCTTGCTGTCTGTGTAAGCGTATTAAAATTTTGCAAAAGTATTTTTTTTAACTGCCTTTTCGGTTTTCTTTTCCTCTTCCACTTTTTTTTTTTACAACGCCTCATAAACCTGCGATCGCGAACAGCTTTGGACTGTGAATAATTGCGAATTTCTGCGCGACAGCCGCATATATATAACCCCAGTGTATATATACATACATACATATGTATATTTGCAGTATATAAATGAGCGGCCATTGCTTGGGTGGGGCATTCCTAACCTCAAAAACTGCATGTCTGCTGTCTGCTTTTGTCTGTGTGGGTGTTGCGCTCCACTCCTCTCATTCTCTTCTCACTGCACATGGTTTTTTTTTCTAGCCAAGCCGCTGTTTTAGTTGTTCTTGTCCTTAACCCTGAGCGCAAAAAATTGAAGCCCCTGCGAAAAATTTGATCACTTGCACACACACACACCTCGGCCGTTTGGCAAATGAAGAAGAGCGTGTCTGTGTGTGAGCTTTGTCTGGGTTAAAAAAAATCTATCTAAAATTAATATTTGAGCGACAAAAAGTTCCCCAAACTGTGTCTTTGTGTGGGTTATGTGGAAATATGTAGAATCATGTGGTCGCCGACACACACATGGGCAAACATTTGCGTCATTTTTCTGCGGCTCTCTTTTTTCTCGTAGTGTAGCGAAAAAAAACTGCCTTGTGATATCAAAATGCTAAAAATAAACCGCTCTTCTTTCGCCGTTTCTTTTATGTTCGTTTTAATTCCTTTTGGTAGAAAAACCCAGAAGCTCCAGAAACCACGTTGATGTGTCGCCTGCGCCTCCTCTCTTTTTTTTTTCTGGAGTCTCTCGCAATTTCACAATATGTTTGCAGTTCCGTTTTCAACTTTTTATTTGCGAGTCTTTCTCGTTGAATTTGCGCTGACAACTTCCGTTGCATTTTTCTTTAGTTTCGCTTCACACACGCACCAACACACGCACTCGGACACAACACGCGTATTTCGTGAATATTTTCTGTTGCTTGTTGCTCATTGCTTATTGCCCACTGCTCTTTTCGTTTCGCTCTCCTCTCCACGTTGTTGTCTCCCATTTGGTGCGGAATGAACGACTGTGCCAAAGCCCAGAAACAGTCTGGCCTTTTATTTTATATGGCCCGGCCGATTTTCCTGCCCAGAGATAAACCGAAAAGTGGCAAAGGCAATGTGAGAAGAGAACGAAGACGAAAGAGAACCGCGAACGCCGGCTGTTGCCGATCAAATGCTCAACGCTTTCAGTCTCCGTCGAATCAAGAGCCCAAATGCGCGAATTTTATTCGCAGACGTCGGCAGCGGCAGCGACCCCCCTTGCGACGCCCCCTTTTGTGGCGGCGCCGCTGTGCGAAAGAAATGGCAACACACACGGGCAAAAGAGAGCGACGTCGTCGTCCCGGCGCCGCAGCTTTGCTGCTGTCGCTGCCCACGTTGGCGTCTGCTGCTGCTTCCTGCTTCCTCTTCCTTTCCCACATGCACATGCACTCACACAGACGGAAAATGCATATGTTGGTACAGTGGGGCTTCATGACTATCAACGAAATTAAATAGGGTCTACCTTTTTCTGAAGGTATAAGCCCAAAATTCATCATATTAGTACATTCCGTCTTATCTTAAGATTAAGAAGAATTTCGCTGACACTAAAGCTTATTACCTATAGTAAAAGTAAAAATTTTTAGCGCCTTAGAACTGTTAGGGAGTTCTAAGTTACAACGGTTAACTTTGATAGAGATATATGCAAAGTCCAAACAAAAGGGGCATGTGCCTGATTCAAGCAAAATATTAATTTAATAGACCCTTTAAACGTGTATTTGTTAATTTTTATCCAATCCCCACTGTATTTACCACTTCCCAGGGCTCATTCGAGTTCCTTTGTTATAAAGCTGCACCACCATCAGACAGACTGCAACAAAAAGCTTGGTACAGTGGGCTACGACTACATATAAAGAGCTGATTTCGACAAAACGCCCCCTCGATTATTCCTGAAAGTTTTATCTGAAACTATTAGGATATAATGAAACCGTGATCACGCATATTCCTGGAAAATTGTAGTTTATTATTATTAAAAGCAACCAAAAGTATTTCTATACTGATTCGCTTATTGAAATGTATTTTCTCTTTCATTAATAAAGTACTACAAAGTACTCGGTCCGGCAAAACTAATGTTTAATTGGAACAGGACGAATAAATAAAAAAGTTTTGTAATTAGTCATTAGGACTGAAGAATTCCGTTTGGTATCAGACAATGTTAATTTTTAAAATAATAACTTAATATTAACCTAATTATTTTTTGCCTTTTTGGAAAACAAATTTTAAAACTTTTAATTTTCTTAGTTTTTTTACAAAGACCTAACGAGTAATTTAAAATTAAGAGCTAGCGGTAAATTTGGACTATGGCAGCAGGGGCTTTTAGCTCAGTTTTTACAGTGTGTTTATTATTATTTAACTATTTCTGACTAGTTAATGTAGTACGGGTAAAGTTTAATTATTTTTGTTGGCAGAAATTTGTGATTTTACGTTATTATGGAATAAAAGATAGATAATATGGTGAATGGCGTTGGATTTCAAAGAAACGCTATGGGATTGTGATAGGTTATTGTTGCAAATTGTTATGGTTGTTTATTGATTTTGGCCGAGGCAGTGCTTGTGTGTAATTTTTGTGTGTCCAAATCTGAGACTTGTGATTTTCATTTAGCCTTTTCGCGAGATTGACAAGTTTTTTTTAGTTTGACTTAGCAATTAAAATTGCCTTTCGGTTCCTATTCTAGTGTTTAGAGTCAAAATCACTAGACTGAGGTCTAATAAGAGTGGGTAGTTAACAGATTTTTAAACACATTTTATTTAGTTATTTACCACTGTGCTCTCTCTCTCTCTCTCTTTGCTTGCAATTCGGCAGTCGTTGCTCTCTGCTGCTGGCACTCGGGAGCTCGCGAGCTCTGTCCTCGGTGCATATGTATGCTTTTTGGCTAGGACTAGCCCCCACTGCCCCCGCTCTGGGACATCCTGTCTGGTGTGCCCACCACCACCTTACCTTCCCCCTTGACGACCGTCTACCTGTCTCTCTCTTCGGGGCTAAGCGACAATGTCAATGCGCTCGTCTCTCTGTCTGCGTCTCCACTCCTTCGTGTTTGTGTGTGCACTTTTTGCACTGCCGCCGAACACACACTCATACGTCTCCTTTACTCACCTCTCTTTGCCTTTTGGTATTTGGTTTCTCCATGATTCATCTCCCAGATGACGAGAGCATCTTCATCATAATCACAATCTCAAAACAGTGTTTTTTGATCGTAAACCGAGTATATTTTCCTTATATTTTATACAATTTTTTGTTTAGAATTTAACTATTGCCCTACGTTACTAATATTACAATTTAAACTACTAACAAGCACAGACACAGACACATACAAGTACTTTGAATCTTATGATCTATAAACACATAGTAAAAATATACGAATAAAGCTTCTAATAACTGAACTACACCTCCAAAACGTAGTGAAACAAGGCCTATAATCATATTGCATAATGCTTTAAAATAAATAAGTGATTTTGGTCCGTTTTAAGGCATTCTTTACCTTTTGCGCTAATCTACGTAATCAGCACATAAAAATACAGAAATACACCAAGTTTCAATAGGATTAGAGGAAAAAGACTACAAAACGATAAAATAAAATCTCTAAAGTCAGGAATTCGGGGCCAAGGATTCGACATCATCATCGGCGTCCGCAAAGCATGCTCTAGCATGCTTCCAACCACGTTGTTATGGAGATGCACTCGGTTGAACGGGGATAAAGGGTTGCCATCTTAGGCAGGAGTCATCGATCTTGGGGAACGTTCCTCTCCTTTTCACTCTTTCTTCGTACTCATCAAGGACGTCCTAGAAACATATATGGATTAGTTGAGAAGTCCTTTCAAACCAATTATCAGGACTTACCTGCTTTTTGAGAACTATATGTTTGCCCTTCCAGTACTTCATCATGCCCAGAGCCTGCAGTGTGCTTACAATATCATACGAATAGATGGCCATTTCCTATGATTAAATTGGATAATTAATTGGATAACGAATTTAGTTAAATTTTTAAAATAACTAGGATATATCTCCTTAAGCTCACCTGCGACACATCCTTGATGCAAAGCGTGTTTCCCGACCGATTGCACAGGTAATCCAACAGAACATCTTTCCAGTAGGAACGGTATGATATCAGCCCGAGATCGGATAATGGTTTCTCTGGCGAACCGATTTTACCTTCCACGCGGGTCAGCAAGTAGCCTGCAAGTAGTAAGGCGGAAAAAGGATACGAGTTAAAAATTAGACCCCGAGAAGTATGCAACGGTTGGAGGTGAGTTCGGAGTTCCCCGAGTTCCGGCGTATTATTTATGGTGACCAACTTTGGGCCCGCCCTCTGATTCGCTTGTGTGCATGTGTGTGAGCTGTGTGACTGTGAGACTTTAAGTGTGTGCGTGTTGTGTCTAGACAGGATTCCACAAAGTATTCAAGGGGATCGGGGCGTCCACATTTAAACAACGTTCTGGCGTACATTCAACCCAACGCCAGTGTCACCCCAGAAGGACCCACCCCAAAAAAAACTGATATTCTGGATTCTAGAGCCGTCTGGCAGCAACAATTCCCGTCTCTAGATAACAACAACAGCAACCCAGAAAGCAGCAGGGGAAGAGAGCAGAGGAGCCAAAACAACAACAACGACAATATTGCAAGCTAAGTAAATTGACGAGGACGAGAGAGTACGAGGACACAACACGAAATCCACTGAGGCAGGCTCGGAAAAAACCTTTAGACGCAGAAGAAGAAGAAGAAGCCGCAGAAGAAAGAGGGACTAAAGCTAGGGAAACAGCATGGGCGTAGCAAGGCCTTTAAAAGGATGCTGCAAATCAGAAAAAAACGTATATATTTAAAAAAAGCCTATTTTTTTTAAATGGAATAAAAAAAATTCCAATTTTTTTAATTTGTTAAAGTTGACCTTAAAAAATAATATATTTAAACTTAATTAAGATAAATTACGCCATAGTTCCGCCCATGGAAGCAGCTGTGGAGAAACGAGACAGGGACAGACTAGAGACGGCAAAGAGCAGGACACACTCAATGGCAGACACAGCTGAGGAGGCTTTGTCAAAGAGCGGGGAATGGAGAAGAGAGGCGAGAATTAGCGAAGTGGCACGGGGCCAGGGGGAAGAATCCTGCTGACTGGCTGGACGAGTGCAGGGTTGAACGCACACAAGCACACAAGAGACGACGGCAAAAGCTTCCACACCAAAACGCAGCGCTTTCCTTTTGCACGGCTGAGCACAGTGGGACAAGAGTATTATATTTTGAAAAAAAAAGTTCAATAATGAGAAATATAAGGGGAAAATATATTTTTAATAAATTATATTTTAAATCTTCAAAAACATTTTAGATTTTCCTGATCCATACTGATAATGTGAATTGTGATTTTTATGCTTTATTATTCACATAAAAATCATAATATAGCCAACAGCAGCTAATTCATTTTGAAGACAGACGACTTTTTATTTGCCCCACTATGCACTGTTTAATGCATTCCAAGGGGGGAAGCCCCCGCCCGTGATTCTGCTGCGACTTCTGGCCGCAAGAGGGCGTTTTCGGGTGGCACTTTGATTTCTTTGTGCCGCACTTCGCCGAGTCTCGTTTCTTCTCCTCTCCACTCTATCCCTTTTCGCCACGATAAATCCACGAGCGGCGAGACGCTACAAGAGCGGGTGCGTCATGGTAGCGGGCTCGAGCCAGAAGGGGAGTGTGAGTGGAAACGTCGAGACGGCTTTATCGATCCATTTTGATTCGCACATTCGCATTTGCAGTCTCGCTCACACACTCGCACTCGCACATTCGCCGCTGACGCAGCACATTGTTGTTGCATAGCCACAGGCGCTGCTGCGAACGAACAGTAATGAGTTAAAGAATGAAAATCCACGCTAAATACGGAAAGAGAAGGGGGGATTGCAACTTTAACTCAAATTAGCAAGGCTCTAATTATTATTTCTGTGCATGTTTTTTTTAGTTTGTATTTTTGCAACTACAAGAGTGCGGAAAGCACAGAGTAATGAGTAGCGAGAGAGACTGAGCGACAAATAGAGAAGAGAGTAAACGTAACTCGCTCTTTTGTACTCGCCAAAGAGGACGACGCCCTTTCATTGTGACCTGTCCTGACCTTTGTTGTCTGCCGCCAACAGTTGTTGTTTTTGTTGCTCTTCAGCTGTTGTTGTGTCTGGCAAATTTTACCTACAGTCTAACAACCATAAGTTAAACAATTAATTATTGTTTTTAAGAGGGAAATTGTAAAGACATCTATTAAAGAATTTTTAGTTTATTTAATTTTCAAGGTTATGCGAGTATATATTTTATAGCAAGTGGTATGCCAAAGCTTTAATAATGAAAAAAAAGAAGAAAAAAAATTTTGTTATACAAAATTTATGTTGTAAGCTACTAAAAATTGTCATAAAATAATATTCCAAATTGCACTTTAAAGTTGTCGTTACAGAATATCTACTGTATACTTTTTGTGGGAATTTTCTCCGAATGCGGGAGTCCCAAAAGATAAAAGCAGAAACTTTAAGCGGCACGTTTGGAATATTTTTGGCAACGTTTGGGTAAAATTTTGTTTATTTGTGGGTTTTTAGAAAGTTGCATTAATTAATGTATTAGGGTGGCCCGTCCACCCTTGTTCGCCCCTTTAAGTTTTCGCCCCTCATTTGCATCTTGCGTGCTGCATATATTACACCTGGACGTAAATGCTCTATGGCCATCCCGCTCTCTCCGACAGCAAAGGGTGTGAGGTTAGGTTTGGTTGATTTTCGGGGGGAGTGGTGGGCCGAGTTAACCCCTGGTCGCCTGTCTGCAAAGTGTTCCTTCCACCTGCCATGTGCAAAATAACCAATTCCAGTTAATGATGACGAAAATGATTTGCACGCTGGTTTGTTCTCTCACACAGAGAAAAAGATCATTTACAAAATTAACGATAAACATTGTAAATTATTTTTAAGTCTATAGCACAGAGCTGATCTTTCCTGGGACTCCGATTGGAGCTTTGGCAGCATAAAGCACAACCCTGCATGTAGGTAAAAATATATAATTTTTAAAACTTTTCTTTAAAATAGAACATATTTTAATTTTAAGTTGTAATTTGCAATTAACTACCTTATATTGATAATGGCTTTCATTAAGATACACAGCTATAAATTTAAATGGGTTAAAAAAAAACATTCTTAACACATTAAAATAACCTTGATTTTGGAATGAAACAAATAATTGATTCAATTAACCAATTATTTTCTGTGCACCCCGTTCGCTCTCTCACTTTTGGAGACCCATTCTCTTTGTCTCACTTTGACCATCACTCTTTTTGCCGGCCGGCACTTGGTGTGCCTGTGCCTGGCTGTGTGTGTGTGGGGCTGTGTAAGGTCAATGTCGTTTCGCTCGCTCTTTCGTTCGTTCGTTCGTTTGTTGAGCACCTCCCAAGCGTCCCCCTTTGGCGCTGCATGTATTGACGCCGCTGCCGGCGTTGACGCCATTCAAGCGGCCGAATGTATGACTCAAGACTCAAGTGCCGCTCTCTTTGTCTCTCTGCCCCTATTCCTCACCCACTCCCTCTGACTCTCTGTCTGCAGGGTAATTCTTTCTTTTTTCATAATTTTTTCTTAGCCATTTTTTTTTTTTTGGGAAACTGGCTTATGTGTGAGTGACTGTTTTATTTTTTATTGTCTTGTCTCGTGTGGGCCTGGATTAATTTTAAACAATTTTATGCACCTTATGCACCTGCATCAATGTGTGTGTGTGTGTGTCTACGTTTAATTGATGCAGAAATTGCATGTTCTGCACCTGAAAAAGAAGACGGAAAAGAAGAGGAGGAGCAGGGAGATATGGGGAAAAACTGCAATTGGAAAGCTGAGCCAAAAGTCTCTTTCATGTTTGGTTTTTCTCATGCAATGATGATTATATTCCACACACACACCTGGACACCACACACCGAGATGCACACATGCACACTCCATGACTCAGGAGAAGAAGATGGGATATAAGAAGCCGGGAAAAGTAAGAATCAATAAAAGCCAGAAATCTTTAGTGGCTAATTATTTAAAAGGGGCCAATATACTATTACTAACAGGCCCAATTTAGGTGCAATTTCATTGGAATTTCAGAGAAACCATCCAAAATGATATAATTTAAGGTTTAACTGGAGTTCCAGTTAAAGAAGTAAAGAGGAAAAGAGTCTCTAGAATTCTTTAGATAATGTTTTAATGTAAGAAGTCCTCAGAGAATGTTTGAGAACGTGGAAATTAAAACAATTAGTCAAAATATTTAAGTCTTTTCGGACAGACATGGATTAAAGAATCAGATGTAATTGTAGATCCTATAAGAAGATTAGTAGTTTTATAGAAATTTTATGGGTATCTACAAAAGCTCTAAAAAAATTCTAGGAAGAAAAAAAAGATGGGAAAACCCCGATTTTTTAACACTAGCTTAGAAATTCTCAAGTACGAATTCGGCGATACGAGCATCAGAAAGTAGTACTAAAGAGACTATTTAGCATAGTTGAAATCCTTTTGTTAACTAAAGCCTCCATAAAACTTTAATTTAACCAATTTATTTTATTATTTGAGGGATTCAGTTTAAAATAGTTCAAGTATTTTGAAATGTGATTTAATCAAGAAGAAGTATGGTGTTTTTACGGATAAATATTTATAATAAAATTACTTTAATGATATAAAATGTTTGCCAGCTGTCCAAACAAAGGTCCAAGAAGATGCTTTGATAGTAAAATCTCAGAGGATTGCTCTTATTTGAATTAGATGTAAGTTCCACTTTAAATATGAATAATACTTATTTCTATAAATTAATGAATTTAAACTTACTGAAATCGATGAGTAATCTGCCATAGCCTTTCCTCTGATATGGTGGCAATGTCAAAATACACGAAACGTTGTAGAACGAGTTCTTTTCTTGCAAAAATGGAATATGCTGCAAAGACAAGAAAACAATATTAAAAGTTATTTAATTAACTAAAACATTAATATAATATTTATTTATTTACTTTTTAAAATAGACTAGCTTACAAAACTAAACTAACTAACAGCAGGAATAAAATACTTTTATATATTAATCAGCTTTCTACTTAAAAAGTCAAAAGTAACTAAAAGGTTAAGGCTCACATTTTACTGAAATTAAATTAATAAAAATAAAATTCTTCAGAACAATGGCAGACAAATTCCCTTCGGAGTGTGGGGTAAAAATGCGGCTGGGATGTAAGGAAAATCGGGTAGATGGGGGATCAGACAGACAGACAGACATTTTCCCCAGACAAAGGAAGTGGGGAAAAACTGGTGGCTTTCGGAAGTGGAAGTGGAGAGATGATGGCAACATTCATCTGTCGCTTTTGGCTTTTTTCGGCAGTTCAATGACCAGCTAAATAAAATGAATCGATAGAGACAGGGAGCAGCAGCACCAGAGACCAGAGACCGGAGACCAGAGACAGTTCGAAAGAGAAGGCTGCACAGTCGAGCGACAGGGATGGCCACAATGGCGGAGAGGACTGTGCGTAAATATATAAACATACGCATATAGCTGGAGTTGGAGTTGGAGTCGGAGATACAGCAGGAACAGGATGGGGGATCGGGATATATATGCGCATCGCAGACGAACTGACTTGTACATGGATATGGCCATCCCAAGCCCTATCCGCATCTCATGGTCATTGTCAAAAGAAAAAAGGAATAAGTCCATGAAATTAACTGAAACAAAGTATTACTAAATTAATTTAGCAATTTGCTAATTTACAAAATTCAAAGGTATTCTTATAACATTATTCAAAATAATTAAATTTGTTGCCCAAAAAAATAGTGATTTTTAAATCGTTATTTTTTATGTCAAAAAGTAGACAACAATTCCTTTCGAAATTTATGTCAAAATAAGCTATTATAAAGAAATCTCCTTCAAGGAATCGAAATAAAGCGAAAAGGCGCCTTAAAATTCGCTACAAAATAATTTGCCAAAGGATTTTAGTTGGTAAACATTTCTTTGCATACTTTTGGACTCCTTTTTTAAATAATTCAATGTTAATTTCGATTTTCTAATAAATTTAAAGGATATAAGGAAGTTCAGCTTTTTTAAAACCTTTAAGAAAATAAAAGGCTAAGGTTCGTAAATATAATAAACCAAGCCAAGGATCTTAGACAAATTTAGATAAATTTCGAAATCTCCAAAAGTTCTAAAAAAGCATCCGGTCCTTACGCACTTTAACGATTCTGAAATCTTGCTAAAAAATCTGAAAACTTATAATAAAATTGTAGGATATAAGGAAGTTAAGCTTTAAAAAAGGAAAAAGCCAAGGATTTTAGATTAATTTCGAAATCTCCAATAGTTCTAGAAAAGCATCCAGTCTTTACGCTCTTTAACGATTCTGGAATCTGTTTAAAAAATTCGAAAATACATTTATGTACACTGCGGGTTTTTCTTCATTTTGATTTTTCCCTTTGTAGTAAGCCTGGTCTTTATTTTTTTTTTCCTTTTTCCTTTGTCTGCCTTGATGTCTGGGAACGCAGCCACCAGAGCCACATAGCCGAGGAGTCCCTGTGATCCCCCCGCACTGCCCGATCCCGCTCTCATCACCATTATACGGGCTTTCTTGTCCCGGGCAATCGCTCTTTGTGGAGCAGGCGCAGTCGCAACAATTCCCGGACCCGGCCCAGAGGTGCACGACCTCAATCGTGTCGTCCACAACACAGCATCCGAACATCGGCACAGAGTGCTGCCCTGGCTGCCAATCTGGCTCCCTACTCCAGACCTCGATGTCTGGCTGCTGTCTGGTCCCCGGTTCTGGAGTCGGAGATTTGGAGGTTAACTGCGGGACAAAGGATTGCCGAAAATTATCACTGCCACACAAAAGTGGCGGTTGGGGGGAACATTACAGCAGTTTATACGGAGTTTTGGAAACCCAAAACTTTGTGAATTTTGGTTAGAGTAGTAAGGATTTTGAAGGATATTGAAATATATAGAGATTATACAGAAAAATAATGAGAAATCAAGACTATTTTTAACGAAAGGCTAAAGAAATTGAAGTCTTATTGGATATTTGTTTAAATTTGCTGTTAAAAAGTATGCTATGAAATGTTGTAAAGAAACTTAGGTCCTTGAATATTTTATTGTATACATTAAGGCAGCTTTTTTAAATTATTTAAAATAACCAGAGATTTCTAAAGCAGAAATTAACCAAGAAACTAGGAATCTATATATTTATTAAATACATAATAGATATCTCATATCTCTTGCTTTAAGGATGGAATTTCTAAACAGACAGGACCCTAAATTGACAAGTGGATAAAATCATGAATGTCCTAGCATGAACGTAGTAAATATATATAAGTGAGACCCTGTACTATGTGTAGTATGTGTAGAAACTACCAAATTCTGACTGACTGACTGGGGATGCTGCTGCTGCTGCTGCTGCAGTCGCAAAGTATTTTGGAGGGGCTCCTCCTCCACCGAAGGAGGAGACGCCAAAAGCTATGTGTGTAGCAGGAAGAGAAACAACAGAACAGAGTCCAGGAGATGGAGTAGCTACTGCTGCAGCCTCGGAATCAGAATCAGCCAACGACATGCGCAATTTGTAACACAAACCCAGTCTCTGCCAGCGCCCAGCAAACTTTCTGCATTCTGCAGTAAAACTGCAAAACGCGGGGAAGGTGAGTGGGGAAATGGGGGATCCCGAAACCCGTGACTGTGTATCCGGGACCCGTATATTCCCCGTGTATTCCGGGGGAGGTCAAGAAACCGTGGCTGCTTTTTAAAGCCAGGGGAAATGCGACTGACTCTCTCGCCCGGAGAGAGAGCTCTCTCTGTCTCGTTTGCTTATTTACCCAAAATCGTTGACAAAAAAAAAAAAAAAAAACAAAAAGAAATAAAAATAAAAAATGGAAAAAGAAATGAGGAAAAATCATCTGGTTTCTGGTGGGCATGGTCAAGGCAGGTCGGGCGGCGACTGTCTGGATCTGAATGCAAGCATATAGCTTCTGGTTAGACCGTGCATATAGTACTATATGTATGTACCGTACATGGGTTGTGGCTGCGACTCCTGTTTCTGGCTTCTATGCTATATTCCTTCCTCCAGACATAAAGGAATCATAAAACTGTAAAATGTTATTATTCAATTTCATGTTGAAGAAATAACCATGAACATTTTCTTCTTTTCGCGAATTTTCTGCGCCTGATGATGGAGGCGTAACTAGACAAAATTTGAAGCAATTAGGAATTGTAAGGCAGTCAAATTTGTTTGAATAAAGTTTAAGAAAAATTAGTAAATAGAAAATTGGAATTAAAGACTTTAATACTTCGAAACCTTGATGTCTTAGAAATCGCTTGGAGTTTTTTAATTCTTTAAAACTACAGTCCGAAAGTATGCTTTAATATGTTCATAGTAAAAATTTGAACCCTAATTTGGTTCTATTACAACTTTTTGGAGTATTTTTAAAAGATTTTATAATAATTGCTATTTATGAGGCTTACTTGTGGTCTTGAAATTATTAATTATCATTAAACAATAGGTCTCGTTTTTTAAAGACTCTTAAAATTAGCAGTTTTAAAGAGTTTTTAGCTATAAAAATAATTGTGGAATTATTAAATGGCATAAATTATTATTATTAAATATTTCTAATATTATTTAATGCATGCAATTTATCAGTATTACCGAAATTCCTAACGTTTAGTTAGCAAATCATTAACTATAACTATAAACAATAAATAATTATATAATTATAATCCCTTTAAAGATTTGTTTCTTTAGAATTTAACAAAAACGTTAAAATAAATAGTTTAACCTTTTTAGTAATGAATAAACACTAATATAAATTTAAAACTTAACGGTTTTATTTATCACCAAAGAGTAGATATTAACAAATAAAGAAATACAATTAAAAATATCTGAAAATATGACTTTAAACTAATTAAAAAATATTTTATTTGTTAAATAATATTTTATATTTAAACCCCTCACTTACCTTGCTAAAGTAACCAACAATATGGCAACCATCGACATCGGCCAATGTCATGATGTAAAACAGAAACGGCTCCACATCGTAGTACAAGGTCTTGTGGTCCAAAAAGAACTTGGCCAGAAGGCAGAGATGCTGGCAGTATTGCTTGTACCGCTTACCATCCACCTGCCACACCTGCAGCTTACCCTTCCGGTATATCTCATCCCCCGGCGGATGCCGCCAGACGCACTTCTCCGCATGCCGCTTGATGCCCGTCTCCGATTTCTGGTAGCGCAGGCAAAACTCACAGATATACATCTTTGGCAGGCGGGCGGCATCGTCCGGATAGGGGGATTGGTACCACACCTTCATCTTGTACTTGCCCATGCTGATGTATCTAAAAAGAGAAGGGTATGAGGAGACATGTAATTAATATTCAAAGCTTGTGCATTTTCGAGGGATTCACTCACTTGATACCCTTGCCCACGGGCAAATCCTTCAGCTCGTCTTCTATCCTTTCGGAGGCCTGGGCCTGGGCCTCCCGAAACAACTGCAGGTCGTAGTCGGGCACCAGACCGGACAGATTCGGTTCACGGTCCTCGTCCGTGCAGTCTTTTTCAAGTTTAACCTACAAGCAGGAATTTATATTGATGTTAATAAAGCTTTCCTGGATTATAATTAGATTTCCCACCTTCGAGTCCAAAAAATTATTATTGGCCGGCCTAAAGTTGGCCCTAGATTCGCGAATCTTCGCCAGAAATTCACGCTGCTCCGGCGTCAAGGTCTTGAGTTGATTGGGCTGCTGATTCCCTGGCGCCGTCACAATGTTTACGGGCATTTTCAGCCTCTGCTCATTGCGTAGCTTTCGCTCGTTAGCCCGCTCCTTGCACTCCGAAGCGGACATATTGTGATAGATGGGACAAGCTTCGGGCAGGAAATGTCTATCCAAATTGCCGCTCAGGTGTCCGGATGAGTCACAGCCCTCGATGGGGCACTTCTTCTCCGTCTGTGTGATGGGCGAAACGGGTCGGGACTTGATGGAGCTAAGCACTCCACTGCTTATACCAATGGACTCCTTCTTCACCTTGCTTTTGCTGGCGGCGGCATTCAAATTCGAGGGTGTAGCCACGGGCTTTTTGGCGGGACTCTTCGAGATCAACACCTTGTCATCGTCTAGATCGCCGTCGGACTCGGAATCAGTCTCCTGTTTTGGCTGCTGCTTGGATCTCCGCATGCTGAGAGATCGGGTGAGTTTCCTCATTGGATTGGCCTTATCTTTACGCTCCTCCTCGCTGTCGGAGTTTTGAATCTTGGCGGCTCCTCCCGCTCTTTTACCTAATTAATAATTATAGTTTACAGAATCTGTTAAGTTTTTGAGCACAAAATATTTACCCTTGGCTCCTGCTCCCTTTGCTGGCTGCGAGCTGTAGGAATTGCTGGATTCGCTTCCCTCCGAGTCGCTTACGGAGCTGGAATCATCCCCTGAGTTGGAGCCACTCTCGGAGCCCGAGCTTCCGTCACTGCTTATTGCTGGTACATTTGCTCCTCCACCATTTTTCTTGGCCGGCGGCAGTTTCCCCCGCACCTGTTTTGGCCTCACAGTGCTGGCCATCTTCACGGGAATCTTGCGGCCGTTCTTTACAATCTTCATGGAGTCATCCGTGCTGTTCGAAGAGGACGAGAGCGAGGGTCTCTTTCCCTCGCCGTTCTCGCGGGAACGGTTGTTAGTGTTCCCTGTTCCCGTTCGTTGAGGCGGATTTCCTGGTTTGTTTACCGGATTGCTTGGCTTGTTTACGGACGCAGGCGGTTTCCTTCGGACCGTAGAAGCTGCAGCTGGTGCCGTCACCGTGGAGCTACCCAGCGCACGTGCGTTCTTCTTGGCCGGCGGTGCCTCCTCGTCGTCGTCATCATCGCTGGATAACCTATTGCTGGGAGGAGGATTGGGCACTTTACGGCTGGTATTCGCTTTGGGTTTATCTTCCGCCGCGGAAGCCGCAGGAGGAGGGGCCTTTCTTCGCGGCGCATTTCCGGAATTCGCTTGCTGTTGCTGCGCCTGTGTCTGAGATTTCGAGGAGGAATTCGTGGACGGCTTCGTCTCCTCCGGCGTCGCACTGCTGGAATCCGTGTCCGAGCTGCTGCCCGTGTCGGAGCAACTGGTTGAGCCGCTGCTGGTGGAGCTGCCCGATTCGGAGCTGCTGCTGCCGGACTCCAAGGCCATTTCTTAAGCGCAACAAAAACCTATAAATTTTCGTACACAAAATTCCTTGTTTTTTTTTATTGTTTTGATTAGAGTGACCAGAGTTGGTTGGGATATATCGATTGTTGTCGTGTTTAGCAACACTGTTGCGAAAGAGGCAGAGGTGGTATTTTATGGTATTTCGTGTTTCTACTTTGATTGTATTAAGCAACTCGTATTTTTTTATGAAATGCTCCGATTTTCCTGAATAAAAAGCATGTATAATAGAGTTTTAATAGGAATATTTTAATTTGTGATTCACAAATATGCTTGATGGTATTTTTTTAAGTTATTTCACAATTTTGTTTGTTGAGGCTCTCCCAGGCTCTGGTATATTTTGGTATATTTGTGTGCGCCTTATTTGGGGTATTTCAACAGTTGTTTTACGGTCCCACTACAAATCAGATTTTCTTCCACTTTCAAAAAACATCAATTTAAAAACCCTTTTTTTTAACATTTATCATGTACAACGTAGACTGCATTGCCATTAAGGACATCAAGCCGGGCCTGAAGAATATCAATGTCATCTTCATTGTGCTGGAGGTGGGCGTGGCTACGGTCACTAAGGAGAATCGTGAGGTGCGCAATTTCAAAGTTGGCGATCCAACAGCATGCATAAATGTCTCGATTTGGGACGAACCGGGAAAGCTTATAGCACCCGGCGACATTATAAGACTAACGAAGGGCTACGCCTCCATTTGGAGGCACTGCCTGACTTTGTATTCCGGCAAGAACGGCGAGGTCTTCAAGATCGGCGAATTCTGTATGATTTTCAACGAGGGCCTCAACATGAGCGAGCAGAAGCGGCCGGAACAGCAGCAGGCGGTGGCCAATACAGGCGGACCAGTGGCCGTTGGTCTGCCTGCAGGAAGTGGAGCACCTGTGGCGGCCGCCGCATCGGGAGTACCCACGGCCCAGAGCCCAGCGACAACTGCACCAGTTTCTGCTGCACCCAATACGACGCAGACGGCGGGAAAGCAAGGCACACGCGGCGGCAGAGGTGGCGGAGGACGTGGCGGTCTCAAGGGCGACCGGCGATAAAGATTAAGGGGATTTTCATAGGTTTAAAGGGGGAACTAGAACTAGAGATAAATATTTAGAAGTTCAATTAAATATTAATGATTTATTTTTGGATTAGAACTGTTTCCGTTTGAAATTTGATTATATTTATAACCTAATTTTCAAGCTAATTGTAAAATTAATTATAAATCATTGTTAATTGGATCCGAACTTTTCCGTTTTGAAAATTTATTATATTTACACCCTTTTTTTAAGCAAATTGTTCAATTAAAGGTTTCAAAAATGCAGCTTTTGACAAAGTTATAAAAATTGCTACTATCAGAAGCTATAAAATTTATAAGTTTACAGATAAAGGATTTGCATTTAAATTTGAAATAAAAGCACTTAAATTTATGAAGCTCCTACCAAGGATTGTATCTTTTAAAAAATAGCAACGGAAAACATTAGATATTTAGATAAACTTTTATAACACTTTTCGATATATGAAACAAGGCTTGCAGAAAATATCTTAAGGGCTAAACATAGTATATTTTTATATGAAAAATATGTACAGAAACCATTAATAAATCCAATAAATTGTATAAATAATTTGTAATCATTATAAAAAAAACAAATGAACCAAAGCCCAACTTATGTAAAATGTTGTATTTATGTTTTATTTGGCAAAATCAAAGACACAAATAAGAATTCCAGAGATATTGTCGAGCATTTTTTCGTATGCGACATTTACAAAGCGAAATATTTTTTTTTAATTATTGTGTGTATGTGTGCGTGTGTGAGTGGGTTGTGTGAGTGTGCGTGGAATTTAGCTTAAGCTTAATATCCTCTGGCGATCCGCTTAGGCCTTCTTCTTCTTCTCGTAGTAGGCCTGCACGGCTTTCAGCAGATAGCCGACCTCCTCGACGGTCTTGATCTGATAGTTGGCATAGGTCTTCAGCGTGGGCAGCTCGGAGACGCGGAAGGTCTTGCCAATGCCATGCAGCACCTTGATGGCATCCTCGTCCGTGGTGTCATCGCCAACGTAGATGATCTTAAGGTTCTTGGCCCAGTCGGCTTCGAATTGCTTCTCCAGGATCATCTTGGCGCCCTCACCTGGAAAGGAGGAAGATGGAAATTATATGAGCTTTGGGTTTTAAATTAAAAAAGCAAAATATAATAGAGAGAAAATAAGAAAAGGATGTTGAAGGAAAGCGCTCTAAAGATTATGAATTATAAATATGAATATCACCATTATTTTATATTTAAAATAATATTGTCAATTTATGAAAATATTTAGAAGCTCGAAAAAAATCATTTAAGTCCGTTTTAATATTTTAGAAAGTGATATAATTTTGGGAACTTAATATTTAAAATTAATTTGTGTATAAGATATGATTTCGCTGCGGTCCTGAATTCACTTTAAAAGAAGTTCAAAAGTATGCTACAAATAGCAAAATAAATTTTTTCAATTATTTTTGTTCAATATTTTTGAATATCTTAATGTAAAAGTCGATATTTTTCAATTTTTAAATATTCTATAGATCACAATCTACGGTATTTTCGATATTGGGCGCTATATTATTTTTAATTCATTCTTCAAGTATTTGTCTGTATTCATTTAGAACCATTTTAAATTAATCTTGAATTCTATATAATACCTTCTGTGGATCTTTTCATATATTTTTGTATAAATCGAACTCATAGAAATGACCATATGGATATAATTATCTAAATTTATGGTTAATTCTTTTTATCAATCCGCAATAAATGCCAAATTTAGCTAAACATTTACCAATTCTAAAATCCATTATCATAAATAATTCACGCAAATGATAAAATGGAAATTTATAGAATTAAACTGATGCTCAACAAGTGTTTACGAAACTATTCTTTGGGCTAATCGATTATTTTGTGTACATTATTTTCAAGTTTTTTATAAGAAATATAAGAAATATAAGAAACATATATAGTTTTTATTCAAAAGTTTATGATTCTGTTATTTAATTTTTGAGTAACTTACAAAAGAAATATGAGAGTTCTAGCAATTTGAATAAATTATTTAATTTGAAATTTATGGTCAAACATTATTTATATCTGAAACAATGCAACCTGCGGCTAAGCAATGCTCCAATTAATGTGGAAGCCATGTGGATTTTATAAGAAAGAAAGAAAAAAACGTATGCACTGCTGGAACTCATCCAAAATCGCTCAATAAACAAGCGAGGCGGGCAAACACAATATTTTCAAATGTCTAGAATTCCGCTCGGCACACATATTAGATCATATAAACCGCTCCGCTTGCAACCGGACCGAATTTTTCCTAGCCAAGCAGCCTCCTCCTCCGATTCCTCAAATTATTTTTAGGTGTCTACGTGGGCGGATCTTCTCTAGATTTCGCTTTAAATTTTGGTTCGGTCAAGTAAATGAACTGAATGTTTGGCTAGAAATGAATTTGAAATCATTTAGGCTCTCGGTACGCAGTAAAAGTCGGTACATAGAACATTCGTCTACCTCAGCTTTTGATTATTTATTTAATTATGTTATTTGCGTTTGCTTTTGCTCAGCGATTAACGCCACATTTTCATTTAATTGGTGACGCAGTCTATGAGTAGCAGACATACTCCCGCTTAACCCCTTAAAGCCCCCAAAGACCGCACTGCACTTTTCTCTTATTTTTCAGACGGCACCAACAATTCCTCCTCTGCTCTGCATGCGCCTGCTCAGAGTTTAAATTTTCAAAAAAAACCTAAATCACAAAAAATATTTTGAATTTCTTTCGTTTTTCTTTTTGCAATAATTTTGTTTTCTGGCTGCTAAAAATTTATTGCCTTTGGAGGCGTACACAATCATAATTAATTTCTGATTTTCACACGAGAAAAATGTATATATTTGTATCTGTATCTGAATTTGTATCTGTATCTGTATTTATTCCACGGCTCATTGGCCTGAGCGACAATGTTGAGATGTGAATGGGCTGGGAGAGCATTTCTAGAGGACAGAGGCGACAAGTGGCTGCCATAAATCTCAGCTGGAGGGAATACGAAAATTTCCTTTAGAGAGGTTTCTATTCGGGAATGCTCAAATATTTATGATATATTTTTGGGTATATTTAATGTGACTTTTAAAAATAATATTCTATAAAAATTCATGGATATTTCGCAGGATGTCATAATTTAAAAATGTTTAAAATGAATTTTTAAGCTTTTAAGAGAATTTCGTGATTGAAAAAAATCTCGTAAACTTACTACTACTTATTGCCAAACATTTTCCAGTTGAATTTAAGGAAATATTTATAAATACAACCCCATATATCTTTGAAGTCATGCATCGTTAGTTGAAAACGTCATCAAATCAAATTCGTTTCGCTTCAGTTTGACTTCATTCATCTCTAGAAAAATTATAGATTCTAAAATTACCAACCAAAAAAAAATCCTCTTTCAAAAACGAAAACTCTCCTACAAAATATTTTGACAAGAAATGCGATTTTTGGTGAAACGAAAGCGAAAACTGATGTTGTTTTGAGAAATTACAAAGATTTGTTAATTTATCATAAGGAAAATCGGGCAAGTGACTGACTGACTATATTTATATATATATATAAGCGACGACAAAAATATATAGTTTTAGGCGCGCTTTTGACATCAGTTTGGCCTGCGGGTTGTTTTGTCTACCGAAATATTTTTTTTAAATATATATATATCCACATTTATCTTAGAGATTTTAATTTTGTCAGATTTTTGTGAAAGCTTCAAGCTGTGTGTGTGTGTGAAATTTTTCCCTGAATATTTGTACATATATTTTTTTAGGAAAGACGCCCACGTCTAAATTCCCATCGGGTGTATGCATATAGAGTGAAAATAAAAAGAAATTTGGCAATAATTAAATCATCGAAGCGTCGAGTCGAAAATCGAATTGTTTCGAACAGGTGCCGAAGTGCGGAAAGGCTGAAAGCTGAAAGGAATGGGAACCGATGGGATGCCTTTGGGGACAGAGCGACAGCTCGCCATCCAAACGGATGGCAACAGTTGGCAAATTGTTTAACGATGACGGCTATATTAATAGTCCGGAAAAGATCTCTCTCTCTTGGGTCTTATAGCTTTCTAAACTAACCTTTGTCCCAGTTGACGCGGGGCTTGCCCTCCAGAGCGTAGGGGGTCTCGATCAGCTGGAAGCCATGAGCCTGGATCAGGGCCTTGGCCTCGCCAATCAGCTTGGTCTTCAGCTTGTCGGTGACACCCTTGTAGTGATAGGTCACCGAGATCTTCTTGTCCTCCACCCAGGCGCCAGAGCACACGACCTAAAGGGAAATAAATTGATGGAATTATTAAATTGGGAAAAATTGGTAAAAGCTGAAGAAAATGCTTATGAAGTCATAAGTTAGAAATTTAACAAAACATTGTAAACAATTTAAAGGCTCTCTTGAAATTATTTATTAATAAATTTATAGGCAATAAATTTCATTCTTTTAAATATTGAAATTAAATTTATGTCCTAAAGAAACTATATATATATTTTATATTAGAAATCGAAAAAATCTAGGAAAGGTTAATGTGTATAATAAAGAAAATCTAATCGATTAATATACAAAGTTTTCTTTGTGCCACAAAACTAAGGTTTTTAGTTATTATTCCTTTGAATCTTTTAAAAGTTCCACTACTTTTGGTTTTTTGAGCTTGAAAATATATATAAAATTCCTTAATGTACATATAAAATATTTGTGTAAAAAATACTAATAAAACATTATCTATTTCTATTTTTTTACGGAACACTTTTAAAAACTAATTTTAAAATTATCTAGCTGACCTTTTTCTATAATTTTTAAATTACTATTGAACTGTGTTTTGGACTAAAGTGTTCATTTGTATAAAAAACTATTCTTCACTTGGATTTTCTTTAAATTGAAAACTTCATTAAATATAATGTTTGTTAAATTGTTTAAGATCCTTTTTCTTTTAAACCTTTTCTCCCATTTTTAAATCCAAATAAAACCCACAAAAACTCTTAATAAAATCTACAATTCTCACCTTCTCCTTGAGCTCGGCCACCAGTTTGTTGTGCTTCTCGAGCAGCTCCTCGGGCATCTCGATCTTGAACTTCTTGCCGGAAGGATACTCCACCTCCAGGCCATGGTTGCCGGCATAGGTGACATTGGGGAACTTCAGGTGGTTCTTGATTTCGCTCAGTTCGCGGCCGGAGAAGACGACCATGAAGATCTTATCGTTGGCGGCCAGTTTCTTGATGTTGATCTCCGTATCCTTGGGCATGACGGAGAGCTCCTCGGTGAGGGGAGCCAGGGTGCCATCGTAATCCAGGAGCAGGGCAACCTTATCGGTTTCGGGATTGATGAAACTGCAATCGCGGGAGGTTTAGGTCCTGCACTATCCTGCGATCCTGCGAAACTCACCCCTCGAGGGCCTTGACATAGTCCTCCTCCTTCTTCAGCAGCGGGGCCTTCTTCTGCTCAGCCATTTTTCTCTATATATATATACGTATCTGACGGATTTATATTGTATCTACCGGATATTGCGCGCCGTGCTGGACGTTCCTCGACCGATTTAATACTAATGACCAGCGATCCTCAGCAGCCACACATCGCCTGTGATCTATAAGTATCCACGATACGATCTTGCTCTCATTTCGGTCCACTCTCAGCAGCTTTTCTCACTGAAATGATGGCAACTCTGGCCCCGAACGTTGGCCAAGTAATTCCCACAATATTTATGAGGCATATGCTCATAAAAAAACACATTCTATAATGGATCTTTGCCTGTATTTAGGAGGGATGTATATATATTAAAAGCATACACACACAAGGGGTCTATCTATATATTTTTGGTTCTCTGGGGGGGCGGGGGAGCATATAGTCTAGAGTATATATGGTGACGATGTCTTTGATGCACCTTTGTTTGAGGTCGTTTTTGTTTTGGAAGTGGCTGGTCCTCCTACCAACATGACACACTTTAGTCGGTGTTCCTTTAGTTTATATTTTAGTATTCCCAAAAGAACTAAGTTTTAATTAGTCGCATTTGTAGCTAAAATATCTTGGATATTTATGGATTAAAGAAGCGGCAAATCTCGTTATTGGATCGATGTTCTTTTGCAAAGAAACATTTCCTTTAAATTATCTATTTATTTCTTTTTGATCTTCAAACGAAGACCGATTGCTGGATGTGTCTGCGAAAAGATTAATGAACAATTTTGTATCGGACACTCTTGGAATCAACAACAATATTTATTTACCGGATTAACCGAGTTGTGTTAACCAAAATAATCTTGACCTGGTTCTATGATTTAAAGAATTTGTTTGCTATTTTTGCTGATATATTAATATTGAGGTAGTTTTAAGCTAAAAATGTGGTTCTATTAAAAAATTATAACCAAATAAATAAACATTCATTTGATCCTTTGTTTTATATTTTAATGTTAACTAACTAACCATATACAATTGATTTAATAACTCTTAATTAAATATAACACTTCAAATTCTATTTTTTTAGTTAATATAAAAGTAAAATCATGTATATAAAATTCTTAAATCTAAGAGACATAAACCCCAGCTATCCACTTGAGCAGATCGGTCATCACAGCCTGTTTGGGCAACCGGAAATCGGCAAAAGTCTGGATCTGAGCGTCTGCAGCAATTCTAAAAGAGCGACCCAAGCCTCTGAGGACCTATAAAAAGAAACAAATAATATATAAGAATTAATAATTATAATTTCTGGTGTAAATTATAAATAAACTCACCCTCATGGCATCTTCATCGGTGGTGTCATCTCCAGCAAACACCACACTCACTTCCTGTGCCCAATTTTCGCCGAACTTTTGCTTCAGGATATAGAGGGCTGCCTCTCCCTTGTTCCAGTTAACCGGAGGCTTAGCCTCTATAGCTTCGTGAGCCTGATTTGGCCTGAATCCATACTTCCTGCAGATCTCCGCCGCCAACTGCTTCTGTTCATCCTTGAGCTCCACAGGTGTGTCCCTGTAGTGATAGGTGAGGGAGACCCGCTTATCCTCCACCCAAGCTCCATTCTTCTCCACTTTTTCCTTGAGCTCCCTAACCATATTCGTGTAATTCTTTTGGATCTCTGTCGGTAGCTCGTAGTCGTGCCTGGAGCCATCGGGATACTCAATCTCCAGACCATGGTTGCCCGCATATGTAATGCCATCGATGTTCACCTGTTTCTGGACATCTTTCAGACCACGACCCGAGATCACAGCTAGAAAGACCTCGGGATGCTTGGCTATTTTACGAAGAATGGCTTCCAGTTCAACGGGCATTTTGGTCTTGGAGGGATTATCAGCAATGGGAGCCAGGGTTCCATCGTAATCCAGGAGTACAGCCACCTTGTTGCTGGTGCTGAGGTAACTGGAGAGGATAGGGGAAGATTTTATATTATTTACATATGTTTTGTAAGATTATATTGTAAGATATTTAATGAATAATACTAATTGTAATGTTGTAATATATTTTATAAAAAATGTAGTTAACTTGTTTATAGTAATATTTGAAATATCGGTAAATATCGCATATAACATTAAATACTCTATATTGTTGAAAATTATTCGAAAAATAGTATTTATTTGTTGATTTTCTTTCTTGATATATTAAACAGAAGATCTATTACAGCTTTAATATTTTAAATGTTAAGATATTGAATATTGTGGAATATATCGACATTTACGTCAAATATCGATATAGTATCAATAATTAGACATTTTCTGTTATCCCTAGTAAAGCAAATAGTTTACAGAAAACAAAATCAAAATGGAAATATAGTTTAAAAATGTTTTAAGAAGAGGAATTTAAAACTTAAAAAATAAATCAAAATATTAAATAAAAGCCGGACAAATTCGGTTATTATTTTTAAGATTATAAACCCAATAAAAATCTGTTAAGTAAGCTAATAGAGCTGAGAGCTATATAGATGCTGAGTTCTTGCCTTATCAGCTCTTTGCTCATTACATGACACAACGACAAGGTCAGACTTCCGTTAAATAATTCCGACTTACCCGGGCAGATTCTGCTCAAAGTCCTCCAGGTTGTTAATAACAGGTGCCACTCGTTTTTCCGGCATTTTCTCTAAATCTTGATCACTCCTTGTTCCGCTCAAAAGGCAAATCCAAATAAATACTATAGATTTCACTGGAAATTTAATGAGGTAGAGGATTAGTTCCGCGTTTGGAATTTCTTATCAGCGTGTTGTTGATGTCTCAGTGCCTCGGTTCAAACTGTGCGATTTCTCCAACTGAGGCTCGCTTTTAAGGCTCTCTGAGAGATAGTGATAGTTCTCAGATAAGAAATCTAACTCTCCCAATCTCTCCGGCTAATTATCACTTGGTCACGATTATCTCTGGAGATCAATTCACCTTTAAAATGTGACGTTGGGTGTGCGTGGAGAACCGTTTCTCTCTAGGAGTGATCTGTCTCGAAACCTATCCCTGATGGATCTGACTTGCTGCTCCTCCGGTGGCTGCAGTTTTTATAATGTTCCGTTGGGCGGTGATTTCCTCAAACATTGTCGCCGCCAGGTTTTTGTTTGGCGAACAAAGGCAACGCGCCGTCCAGATGCTCTGATTCAGTGCATCATGCGTTGCCTTCGTGGACGGTGCGTGCATTGCCATCTCCACCTTTCCCTCCCCCCATCGATCGTTAAGTTCAAATTCGAGGGTCATAAAACAGAAACCGAAATCCATAAATTCCAGCCACATTTCCCCCTTTCCCCTTGTTAATTAGCAATGAGAATGCAAATCTGGTTATGTTTTCGGGTCCTCGTCCTCGTCCTGGCCAAATCCCTTTGACGTGACGATAAGCGTGTCCCAGTGGGTGGTTTTCCCCGCTCTTAACCCCTGTTCTCCCCCCAGACAAATCCTCAGTGCGCTGTCAACGCGATTTCGGGGCACAAATATTTGTTACATGCAGCGGAATTGATTAGGCGACGGCACAGAGAGTGCCTAAAAATAGTCGCCGCATGAGTGCGACACGCGAAAGCCACGAAAATGGAGGGGGAAGTGGGGGAAATTAGTGGGAGGGAGCTCCAGACAATGTCGGTTTAAGCAGTTAGGGTATGAGGGGGTTAATATAAATAAGGATTAAAAATAATTATGTTGCATGTTATCCAGACTATAAAAGTTCTTACTTTGGATATAAAGTAAAAGAATCGTATTAATTTAATTAAATTTGATTAAATTTCATTTTGAATATGTTTTAAAAATATTTTAAAAGTTATAATATTTTTGTATATTCTAATCAAACAACAAATTAATAATATTATAATATTTTTAAACTTAATTCCTTTTTATATTTCGTTTAAATAATTTATAATAAACGCCTTTTCTTTTTATAAAACTGTGTTAACCCGTATGTATTTAAGAATATTTTATTGTTTCTTAATGATTTATTTAAAGAAAAAATGTATAAAATAAATACGAAACTAATATTTGTAAGTAATTCGTTGTTTGAGAAATTTTATTTAATTTTAATGTATATATTCTTGTAGTACTTTTACTATATATACGAAAACATGACATATAGGTAAAAATCAGAGGACAGATTCGGGTTCGGCGCATCGAAATCCTTCAAAAAAGTAAAATATTTCTGTTCTTGTCTTTGAGATGCTGTCGGCCTGTTTTATTCGTAGTATTTCTTACATTTAATCTTTATGTAATTAATTATAATTGATATTTAATATATTTATATATATATTTATATATATATTTATATATAATTTTTTATATAGAAAATTATATTCAATCTTTTTCCTGTTAGTGTTTTTAAAATCCCATTAAATGCAATTTAAGTAAATACTCAACCAACTCCTTATCAGCTTTTCATAACAAAATCTTCCGTTGGCCATGCAAATTTTCCAGCAAGATAAATTTTCTATAACTCTACTTATCTTTGATGATTATACTTCAAATGTGAGCTAGCTAACATATCGTCATTGGCAATTGGCCAAGATAATTCCTAGGTTAGTGCCACTTGTAGAGATTGACTGCCAAAGTGAATCACGCTGTTTGGGAACCGAAGAGCATGCTCCAAAAGCATGCTCAGACAACACACAGACGCTGAGCAGACCCAAAACAAATCCAGACCTGATCACTGCAAACTGTTTACACACGATATAAGTACAGTAAGAGTTCCATAACTGAAACTACCAGCAATACATTAGAAATGGAATATAAATATATTAGAAAATTACTAAGCTGAGTTTATATCATATCATATCATCATTTCATACTTTCCGGTACATTTTTGTTGAGCTTCAATCCTTATTTAAAAAAATATATATTTATTACGTAAAAAACTTTTTAAAGTAACTACATATAAATGTACTTTGTAGGAAAATATTTAAAATTTATCTTTACTTAAACCAAATATTATTACTAATGATACAGTCTATGGTTTTTATTTTTTGATAACAGATTAAAAATGTTTTGAAATAATATTCAAAATATTTTTGTTGTATTTTTAGGTTGAGGACTTGTTAGAGGACTAATTTTCTCAGGTCTGATTTTGTATATATCCAAATTATAAAAAAATTAATTATTAGGTTAAAACATATTTTAAAGTAACTACAAAAATACTTTGTAGGAAATTATTTAAAATGTGTTCTAACTTAAACCAAATATTTCACTAATTGTTCAGTCTATGATTTTTAATTTTATGAGAACATTTTAGAAATATTTTTTAATTTGATTCTTAAATTAAATTTATTCTTAATTTTGAAGAATGTCAAACCTTGTTACCTTATTATTTATTCCTTTTAATTGTTTTTCTGATGCAATAAAAAAATTTAACGACTTCTCAAAACTTTGTATATAAAATGTTTTCATTTAAAAATCTCTTTAACTGTTTTTATTTTCCAAATTGTCGAAGTAATTATCCCAGTTACTTGTTTTAAAATTTCAAAACTAATATTTTTAACCTCAGTAAATTCTATATAAAGAAGAAAGACTGTTCTATTATCGAATATCCATCGAGACACGCTTAAAAAAAGAGTAAAAAGAGAGGGCAGACAGCATGCCGATATCTAAAGGTAAACAAATTAACCGAAGTTGGAGTCCCCTCAATCGAATCTTTCGATGGGCACGAGCACAGCTGTCGCCGGGCTATATCGAGGCTGCTAATTTCGAACTAATTGGGAGACAGCTAATTTTCGCATTGATAAACAGGTGTCTGGGCAAGCCTTTCCCCCTTTTCCGCTCAGTGTATGAGCAACAGCATCCAAATCTCTGCTGCAATGTTTTCAATTATCTCACTCACTTTTTCTTTCCACGAATTGTACTGATTGGCCTGTCACAGATCCTTAATTCGCTTAATTTGTCAACTGCAAAACTGTCAATTAATCCAAATAAATCCCGTGCAAACGCTTTGATTCCGAATTTTTTCGTGTAAATATTTTCGCAATTGATCGAACGAATTTTGTTTTCTTTTCTAATTCTTGTTTTGCTTAGCCAGAAAAGCTTTTTCCCGAAGCTCTTGGACGAAGCTCGCTGACTCAGGTAATAATGAGGGTCATAATGACGAGGCGGGGTAAGATTTATTGGCAACCATAAATAGAATTTTCAAAACACTTGGCGAAAGAAGCGGTCAAAGGAAATGGCTAAGAGCGGCACAGTGTGTCGGGGTGTCTCGAAAAATGTTAATTAAAAATAATGAGTGATTAGGGAAAGTGCGATAATAGGTGGCAGTATTAATTTTATTATAAAGCGGACAGTGGTAAAGTTTTTTGTGTTTGATAGGTATTAAATGTTTAGGTTAACTTAAACTTAGATAAAATTGTCTTAAGTCAATTTTTTATCGCGGAATTTGAGGATTTTCAGAAAAATCATACAGTTAAAGTTACACATATTATTTTTTATTATTATTTTTTATTCTAATAAAAAAATGACTTTCCAGAGTTTCCTTAAAAAAATTTATTATAAATGAACCTTATTCAACATTATTGGCTTAACTCTAAAAAGTATATACTAAAATATAAATTTGAAAAATTTGTTTATTAATGGAACTACCAGGACAATGAGCTCGGCATCTGTATCAAGGAAATTGTCGAAATTCGGATATTTTACTAATCGCGGAGAATGATCAAGAGGGAGCTCTTATCTGAAGCGAAGGTGATGTAGTATAGCAGAATTTCGGTTTTATGAAAATAAAACAAATAATTGTATCAGTCCTTATTATTGCAGGAAATAAAAAAATGCCTGACTTTTTAGGACTTATCCTTTTCAGGCTAAAAATATAAACATAATAAGTTATTATGTTATTATTAATAACTTTACCATAATCCTTTATCTCTAGAACTATTATTTTCAGTTAGTATGTTTCAAATTTCATAATAATATTTTCTGATAAATCCAATTGGTTCCAAATTAATAATATAGTATATTTTTTGATGAACTGAAATAAACAAACTTCTGCACAACAAATGCTCCACTCTCTCTCTTTCTTAGTTTGTTTTTTGTCTACGTAAGTTCTGGAATATTTTAAGAGAAAAACAAAAAGGAAGAAGGGGCTGTTGATGTTTTTAACACCTTTCGTTTCGTTCGCTTAACCCGTAAACAACAAGAATGCAAAGTGACAGAGGAGTGTGACGGGCGGATGGGAGTGGGGAGGCGGGGTCCAAAGGTTGCTCGAGGTGCCTTAAGGTGGACATTAATCAACCGAATATCGGTAAGACCCCGGGGGTTAAAGGGCAGTCGAGCGAAAGGCGTTAACGTTGGCCAAAATTAATGTTCAGCTCGGCTGACAAAATCCAACCTGTTGCCACTGTCGGGAGCAATTAGTGTACGTGCCACGAGCCGTTTCGATGTCAACAGGTTGCCACATGGCCGGCTTGTCTTCGATGCACACCGGCAAGGGACGGATGGGGTGGTTCTTCCCCTCTCTATAGGGCTGGAGGGATGGATACTTAGGGGGTCGTCAGCGCGTGCAAAGCCATGTAAACATTTCTCGCAGTGTCCGTGTGTCAGTGTGTGTGCGTGCGTGTGTGGGCGGTGTTTGGCGTGGCATTAGGGCATGGCTTATTGCCAATTACATGGAAAATGTTTGCATAGTCCCTCCCCCTCTGTCTATGGAGTATTTTTTGTGTTTTTATTAGGTTTGTTGTGTTTGTTGTGTTTGTTTTGTTTCTGCGGGTCTCTAATGTTAATTGAAGGTCAGCCTGGCCGAAAATTCAATTGCTCCCCCACGGTGGCAGCGTGTTTGTAATGGAGCCCAGGAACATGTGAAATAAAATGCGTTAAACTTTCGGCAATATTGTAGCTGACTTGGATTACAAATTGTAGGTTAATATTAGGCTGAAAAGTCGGGGAATTAAGGTTTTTTTTTGAAAAGTATAAGTAGCTTGTAAAAATTATTAAATAATAATAAATAATATTGAAGGTTTTGAGGTCAAGGTTTTTTATATTTCAGTCTAAATTCTTTATTTATTCATTTATTTATTAATTTATCTCTTAAATATCATTAAAAATGATGACTAAATCTCCTCATATAAGTGAAATAAAATTAAATTCGAAATTCTGGAATAAAACAATCATGTCGCAAAATAAATGAAAATATATTGAAAACCGCCAGAGTTATAATTTTTATTACAATATTTTCCGATAGTTCCTATGGCAACGATAGTTAAGACTATTACTTACGATGGTTTTTTACTATTACTTGCGATACTATTGAACTATTAATTGCGATATTTTTATATTTTTATAAATATATATATGTATTCTACAGAAAAAAACACGTGTACTTAATATGTTATTGAACACTTTATAACCTGATTGTTGAGTAAATCTTAATAAATATAGACTTCACAGAACATAAGGTTTGCTGTAAATTATTTATTAATTTATTCTTGTTCTACTTATTCTTCCTACTTATACACTATAAGATTATTGATTTTAAATTTGAGGTTTAAATAAAAAGAATAACATGCCCTTTTGACTTTTCCTTTTTGTGGGACAACGTTTATAAATAATAAAATAGCTTAGGGAGTGAAAACAAGTTGAACACATTATAAATAACAACTTGGATAAACTCCCCTGTTGTTATCTAATTTATACAATATTTTATATGCATGTGTTTTCTTAGCAACAAGAACACAAGTTTGTCAATACAACTTTAAGGCATTACTAACTTTGGGCTAAAAAATTGCTATTTAAAAAACTACCAAGTATATATTCGTTTTTTAATATATAGTTATTTATATTCTTAAACAAAAACATCGAATTTAATTACTTAAAGAGCCCAAACAAATAATTTAAGATGCCTAAAAATATAAATTGCAACTCGACCTGCGAATTTCTAATCATTTTATATTAACTAATAAAATTATTTATACATTTTTAATACAGTAATAGAAAATATTTTTCACAGAATAAGCTTAAAATTTAATTAAGTTTTTATATAAATTATATTAAGTGAGGTCTCAATACGTGTTAAGTATTTCCCAAAAGATTTTCTCCTTTTTATTACTCACTTTCCCGTTGGCAACATGGCAATTGTAAACATATGTTTCCCTCAACTAGAGATGTTGCTAGCATCATGTTTACTATTGCTAACAAATATTGGCGCGCTTTTACAATGTTTATAAGCTTTTGTTGCCGCGTGCGTAGCTTCATTCCGCCATTTTCATTCATTCAGCGCAGCAGATGCGACGCGTCGCGGTCGCAGAGGAAAACTTCACACGAGTTATTGTTGCTTTTAGACTCTGCCGACGCTTCTGTTCCCGGTTTCGTGATATCCCCAAACCACTGAATATATATAACATATATATGTATATATACATATATGCATCGTGTGTGTCTCGTGTGGTGCAGCACTTCCTTGCCGAACTCTTAAGCATTTCACATCTGTCCACATATCGCAGGACTCTGTTGACACCGCCGCCTGTGCGAAGGTGGCACAAGTGGGGGGAAAAGTGTGGGAAAAGTGGGTGTGCGGCCAGACGCACTCCTCGTGTGTTTTTTATTATTGCTTTACAATGGCAACGCATCGGCTGGCGCTGCGTCGCAATAAAACCACTTCGATGGCATTGGCAGCGGCACTAGTTGGATATATAAAAGCATAATTGCTATGAGCCAGCGGCTTAATACGCAACAGGAAGCTGGAGTGTCAACAAGACATGAAATTTGGAAAAACTATAAAAAATTTCGAGGAATAATAAATAAATAAATTAAAGAAAACAGTTAATAAACATCAAGAATTAAAGAACAAGTTAAAAAATAGATAAACTATTAAGACAAACTATCAAAACACATAAGATAATTAATAAAAAAATAAACCTATCTAAAATCCAAACAATTATGAATATTATTCGATAACAAAAATAATCATATAAAAAACCAAACAACAGGAAACCAAAGCCAAATAAAAACTATTTATAAAAACACATAAAAGCAGTACAAGGAAAAAAAACTAATAATCATTTGCCAAAAATATACATTAAATTCGTTTTGTGTTGAAGCGGAATGTACAAATTTATAAATTGAAGAACAAAAAGTATTACTATTCAATATTAGTTTTTGATAAATAATATTTGGTGGTGTGTGTGCTTAATATTTAAATATATATAAATAAAAATTATTAAAGACACGTTAACATTAGTAATACCAATTTTAAAAGAAACATTTAAAATATTTTTTTAACAAAAAACAATTACATTTAACCAGTGCGTATACTTAATATTTATAAACAAAAGACAAACAAGAAAAGAAAAAGTGTTAACATTCATGAAACAAAATCTGTTCAATTATTAAAGCTAATATAGCTTAAAATCAAGGAGAACAACATACTTTCTTTGATCCAACGGTGCGTATACTTAATTTTTGTTACAACTAAATAAAAATCATGAATTTATGGCAAATTAAATGGCAGACAAAACTTTGTTTCATAATAATAGCCAAAAGCAACATGAACACATAATAAATTAAATCAAAAGCTTCACCTTTGTGCGATAGACTCGAGTTCTTGGGAATTTTTGTAAACAATTTTGGCAGAGGCAGCAGTGGCGTGGTTAAAGGGTACTTTTGGAAGGGATTGCCATATAGTCCTAGGTAAATAGTAATAAAATATAAACCTAAATCAAGGCTAGACCTGTGTTTTATATTCGCAAATATTAATTATATTTGCTTTTAGCCCCCCTCTGCGAGACGCTAATGCGAAATTATTTATTTGGTTCTCCAGAGGACCTTGACTCGTGTCTCGACCATAACTTATTCACCTGATGGTTCTCTGCATATATTCTGCGATTCTCTCGATTTGTAAATCATTATAATTGGCTTTGATTGTGACCACTTCCGCCAAAAACAGTCTTGTGCAAAAACCGTTTGACTTTGAAATCGTTTTCAGAAATAAAACAAATTGCGGCGAACGCTCGTCCATCTCGCTCTGTCTGTTTTTGATTTGTTTGTTTGATATGTTTTATATTTGGCAAGGTCGCCCCAGCTAGTCTGTGCGAAAAGTGAAATGCAAATTTATATTATTCGCTGCCTGCCCCTCGTCCGTCTTATCTCGATTTCGGTTTTGGTTTTGGGGAAAGTGTTTACGAGGCAGCGGCAAGATTTATTATATCAACACAACATAATCTGGGATCGCAGCAGCTCGCACCTTCGCCAAAGTGACTAGTTAATAGCACTCGATACCCCAACTGCGGTGCGGCGGCCGGCTTTTACTTTGTGGCCGGTGCTGGTTATAAAGCCACTAACAAAAGCGTTTTATTGCCTGCCGACCGCAGACATAACCAGAGAGACAGTAGCAAACGTTGACAAACGCCATAGCCGCAGAAAAAAAATTACATCGGTGAAGGGGATGCTCACGGGTCGAATTTGGGAATACCCTGGAAAATATAAAATAAAAAAAAAATAATTACAAATATTTTTATAATCGAAATGATTATTATTCGGTTGGTTGTTTAAGGTATTATTAAATAACTATAATAATAATTAGTCAAAGCTTACTTGACAAATTTATCAACATTAAGCATAAAGCTGTTGCAAGGAATGCCCTTAAAATTCCCAAGTATTAGTTTCGTGTCAACAAATGTTGAAATTGATTAATCAGCAAAAATGTAGTACTGGGGAGACTCATAGGTCAGAGACTGAAAAAATAAGTAAAAAAAACAGCTAGTCCAAAAATAATAAATATAAAATTGTTTTTAAATTAATTTTATTTAAATTTTGTTTATATAAAAATAAAAGATATTTATAAAAAAAATTGTGTATAATCTCAATATCTTCAACGATGTCTCAAAAATACAACTTTTTATACCCTTGCAGGGTATTATAATTTCAGTCAGAAGTTTGCAACGCAGTGAAGGTGTCATCTCCGACCCTATAAAGTATATATATTTTTGATCAGCATCAACAGCCGAGTCGATCTAGCCATGTCCGTCTGTCCGTCTGTCCGTCTGTCCTTCTGTCCGTCTGTCCGTCTGTCCGTTTCTACGCAAACTAGTCCCTCAGTTTTGAAGCTATCTGAATGAAACTTTGGAGATAGTCTTCTATATACTCTCACTCGTATATATGTCGGAACGAGCCGGATCGGTCAACTATATCATATAGCTGCCATACAAACGATCCGTAAATTTGTTGAAAAAAAATTATAACTTCACTGTTTTTCAACATATCTTGATCAACTCTCGGTTATGAGCTTTTTATATTGTTTCTGATTTTTAAATTAACTTTTATAAAAATCGGACTACTATATCATATAGCTGTCATAGAAACGGTCGGGAAAGTTTTAGAAAAAAAATTATAACTTTGTCAATTTTCAACATAATGTCTTCTACTTTGAAATACAAGTATTTCATATTTTTTTAGAATTTTTTTGTAAATTTCATAAAAATCGGACTACTATATCATATAGCTGTCATAGAAACGGTCGGGAAAGTTTTAGAAAAAAAATTATAACTTTGTCAATTTTCAACATAATTTCTTCTACTTTGAAATACAAGTATTTCATATTTTTTTAGAATTTTGTTGTAAATTTCATAAGAATCGGACGACTATATCGTATAGCTGCCATACAAACGATCGGTAAATGTGGAGAAAACTTACATTTTACTTTACATGTAAAAATTTAAAAAATGTAAAAAAAAAGTAAATATAATGTAAAACTGTAAAAATTGTATAAATATGAAAGTAATTCATATTATATTATATTGGGATAGATTATAATTGATACAATTGGAATCTGCAAGGGTATACAAACTTCGGTGTGCCGAAGTTAGCTTCCTTTCTTGTTTTTTATTAAATTATACTACTTTCCCTCATTTCTTTTAACTTACACCTTATTTGAATCCCAAACAAACCTACCTTCCACCGCTATATCCCCTTACTTAAACCAGGGTAGCAAAAATAATTCATCGTTCCGAGCAACTGACACAATGAGTGGGTACGAGTACGACAAGTGTATGGGAATTTTATGGGGATGGAGGGATCATAAAGAGCAGAAAGCTGGAAGCCCGTTAAGGGTTCAGAGGGAGGGTAATAACATGTTATGAGGCGCCCTGAGTTATTGATATTTTGCATCCAAAGCCTACGACAAGTGGCAAAATGTGGCGAAGAAATGTCGGAGCCTAAAGAGATTTCATTCAATTTGTGGGTTCCCTCTTCTCGGATGCGAAAATGTTGTTCTTACCCATAAATTCCTTCGATATTTATGAGAAGACCCAAATTTTTATTGGAATCAAAGAGGAATGGAAATAAGCAGATAAGAGCTAAACAATATTTGATAATAATTATATACAGTGGGTTGGGTAATGTTTGGAATAGAATAAAAAATATTTTAATCGATGAAGAAGGAGAAGAAAAAGTTAGGAAGCATTAATAATAAATATTTTGTATATAAAATATAAAAAAACATAAGTAAACATTATAAACTTTATGAGTAAGTCAAGTTCAAGGGTTTTCTTGGTCTTCATTTACTCCCCTTAAATTTATTTAAAATTAAACTTCATGAGTAAGTAAAGTTCAAAGGTTTTCTTAGTCTTTAGTTACTCCCCTTTAATTTATTTAAATTTAAAATTTATGAGTCAAGTCAAGTTCAAGGGTTTTCTGAGGCTTCAGTTACTACCCTTTAATTTATTTAAATTTCTTTTCAATAAAATTTTACCTTTTTCAACCCTTTTACCATATCGTATATCAAACCGCTTGAAACTTTTTAAAGAGTTTGCTGTGTCCTTCAAGTTGCTTTCCTTTTAATCCTCTCGCTTCATGTTTCCTATTCCTTGACCGTGACTTGGTCCTTTTTTCTATTTTGCGCCCCGTGTCTATGTTTATTTAAATGGTGCTTAGTAAACAAAAAAGAATCAACCATGTGAGCCTAACTAAAAAAACATTCATGACGCTTGACTTGTATTTATGAGGCTGATTTAGCAATGTCTGCCGTCTTCTAACAAAAGAAGAGAGAAATTTCTTTTCTTACATTTATTTTTATATATATAAAAAAATGTATATATATTTAAACCCCACTCAAGGTGAACGCTTGTGTGGAGCAAGTTGACCGCCAACTCCAACCATTTTTACGCATTTTCAATTTCATGGCCGCTCAGCAAAACAAACTGAGTGAATGAGTGAGAGAAAAACCAATGGCAACATTTATTGCTGTTTCACAGAAAACAAAAATTAGGAAAATATATAATACAAAAAAAAAAAAAAATGTAGAAATTAATATAATTTAAAACAAGAAAAGAAGCTAACTTCGGCACGCCGAAGTTGGTATACCCTTGCAGATTCCAATTGTGTAAATTATAATCTATCCCAATATAATATAATACGAACTACTTTCATATTCATACAATTTTTAGTTTTACATTTTTGTTACATTTTTTTTACATTTTTACATGTAAAGTAAAATTTTTCTCCACATTTACTGATCGTTTGTATGGCAGCTATATGATATAGTCGTCCGATTCGTATGAAATTTACAACAAAATTCTAAAAAAATATGAGCCACTAGTATCTAAAGTAGAAGAAATTATGTTGAAAACTGCCAGAGCTATAATTTTTTTTCTGAAAATTTCACGACCGTTCGTATGGCAGCTATATGATATAGTAGTCCGATTTTTATAAAATTTAATCTAAAAATCTGAAACAATATAGAAAGCTCATAACCAAGAGTTGGTCAAGATATGTTAAAAAACAGTGAAGTTATAATTTTTTTTCTACAAAAATCTGGCCCGTTCCGACATATGCACGAGTGAGAGTATATAGAAGACTATCTGCAAAGTTTCATTCAGATAGCTTCAAAACTGAGGGACTAGTTTGCGTAGAAACGGACGGACAGACGGACTTGGTTAGATCGACTCGGCTGTTGATGCTGATCAAGAATATATATACTTTATAGGGTCGGAGATGATTCCTTCACTGCGTTGCAAACTTCTGACTGAAATTATAATACCCTGCAAGGGTATAAATATATAACAAAACAATATGTATATAAATTTAATAATATATTATTATAACAATATCCTTAAAAATGGATTAGACTAAAATTACATTACAACCAATGCATCACAAAGTAATAATAAATGTATTAACCAATTTAATAATAAATATAAATATAATATTATTTACATTACCTTGACTAACATTTTAATACAAATAAAATAATTATTTACGCACAAATGAATACATTAAATATTTTTGAAATAGAATCAATTTTAGGCATGATTTACAACCTCTAACTTAACACTTGAGAATTATAGTGCAGAAAAACCTGTAAAAGCTACTCTAACTGAATGATTTGTGTGAATTTGCATATAAAAAAAATTTTAAAAATATTATTTTTTCTTCAAATATATAAAATTCACATAATATAATATATCTTAATTTTGTATCTTTTCTTTCAAACAAATTTCTAATAAACTAATCATTAGAGAGCTCTTTTATTTACTGTTATTTTCTCCCTGTGCATTTATTGTTAATGCTAACTCGCTGCTCGATACTGAAATAAAATGACAAGCAAAAAAAAAAAGAGGAAAAAACGTAACGTAGTAAATGTGGAAGTGCGAGCTGAGGGCAGGCTAGACTCCATGGAGTGGGCAACTCCAATCATCAACAATGGCTCGCTTGGCAAGTGGCGCACTTCCCATGACCTTAGCCGAAAGTGGAATTGGTTGGCACCATGACAACCCACATGGCACCTCCACCTACTGCACCTCCTCCCGCTGCTCCTCCTCCTCCTCCTCCTCCTCCTCCCATGCCCCGACACAATCCCCCATTTCCTGAACAACCACTTGTTGGCTGGGCAGTTTGATTTGTTTTCCGTGGAACTCCAAGCTCTGGCATAATCATCCTCATCAACCCAATCAACATCAACTTTTGGGCGATGACAACCACAACTGCCCGTACACGAGAAGGGAGGGGATACTGAAAGAAATTAAGCTAGATTTGTGGGATATATTTTTGGTAAAAAGATTAAGTAGTTAGCTTAGCTTTTGATATATATTGAAATTTTTTAGAATTAATATGGTAAAGTAATTTTAATTTTAAAAGATGAATCTGTGAAATTAATAAACGTATTCCTTAGATTTTCATATATTTCACAGTTTTATCTACTTAAAAATAATATTTTATATATTTTTAATATATTTTTTAAAACTTGTGCGTTTTTATCCTTTTAAAAATAATTCAACCATCATTATACTGAGTTAAAAACCACATAAAACTCTTTATACTATGAAATTATTAAACATATTAGATGTTCATGTATTTTTCAGTTTCTTCTATTTAAAAAAATATTTTATATACTTTTATATATTTTTTTATAATTTCTGTAGTTTTATCCATTTAAAAAGACTTTTACCATCAAATTACTAAGTTAATGACCGCTTAAAATTCTTCAATTTACTTTATTGGTAATTTTTTCTAGTACTTTAATTACTTATATTTATTTCGCCACATTTCTATGTTTTCTTGTGTAAAGAAAATTCTAAAAAGTGAGGGTCGGAGGAAACTATAGAGTGCGGTAACTCAATCTTCGTCTGAGGCCCCGAATTATATATTTTTTGGTGCGCAATAGACCGGCGTGTGTTGGTAAACATAAAGGGAGAGCAGGTCAACAACCCAAATAGGGGCCCAACTCATCATCCTGCCTCGCTTCGAGGCTTTTCACTTTCAATGCCTATGTCAAGGTCCGGTCGACGACGTCCTGTTAATTCAGACATGCGAGTGTCCTGTCATCACCCAGCACAAGGTGTACTCTTTTTGTGGCAGGACTTAGTTGGGCGATTAGAGATAAGCCGACACATAAACTAAGGGATACAAGTTTCTGCCAAGTGTTTGGGGTTAGTTTTGGTGATTAGGAATCTGAAGTTGGTGTGGGAAAATTAATTAATTAACCCAAAATAACAACTAGGATATTTTTGGGGCTAAAATGTATTTTACTTATTTCGGAACATTTAATATTTAATTTAAATAGCTTGCAGCATTATGATATGCCTAAATTATATGCTTTTATTAATCTTGTGAAACCATTTTAATGAAAAAAGAAATTATAATTAAATTAAATCTTTGAACATAATATTTATCAAACCTTTTTCAATTTTTCTTACACTTTTTAAGACAAATCCTCTTTAAGATATAACCATACTCCCCTAATGCAGTTAATCCTTCAGCCAGACTGTTTACATTTCTCTTGAAAATATATACCCACAACATGTATTTTTCAAATTGTAAACATGCCAATCCTCTGATTATGCAATTTCACACATAATTAAATTCCTGGAAAAAATTCTATTTATGTCCTTGGGCTCAGACACTTGATAATTTCAAATGCAAGCTTGTTTTTCTTTATTTTTATTTTATTTTTTTTTTCTTGTATTACATAATAACCAACCTTTTGAAAAGATTGCCTGGGAAACCAATCGTTTCCATTTGATTTAGTTTCTGATTTCATTTATTAGGCAAGAGTGCGAGCACCCTTAACCATTTTTCTTGTGAAAATTCTCGGAAACTCATTAGTGTGTGCCCGACCAGGTGCTTACACCTTGCTCCAGTGCATTCCATTTGCCCCTTGACTTTCTTTACAAAAAAATAATAAAACAGCTCTTGTTCAACCTTCAACCTTCACAATATAAAAAGCCTTAAAATAAAGAGCAGAACTGGGACTGGGATAGTGAATGAATGAAATGGCGAGGCAAGATAATGAAATATAAATTTAGGACTTTCGGGGCGTGTGAAAACCAAAACATGTCGTCAGATTAGCAGTGGGTAGCAGACTTTCCCGGAACTTGCCCGTATTGTATAATTAAATACAAATTAGCAGGGAAACAGTAAAGTTCTTTCCTTTCCGCCTGGGAATTAAAAGCGTCTGGCTACGCAGACGAAACTTTACGGATTAGACTTAAAGTCCGCCTCCGAAAAACCACTTGATGCTGGGCATTACGTATACGCCGCGTTAGGCGGCAGCTGGCAGTAAGAGGAGGAGAGGCTAGAGCCAGGAAAATAGGAAAGTGCCGGATACGGGGTGGAAAACGGGAAAACGCTTCATTAAGCACGCACTGTGTTGTCATGGACCGACCGTTCGAGAGTGTTTGAGTTTCAAATCCAACTAATTAAAATCTACGCAGCACAACTTGGAGAAAACGTAGAGAACATAGAAATTTTCTGCAATGCCGTTGCTGGATTTCAACTGAGTTGAGGTGAGGTCTTAGTTTTGTTGGCTTTCAAGGCCATTTGTTTCACTTTTTCCCAGGATTTAGCTACAATTTCAAGCCACAAACAGGCTATTTGCGAAACCTTATAAGACGTGCAATTTTTTCTCAACCGAAAAATTCGTTATAATTACTGATGATGATGATTAATGATGAGCGTTTCCCAGAACTGTAATTAAACGGGAAAAGTTACTTGAATACTAAAATCAAAGACATCTTCAAAGCACAACTTTAAGGAGAAGCAATTATATATAAAAATGGTTTAATTTGTGAAATCAAATGCTTAAGGTATTTATATTAAACAAATTGATAAAAAAAGGAACCAATAATGTGGGTCGAAGTTTGGGGAAACTTAATAATTTAAATTACAAAATTTATTCTGGGATTTTAAAATAAATATTAAAGTGAATTACTTTATTTAAATCAAGTAAAATATTTCTCTTTTCCACACAATTCCTATGTAAACTATATACATATATCCCATAACTCATCTGCTGGAACGTGTCAGGAGCTTCTCCGACGTAAAACACACACTTGTTGGCCATTATCGAGGACTTACCCATATCCGTAGCTGAAGGACACTGGGAAGGAGTGAAAGCAAGGGAAATAATTGATATTTGATTGTTGTCACTTGTTGCCCCTTCTGCTGCAACTTGTGTGTGTCTTTTTTTTTTTATTTTTTACTATTTGTACCATACTTTTGAAGTGCTTTGACATCCTGCGCTAATCGGCTGCCAGGGGAGTGTCCTTATAATTTATAGTAATGACCATGACAATGTTCAAGGACCTCGCCTCGAACATTTCCTCATTTTGTTCATTTTTTTTTATTTTTCTGTTTCTGTCTGCGTCTGCGGCTGTTTCTGGAGGACAACGCAGAAAGTGTCCAATAAATGTTTCATAGTTGTCGGTGGCTGACATTGTTGACCTTATCAAAAGCGCAAATACACTTTCTCCCACACACAAACACACACACACACACACACCACACCCCACACCCACACAAATGTCCATGGGTGGCCATAAAAAACACACAAGCCGAGCATCTTTTGTTGAGTGTTCCTGCTGCGTTTGGTAACAGGAATGCACTTGCGAAAATGTTAAATTTTTAATGTAATCTTTATTTAATTTGGGTAAAAGGGTATAACTTTATTAGGTTAAGAACTAGATAAAAGAGCACCTAAAAATATATAAAAAACACCTATTTACAAATGAATTTGTTAACTAGTCTTACTTAATCTTTCATTTTCTAAAAGAGAGAGGTCTCTACATGAAAAGTCTAGCTGCGGTTTAATAAAACAAATAATAATCAAATAACTTTGATATTTTATATTATTTAAGTGTCAAAAATAATATTAAACTGATCTATAAAACAAACTACTAACATTAAACGTAAGTTAAAGTTTGTTAAGAATAATTTATGAGTCAATGAAAAGAGTTTTAATTACATTAAACATTTTTGAAAGTTTAAACAAAATCTAAATAAAAGTTATCAAAATATGTTAAAAAGATTTCATAATTTTTTTTTTTAGATTTTTTTTTGTTTTTATGAAAAATATATATAATTCTTCCAGTGTTTCTATCCATTTCCCTTTTCTTTTGTCTCTTCGTCTTGTCTAAAAATTTGCAATAATGCTTGGGAGTCTTTGGCCGAAATAGGAATGCGACTTGGTCTAGTCGCAGAGTCTTTTGATGTGGGTAACGGGGACAAAAGCCAGCCACAACAGAATCAGGAATTTGGGATGAATAAAGGTTATGTCAGTCATTCTTGGCAGACATATTGTCTCGGAAATACGAGACCCTAAAAACCAGATCCAGAGCTTCTTTTCTTTTTTTTTTTGACCTGGAATTGAGTGTGAAATGTGGGCGTATTGCTTACTTGCTTTTTTTTTTAATTTTAAAATAAGATATCATATATTTTGGCTAGGGATTTAAAATCAATTTTGCACACCTGTTTTAATATCTAAATTTGATGCGAAGGCTAAACCAATTTTAATTGTATATTTAGAAATTTATTTTAAACGTTTCAATATGATATATGTGCTATATTTATTTTAATATTCTCTGAAAATGTATGAAATTAATAAATCATGATTTATGTATGATATTTCATATAAAAATAGCTAGAGAACGAGAATTATTGGAAAACAATTTTTTGAGAAGCCAAATTTATAAATTATTTATATTTTATTTATATATAATTTATATATTTTTCTGAGAAAATACTGGTTAAACATTATATAAATTCTTTCGATAGAATTGAAAAGTTCCAAATAATTTATGAAATAAATTTAATGGTAACATTTACCATTCTAAAAACTTTTAAATTGAAAAAATAAAATTTCTTGGTATCCCATAGTCTTTATTTTGGCATCCCATTGTCCTCATCCCCTCTATTTATATCTTCTCACTTGCTAAAAATGTTATTATACTTTGCAGACAATTGTTCCTGGTCTCCACAATGAATGCCACCTCGCCAAAGTCATCGCTGGTCAAGCTGGGCCTGCACACGAACAAACAAAAGACGCTCAAGGTTATGGTCCTAGGTCAAAGTGGCGTGGGAAAAACGGGTGAGTCTCCATCATCTCCTCCATCCCTCCCCGACAACTGTCGCAAGAAACCTTAACTCAATGGACCCAACTCCCTAACTTAGCCATGGTGGTGCGTTTCATTACCCGTCGCTTCATTGGCGAATATGATCCCAATTTGGAGAAAATTTACACCTGCCAAACCACGCTGGACAAGGAGCAAATTCAGTTTGACATTCTGGATGCCACCGGCCAGCTACAAGTAAGCAAAATGACTTTGTAACTTAGCTGAGACTTGAACTCTGGTTAAAATCCTCAACAGGAACTAGATGGCGTCAGTCTGGAGTCCAATATACGTTGGGCCGATGCCTTCATCCTCATGTATTCCATCACGGACAAGTGTTCCTTTGACGAGTGCAGTCGCCTAAAGTTCCTGATTAATTACAACAAACGGAGACGCAAGCTGGGATCGGCCAGTAAAGTAAGTTGTAATTATTAAACCTTGAGTTTTAAGTACTTTGTCTTAATATTTCTTATTTTTCAAGGAGTATACTTTGGATATTCCTGTCATCTTGGTGGGCAACAAGACAGATCAGCCAGGAGATCGCATGGTCAGTTTGGAGGAGGGTCAACGAAGGTTTAGGGAGTTATCCTGCGCCTGCTTTCATGAGATTTCTGTTAGAGAAAGCGTTGAGCAGGTGGGTTCAAATAAGTAAAATAATTTTAAAAATAATTTTTAAAATTTCAATGTCTTAATAAAGGTCCAAAATGTCTTCCGCGATGTCTTCCGCTTCTGGCGAGTCTTCACCAAATTCCCCAAGCTCAAGCGCTCCACCAGCGATGTGGCCAACACGGATGGCATTCTCACACCCGATTCGGGATCCTGTTCATTCTACGATGCCTCCTCCCTGAATGCCTGTCGTCGTTCGTTCCTGGTCATTGGCAGTGCCTGTTTGGAGGAGAGCAGTGTGGATCACACCGAGTCCACGGATGAGATAACCAGCAGCAGTCTGAGCAGTTCTCGCAGCGACATCGACGCCCCCTTCCGAAGTCGAGCCTCGACGGATGGTACTTTGTTGTCGCGACCCCGAAGGTGGCGCTATCCACCGCCAGGCTGCCTGTTGCCGCACACGAATCGCGTGGAGCGACGGATGAGCATTTCCACCAGGGGCAGCAATGCCAGCTATTAAGGGGACAGGGCGGGCGGGGTCATAATTAGTCAAGGGAGTAGGCTGAGCTTAGTTAGTCCAAATGTAGCGACAAATATATAGCTAGATGTTATCATAGAGACCAAAGCTTGTTATTTTTTGGGGAAAGGAATGCCTTAAGTTAACAAAAAAACGTTCATAATTAATTTATATTATTTTTAAATTGCTTCTTTGGATAAATATATTTATATACGCGAACAATAACTATATAACATAAACAATCGGGAAACGGAGCACCCAGGAGGCATGGGCTAAATTTCAATCTAATCATCGTCAATTTTAAGCAGATACTCTTCGGCTCGCAGGGCAAGCTCTCGGATGTTCCGCAGGCAGCCGGCGGCGGCCAACTGGAGCTCCTTATTGGTGGAGCCAATGCACTCCAGCAGGAAGGGAACAACGCCGCTCTGAAATAAAACAATGACTTTATGAATATGTACAAAATAACCGTATATAAACTCGTTCATATGTATAAAATATAACCAAAGACAAGTGAATTTTTCGCTTAAATACAAAACACTCACCTGGTGCATTGTGATGCAGTTCTGCGGATCCATCGATAGCTTCTCTAGGGCCATGGCCGTGCTGCGATGCACCAAAGGATTGTCGCTGGTCATGTAGGTGACAATCGGCGTAACAGTGCGCAGGCGTCCGAGCTCCTCGGTATTATTGCCGAAGCTGGCACAGGCGGCAACAGCAGCTGCCAGATTCATTCGCAGCAGATCATCCGTGGTCTGGACGAGATCTGCCAGCTTGTAGATCACTCTGAGATCGCTTAGAATGGCCAGATTGGTGTGATCCTGGGCAATGGTGGCTATGGCCGCACACACGGCCGAGAGAACCATGATATCCTTGGACTTAAGCAAACCCACCACCAGTTCCATGGCTCCAACTAGACTCCTGACCAGTTCAGCGGAATCGGTGGCATTTCTGACACAGGGACATATGGCATAGGCTGCGTGGGCCTGAACCCTGGTGCTGTTGTTCTTTAAAAGAGACCAAATCAGTCGGACGGCATCGAGATCTTCCAGTATTCTCATGCTCTGCGGATCCTCGGCACACTCCTTCAAGGCCTTGGCCAAATTCTCCAAGAGCGGCGCATGGGAACTGTTCAGGAGAGCCACCATGGATGGCAATCCTCCCGCCTGTCGCAGCTGCTCCCGGTTGCTCTGGAACCTCACGCACTCTGACAAGGCTCCCGTCACATTGGTCAGCACCTCGTCGCATTCATCATTCAGCAAGGCCACCAGGTGATTGACCGTTCTCAGTTGATCTAAGACCTTGACGTTCGCATCGGTTACAGCAGACATCCAAATGGCTCCAGTGGCGCCCCTCAAAAGCGGCTTATTGTCCCTCATGTTCTTGTCCTTTATGATCGTCACCAAGGGCTCCAGTCCGCCGGCCTCCCTCACCAGCTCCCTGGTGTTGGCATCGAAGGCACACTTGTAGATCGCCGTACTGCCCTCCATCTTGAGTTCCGTATTCTCCGAACTCAAATGGGTGACAATATCGGGGATCATGCCCTCCGTGGTAATGGCCAGCTGGAATTTCGGTTCCGAAGAGCACTTTCTCACGGTGCCCATTATCGGGATGACAACATCGATGTGACAGGACTTTAGGAGCTGCGCCATTAGTGGAACAATACCACTCTTTCTCATCTGCTCCATGTTGTGCTTGGAATCGGCCAAAGTGAACAGGGCCCGGGCTCCAGCTCGGGTCATGTCCAGGGACTCCAGATCATCGGCACTTAATTGATCACGCGGGGTCTTCAGAATGCTGGGTAAATAATGCATTATAATAACAGTTTATATACTTTAAACTGACAAAGAAGTTTGCTCACCTCAATTTAATGTCGATGAGGTCCACCAGCTTGGGTATTCCACCGCAGGTGCGTACATATTTCCTCGCCAGTCGCACCTTGCACACATTCGCCAGCGTTTCAGCGGCCATGGTCTTTAGATCCTTCATCGAGGAGTTGAGAATGTCAACAATCAACGGCACCCCATCGAGATCCACAATTGTCTTTCGTATATCGATGTTTAGGGTGATGTCGGAGAGGACCGTGAGGGCGCCCAAACAGCACTTGGTGTCGCTGCACTCCAGAATATTGACCAGAACATCGAGTCCCCCGATGTCCGAGATGGCGAACTGATTGATCTGAGTGCTCAGATCATAGTCCTTTAAGCAGCACAGCGATACTATAGTGGCTGTCTGATTGCCCGCCTTGATGTACTTAACCAGCTTCTGGATGTTATAATAGTCTGCCGGAATTTCAGCGGCCCGTGCCACCTCCTTCCAGCGATCCTCCTCGTCCGTGTCGGACTCCACCTCGGTGGTATCCGAATCCTCGGCCACCACCTGGCGTTTGTCCTTCGAGAATCGATTCGGACAGGATCCGCACTGTTCCCGCACCTTTCGTCCGCGCTGCTGCGACCCATCGCTGCTCTTGGCAATCATCTCGAGGGCCACACTGAGTCGGACTTGGTTCCTGAGTTACCTGTAGTCGTCGTTGGTATGCCAGGTCCTTATGGTTTATGTATGGGAATTTTCCTGTGTTTTTGTATGGAAGATTTTGTGGGTTACTCAATTGATTTAACACGACGTGTTGCTGGGGTAACGAAACGGTAGTTTCAAGGGTCGGAGGCCTCTGTAAGGGGGTATCGATAGGTACAGGGAGGAAGTGGTGTTAAATACACATTTAACACATTTAAAATTAACAACAAAATGTCAGTATATTTAAACAATAATTTACAGATTTAATGTCTCGTTTCAAATATGCATTTATTGAATTTCAATAACAATTTGTTCTTCGTAGTAATACTAGTTAATATCTTATAAGAATAAGTGATTTAATTACAAAAATATCTCTTAAATTACAATTTCTTTACAATTCAAGACCTAACTTTTAAGTTTTGAGCTCTTTGGTGTGAGTTCTTAAGTGTCTCTGAAAGTTAGATTGATCTGAAAAGGATTGCGGACAGTGGGAACACTGATAAGTCCTTTCTCCGCTGTGCTTGCGAGCGTGTTTCTGAAGATGGGCTTGCTGGAAGAATGATCTCATGCATTGGGAACACTTATAGGGCCGTTCGCCAGTGTGAAGTCGACTGTGGGTCTGCTGGGTTGATTTCTGGGCAAAGGACTTTGGACAGTAGTTACACTTGTATGGTCGTTCCCCCGTGTGCGTGTGGAGATGTATCTTAAGAATATGTTTCTGGGTAAACGACTTTGGACAATGTTCGCACTGGAATGGTCGCTCTCCAGTGTGAATTCGAATGTGTGAGGCTAGTTGGTGTTTTCGAATAAACGTTTTATGGCAATGGGAACACTTGAACGGCCGCTCCGCCTCAGAAGAGGTAGCGTTGTCATCTCTGTAGTCTCTGCCTTCGGTGGGATTTACTTCGGAAATTTCCGAAATAAGAAACTCGTCTTCCACAAGAAGGTCTGCCTCTGTTGGTTCATTCTTAATGTTATCTGGGAACGAACTTTCTTCTTGTTCTTCTTCGTCCAGAAAACATATTTCAAACCTATCCTCCTTCACATGGTTACTTCCTGCGTCTGCTTCTGGTAATGTGCACACCTCTTCCTTAATCTGACTGAAAAACTGGTGACTCCTCTCGAATGTCTGCTTAAATTCGTATGCACTTTGCGCATCTAGCATGCAGGGTCGGCATATGGTCTTGGGAAAGGCTTGTCTTTGGGATATATAAATTCCAGTGCATTGGGATATCATATCCGCAATCGAGGTGCTTGATCCTGGTGGTGTCTCAAATATATTTACCATCACCCGTTCTTTTGCCATGCAAACTCGACAGATTGCTCTGTAAATAATAAACAAAATTGAACACTTTTCAGCTAAATCCAATAATTGCATTTACTTACGTATCCATGTTGTTGGTTGCGTTACTGGAGTGCTTATCCAGGTGGTTGGTCTTCAAGGCAGGTGGTGCTAAGCTCTCCATATTCCTGAATTTATCCAAAAGATTTGGTTGAGCGACATGAAATGCCTTATATTATATTTTGTATATTTATATTTTGTTTTGTTTACGATATGCTCTCCAGTGTGACCGTATAGATGCATGTGAGTTATACCATTCCTCTTTGCAGTTAGGGTATTCCCCGTGTTCCGAATTTTAGCACTGCTTGTCAGCTGTTAGAAAAAATTTAGAATTTTAAAAAATAAATAATATCTATTCAAAATTAAGACAACTTTTCAATTAAAGTAAAAAATACTTGTGTTTCGGGAAGTATAATTGACTGGTATTTTAGCTTAAGTGTAAGTACGGAAACTATTTTTCTCATAGATTACATAAGTTCCGTTTTTTATAATTAATTTTTTTTTTAATAATACAGAATTATTTACTACAAATAAATACAATTAAAATTTATGTTCCCTAAGCCGGACTTTTCATATGTGTCCGGATATGTTCCCTTAAAGCTACACTTCGAGTAAACGATTTGGGGCACTTGGAGCATTTATGCAGCCGTTCTTCATTGTGACTAAGGATGTCTCTTTTAAGATCCATTTTTTTAGCAAAAGCCTCTGGGCAGTGAGAACATTCATGTAACCTTTCCCCATTATGAGTAAGCAAATGCGTTTTAAGGGTGAAATTGGTAGAGAAAGACTTTGGGCATTCGGAACATTTATGTCGAATTCCAAAGTGAATCGACATGTGCACTTTAAGATTGCTGGCCGATGAAAAGGACTTTGTGCAGCGGGAGCACTTGTACGGTCGATCTCCAGTGTGCGTTGTAAGGTGATATGTGAGCATATGCTTTGTTGAGAACTTCCTGTTACATTGGGAACACCTGAAGGGCTGTTGTCCAGTGTGCTTAAAAAGGTGCACCCTTAGGGAAGCCTTTTCTGGAAAAGTCTTCTCACAGTGGGAGCACTTGTAGGGTCGTTCTCCTGTGTGTATTCTCACATGTCGATCGAGTGTACTTTTGATTGCAAAAGAACTTGGGCACTGGGCACACTTGTACGGGCGTTCGCCTGTATGAGTTCTTATATGCTTTGTAAGAGTGTCTTTCTTACTAAAAGTTTGCTGGCAATGGGGACACTTGAATGGTCGTTCCCCAGTGTGGATATTCATGTGCACATTAAGATACGTTTTTCCAGTAAAAGACATTGGACACTGCGCACATTTATATGGCCTTTCACCAGTGTGAGTTCTAATGTGTCCTTCGAGTGCTCTCTTTTTCAGAAATGTTCTTTGACAGTGAGTACACCTGTACGGTCGCTCTCCGGTATGTTTACGCAGGTGGGTTTGAAGATCTTCTTTTGCCGAATAAGACTTTGGACAGTGAGAGCACCGGAAAGGTCGCTCTCCCAGGTGCCTTTTGATGTGGACCTTGAGGTATCTGTCATGGGCGAAGGTCTTTTGGCAGTGGGAACACTTGAATGAGCGGTTGTCTGTGGTACTTTTTTCATGGGATCCTTCTTGTAATTCATCTTCAGTGTTCTCAACTTTAATTCGGGAGCATTCGCCCATAACTTGGTGATTTACATCAGCACTGTCGAATGTGTCTTCTTCAATTAACTCGTTTTTCACTGAGCAATCGAGCTGATCTCGGGGTGGACTCAATCTCTCCTCCTTTATAGACAAAACCACTTTGGGCTTTCCTTTGAAACTCTTTTGAAATTCATAAAAGAATCGTTGACTTCTCTCGTAGGTCTCCTTTATGTCGAATGCACTTTGCCCATCCTGCAGGCAAGGCTGACAAATAGTCCTTGGATAGCAGTCTCCTGGAATAGCTGGATAGCCAGTGGCCTGCCAGAGCATATCCGCTATCGACATTCCTGATTCCAGCTTGCATTTGAATATATTCAACATCCCTTCTGATTTTCCCAAGCAAACCCGACATGTTGTCCTGACGTTAAAAATAATTATTACCAATGTTTCATAACAAAGCAATTACTCACAGTTTAATGTTTTTGGTCTTTGTTTGGCAGTGCATCATCGAGGGGTTTATGCTCCAAGCTTCTTCTTCCAATTGGGACAAGTTTAGAGTCAGTTAAATATATATTATTTGAACAGAAACGTTTGTTGTTTATATTTCCAATTGTTTACATTTTTACGAATGCAGTTAGTGTAACCGCAGGTCGAGCTGTTAAAAATACCAGTAACAGTGCTGTAACAGCTTACAAAATGTTTAGATATGATATGACCAGAAACTACTTAATTTTAAAGATTGTTTAATATCTAAACATTTCGTATTTTTAATGAATCAAATGTGAAATAATAAGGTTATTTAAACAGTACAAATTAAGTATCAGTATTCCAATCCGCCACTTCTTGTTCAACCTGCCCTTCTTGAGATATCCCGAGGCTTACTTTAAACTTGTGACTAAAGGCAATTTTTTGTAAATATAAAGTAAATGAATAAAATAAGAAAGTCAAATATTTAATTCAAAATCTTAAGTAATCATTTTTGTAATGCATAATAGATTAAAAACATAAATATTCTTTAAAAAAAAACCCGCTTAACATTCAAACAGTTTTGAGAAGCGAGCTCACAATGCCTTACGCTATGTTAACAGTACTTACGTTCAACGTAAGCACCGTGGTATATTTTGTTTGGTATATTCCTCTCAGCTCCGTGCCGTATTTTAACGGTTCCTCCACGGTCACTCTGATTATTTGTTTTCTATTTTCAATCGCAGTTCCGAGTTTTTTTTATTTTCAATTAAAATTCACATACCGCAAGAAGCAGCAGCAGCTGAGCGCATTGTTTACGGAAATCAGTCGCCGAATTAATAAATAACCAACGAGTGAGAGAGCAAAGGGGCGATGGGAAATGCCAGTGGCAAGCGGGAGACTGATAATCTCTACACATCCGATGAGCTACGTATGCTGGAATTGTCCTACAGGAATGCGTCCGGCGGAGCCCTGGAGAAATTGACCCAGGACAGGCTAATTGTAAGTGGAAGGACTCGGAACTCGAACTCCGCTAAGCGCCGCGTGTGTGAGTGCGAAAATCAATGTGAATGGTGAAGGGTACAACTGCGGCAAAGGGTCAGGGTCGCTAGTTCAAGGCCGTGCAGAGTGAACTTCGCCAAAGAAAAAAAGAGAAATCACAAGGTCCGCCATACGCTGCCTGACAAATGGCACTTCACCTGCTGGGCCGGAATACCCTTTGCTAAGGAGGGTGGTTTGGTTTGGGCAAGCATTCAGTTACATAAATTATACGTGAAGTTTTGTTTGTTTTTTTAGAGTAAACAATACGTAAAGGGAGCTTACACGTTATCTTTAATTTAAATAGGGATTTTGTTAAGTTATAATCTTTAATGATTTAACTAAGAGTTTAAATAAAAATACTATTTAAAAGATTATAATAGCTAATTTAATCTTATTATGAGTTTTAAACCCTTAAAGTTTAAGGGGATTTGTTTAGATTTTTAGCTAGTGTTCAAAATATCTTAAAATCCGACCCATTTATGATCTTAATAAGAAAATAATGTGAGATTCATGAGGACCCAGACTTTTAATTCTTATAAAATCACGTATCGCCGCAAAAATATCTATTTTTAAACCATCGCATTCGACGAAAGTGCAACAATTAAACCAAATGTATTTGTTTCCAACCAGATTATTTTCAAAAAAGCAGCTATTTATAGATCAGGTTTCCTTAAAACCTTATCCGCTAGGGTATTCCGATACACCACACCATTTAGGTATAACTTTTCCTTCTACTTTCCTTGTTATCAGTTATGAATTGATAAGTCCGGGCTGTGTGTGTGCGAGAGAACGTGTCCCACAAATTGTCTAATTTGTTTGCGGTCGCCTTTCGTTTTGTTTGTCTTTTGCTTTGTTGAATTTGCTTGCTAACGAATTAGTCGTGATTCCGATGACTGGGGTCGTCAATTAGGGCTTGTCCAATTGAATTAAAAATTAACCCACTTGGGGCCAAACTATGTTTATTGTGTGGCAGGCCCTCGATTTTATCAATCAAAGCACAGGAAGAAACCAGTTTAACAGAAATTCATAAAAAGCTTTTACATTGCCTAAACAATATTTAAATGAAGTTATAAATACTTTAAAGGGTACTTTGTAGATTTACAAAAAATGCAGGTCCATAAAATTTAGCTTTTAATGGGTCAGCGCTTCCCAGACCTTCGACGTTCCCTGCAAGAATTTTGCTGACAGCAGCGGGAAAAATTATGTTTACGTATCCGGTGGTGCGCAGTTTGTTTATTATTCTCTTTGACTCTTGCTTTTTGTTTTTATTGTTTTGAAAACAGGAAACGTGGTCTCAAACCATTGAACGATCGCTGGCCGAAAGTACGGCTCAGTTTCTGTTTACACCAACCAAGCCGGGTCAGCAATGTATCAACATACCTTTAAAGAAATTCGGAGAGCCCTACTATATAATGGAGCGTGGAACCATCGAGCAGAAAATGGAAATGCTTTTGGGTTCGCTGGAGAAAGGTGGAAATGACACTTTCAATAGCAAGCAATTGGAGCAAGTGAGTCATCTTTTGTTCAGATTTGTTAACTCTAAAATAATGTATTTGTAATTCCCTCTTTAGTACATTTACTCGGTCATTATGACCTACATACATTTAGAAGGCACTTCCAAGTCATCTTGTATCAAGGACTGGCAGGATCTGGGCTTCAATACCACAGAGCGATCTGCCTGCACTTTTGCCAAGGGACTGATGCGAAATTTGGGCAAGGAACTGGAGCATAATATGCCCAGTGAAGTCCTGGAACGTTGGATGCACGTCACTCCACAGTTTTTACAGATCTGGCGAGAGGTCTTCAATCAGTTGTATTCCCGCCATGGTGGCAGCAAACGCAACATAATCAAGGAAGTGCAGATACCTATTCTGCCAGAATTGTGTGGTAAGGATGGATTTCTTTCTTATAAAAGTTAACAAAATTGCTGAATTATTTTATTTATATTTTCTAGATGCCCCGCAAAACAGTCACTATCGCCCAATCATCGAACTGCCGCATGTCCTGTATATCAATGCTCAGCTGCCTCGTGAGCATCGCCACAAGTGGCGCTTCCTGTTCTCATCGAAAATCAACGGAGAAAGCTTCTCGACGATGCTGGGTAAAGTAATGGACAAAGGTCCCACGTTGTTCTTTATTGAGGACGAGGATCAATACATATTTGGCGGCTATGCGTCCGAATCGTGGTCTCTGAAGCCACAATTTGGCGGCGATGACAACTCATTGCTGTACACCTTAAGCCCGGCCATGCGGTGCTTCACTGCGTCGGGCTATAACGATCACTATCAGTATTTGAATTTGAATCAGCAGACAATGCCGAATGGTCTGGTGAGTAATAATGCTTATAAATTATTGATTGATGGCTAATTGCTTATATGTATCTGGCTTTTCGGGTATCCAGGGCATGGGCGGACAGTTTGATTTCTGGGGTCTGTGGATTGACTGCATGTTTGGCGATGGACAGAGCGTTGAGAGCTGTACCACATATCGGGATTATGTACAGTTGAGGTGAGTTTCGGAATAAAAAATTTAATATTAATATTTATATGTTAATTATGTTCCAACAGCAAACGCAAACAATTCAAAATCCGAAACATGGAAGTGTGGGCCGTTGGCGATTTGCCCGTGAAAGATGGGGACGAAGAAGGCGACGGTCAGGTAGCTTATATACATTATTATTTAATAAATATGATTTTTTAACCTCCGATTCCCCCACAGAAACGCTCAGTGCTCGATAGCAATTTGGAAGATCGCGCCATGCTGGAAATTGCCGGCAAGAAAATGCATTCAGATGGTTTACGCGAACCCGGCATGGACGATTGATATTATATGAAAATAATCAGAGGAATAACATGGTTCTATCATGTTCAAGAATTTACAATACCATGCCCTTTTTGGGTGTGCAGTTAAAATAATTCAATTTTTATTATTTTCCTTAGTCCTTATCAAACAAAAAACACACACAAATCAAATCAACAAGTCCTGCGAACAAACGAAAATGAGTATTTGTTCAATCCATTCCTATAAACGTTTTTGTTTAGCTATTAATATTTCTTAAATATTATATATACAATGTATAATGGATATAGTTTATGTGTAATACTGAGAGTATTGTTGTTGCGTTTTTAAAAAAATAGATCGAAAAGTGTGAAAGTGAAATCATTTAAAAGATGGTAACAAATAAGCAAGCATAATAAGCAATGTTAAATCGTCGAATTTTCCCCTTTTTATTCCTGCGTCAATAAAATGCAAAATATTTGCTGAATTCTAATTTATTTTCAAGGATTTTTAAATATTTATAACAATGTGACAACCAAATGGGAATGTAATTTGGGGAAAATAATTTAAAATCTCTAAAATAAAATTATCTAAAATTTCTTGTTATATTAAAGTACGTTCCAGAATATTAAGACAGTTTACATTTATTGTTCATTTACATTTTTAACAATAATTTATTGTGCTTTTTAAAGCAACAGAAAAATATGTAAACAGAGGTGCACATAGAAAATGCTTTGGCCTAGGGACGGCAGAGTATACCAATATATCGATTCTGTATCGATATGTGTTCTTTAATATAGATATTTTAAATCCGATACTTTTCGATATCAAAAATATTGCATTTTACGATATCGAAAAGAAATTGAGCTCGATTTTTTTATAAATAATTCCCTAACATGGTTTTAAGGTAGTTTGAAAAGTGATTAAAAGTATGCCACAAAATGCATTGTACTTTTCAATGATGCATGTTTATGTAGCCTATTTTTGGACATATTTTCCCTTCCCTCTTGTTCCAATTAGTAAATAATAATAATTCAATAGTTAAATTGTTTTGGTGGGTATTTTTCTTCACAACTGTCTTTATAGTTCAAAACGCACTGCACTACATCTTGTATAACATCTAATATTAATTGTTAAATTGATATCCATATAGGCTCTAAATATCGACAGCATATCCGGATAGTGTCACTCCCGGCGCAATCTCCTCCTCCACATAGGATCCAGCCTCCTCGAATGATCTGGCATTGTTGTTGTCCTCAAAGCTACGACCCACACTCGCTGGTGATTGCCTCAGGGTTGGCGCCCTATTCTGTTGACCAAAGTTCCTAGCGATGCCATAGTTTCCCGAGGATGAATTGTATCCCTCATCTTCTTGGAATCGACGACCAGTCGATCTTAATTTGGGCGCCTGGAATGTGTGCTGCTGATCGGTGTCCGATCCCCGACGATTGTTGAAGTCATAGGTGCTTGTCTCCGATCCCCTGGGATAGTTGGTCTTGCGCAGCATGGCCTTGAAGTTGAATGGTGGATCCTCAGAGTTCTGTATAAACAATTTAATACTTTTTCTTATTAATTAAAAATTATTTTTAGTGACCGGACTGTCTTACATCTCCATCGTTGCGTGCCATGTTCTGGAGTTCCCTCACTGGATCCGATGCATACGAGGATCGTTGCTGATAGTTGCGCTGTTGCTGCTGGCTGGGATTATTGCGATTATAGTAATTGGACGAGGGCATGGGTGGTGGTGGCGGTGGCGCCGCATAGCCCTTCAAGGAGTTGCGTCTTGATCCAGAACGATGGATGCCCCAGTTCTGGTTGCCGCTGCTGCTTTGGTTATAGTTGCTACTGTAGCTGTTGTAGGCATTGTTGTAAGCATTCATGTTTCTTTGCATTTGGTTTCTGTCAGGAAAATGTTTTTTTTTAGTGTTCAGAAAATATTTACAAAAGTTAAAAACCTCCTAAGCTGCTGGGGATCCCGGAAGTAGCTCTGATTGTATATGTTGTCGCTCTCGCCCATACGATCCCAGTTGGTTTGGCAAGCCTGCTCCTTTTTGTATGCATTATAGGTCAAGGCACATGAGGTCATCGAGGGATTGCGCTGTAGCGGACTATCCCAGGGCTCGTCCTCCTCCTGCTGCTGCATCAGCAGTTGATTGGGGAACGTTTGGCGGGAAATGGAGTTGGCCGGATCCACCATATACTGGGTGTCGTAGAAGGGTATCTGATCCAGCCGGAAAGGCATCTTCTTAATGGGCACAGGCAGTGGTCCCAGCTGCGATGAGTTCACCTCACGCATGTTAATCCTCTCAAAGGGCACTGCCCGGGTGCATTTGTTAAGTCCAGCCACCATTCTTTGGTTGTAAATGTGGACCTGGATAGGGAAATCGAGATGAGTTAGTTTTAAGAGATGTTAAGTTGAAGAATAGCAATCATTGCATACTTTTAGGCATATTTTCAAAGGATTTTACAATTTTTAAAAGATTTAACTTCACCTGTTGTGATAGATTGACAAAGTCCTGGAAGCGAGCGGCCCTGTAATGCAGCAGAACCTGAAAGATGGACTTCTCGCGCCACTTCTTCGCAAATGGCCTAAGGAAGTCGGCAGTGTTCTCGTTCAGCTTTCCTGTCTTCTCGTTGACCAGCGGCGGCAGGCGGACCTTGTCGCGGAATCCCCGGTAGGCTGTGTGGGAAAATATAAAAAGGGAAAAAGAAAATCCGTTAGAGTAACCCATTAAAAAGGCGGTCAGTGGTGGTGGGTGGACGGATGGCAGAATGGGAGGGAAGTCACCTTAATTTAATTAAATTTTCATTTCTTTTCTACGCAGCACTTATAACTCATCTCTCTCCCAGCAGGTGCCGTCGATGTCAAGTGTTATGTCTTAGACTGCTATAAGCCGATTGGTTGCATCAGATACGGGAGGAGGAGGAGGTGCAGGGTGGGAGCCACACTTGACACCACTAAGCGGCTTAAGTGGTTGCCGAGACCCTAGACTAGTTAGTTGGTTACTTTGTTGTTTTCATTTTCTAGATTTTATTGGTAGAATTAGTAGTAGTAGTAGTAGTAGTAGTAGCAGTAGTTCGAGTAGTAGTAGTAGTATCGATCGATATAGTGATATAGTGTGTGTATTAATGGTATATAGAGCGCGGTGCCTATTCATCGGCGGAGGCCTGTTCGATCTTGGAAATTCGCACCGCCGCCAGAGCCTCGTCCATTCTAGCCTCAAGGAACATCTCCTCGGCCTCCGAGGGCGTCTCACTTATGTCGATGTGCTCCTCATCGTACTCTTTAAGCCTATCCACCTGGGTTTTTTTACCTTTTTGTATTTTGCAAGCGGCCACATCGTGATCCTGTCCCTTTTTGCCCACTATAAAATTGGAAAGTTCAAAATTAATTTTTTAAATGAATATGAAGTTTATTTTTTACTTACACTTGAAGACCTTGCCGCCTTTGACACGCTTGCGAGCTAAAAGAGCTCGCATCATGGACTGCACCTTGATGACCTTCTTCACCTGGAGCTCATACGATCTGTGGGAATATTTTCGGATTACATTTTCGATTAAATATAACATTATTGTTGTAAATTTTACCTAGCCAAGTACTCGTCATTATAGTAACGCAAAAACACCTTGGTCTTTCCTAAGGACCAACCTTCCATCTTGAGACGCAAAAACAGTAGGCGACAATTGTCCTTGGTCATTTCCACGGGCTCATCAAAGTCAAAAGCAAGGAATTGATAGCTGAAAATGCATATTTTTAATAATTTAAGTTTTTTTTTAAGACAACAAATAATAGAGGATATGTTTAGAAATATTTATGGTATGGGAAATATTGCACTCTAGTTTTGAAATCTTTAAAATATGTTTTTAAAAGTCTAAAATACAATATTTTTGTAACCAAATTTAGTGTAAATTGGATTCTTTTTGCAATGTAATACTTTGTATAAATTTTGACCAATTTTTTGAAGGTAGTGATTTCTGTAGAGTTCCAGTATATACATATTATTGGAAAAGATGTATATATTTAAGTGCAAGTAAGCCTAGATATTATTTCTATAAAGTAAGAAAGTGTAAATTTTACTAACCGTCTCAGGAATTCCTCGAAGGGCAACCGTGAGCTGAAGCCCTTCTGGCGGGCAATGACCGTGTCCAAGACACCCAAGGCCTTCATCTGTTGCTGCACCACGTCCGAGTGGAAGGCTCTTGGCCTGTACTCCAGATCAGCTCGAATGCAGCGGACAAAGTGGACGCCGAGATTGGCATTCTGGCTAAGCATTTTGAGCAGAGTCAGGCAGGTGTAGCGGAAGTTGGCCGCCAGAGTCCTTAGATTATTCACCTGGGATATGCAGCCGGCACTCAAAGTATTAAGAGCCTAAAAAAATATATTTTAATCATTTAAAATTGGTTATTAATTTAATTTTAATCTTACATATGACCGCCTTTCGGTCTCATCCTTATGCTGAACCGCCTCAAAGGGCATGGTAAGATTGCCAGCCTTGGTCAGTTGATTGGTGAACATGAGCATGATGCTCTCGTCCAGCGAGGAGCGGAACGTCTCGATCATCTCCGGCGGCACAAAGTCCCGGTTGATGTCGGTGAAGGCGCGCGTATCGTAAATGATGCGGCCCGTATAATGAGCCACGGATATCTCAGTGGCAGTGTGCTTCTTCACAAACTGGCTGTGTTTCTCCGAAACGCGATCTATCATTTATAAAGTTATATATATAAAATTGTTATAAATATATTGAAGATTTTAACCCACCCATAATTAAGTCCTGATCTTGGCAAGAGCGTGAGGCATCGTCTATAATGTAGAACAGGCCATCCGGTTTGGTCAGCAAGTTATCCAGAGCGGTCTTGTTGTCATAGAAATTCAGGTTGACGGTGTCTATATCCTCGGCCTCCATTTCCAGCATTTCGCTGATGAAAATACGCTGATTATAATGGTATTGCATCTGCTCGTTCAGCGTGTTGATCATCAGTTGCTCCAAGCCATTCCGACTGAAACACTCGAAGCCGAACATGTCATGGATAATAATGGCATTGGTGTCGCCACTGAAAAGTATGGATTATATTATATTTTATTATATTTTAATCTTTGTAATGATCACTTACAAGACAGCCCTGGGGAAGGACATATTCATGTTAATCCTGTTGATAATAAAGTCCACCAATCGAGAGTAAATGGTGCTGGCCACTGCATCGCGTGCATCCCTGGCTTCCTCCGTGGTATATTGCCGCCTTTCGGCAATGCCACCCTTGACCATGATGAAATTGGTCAAGGACCACATGAATTTCTTCTCATCCACGCGCAAGAGCTCGGCAATCCTTGACACAATATCCGTATTCTCCACTTCCGCGAACTTGCCACTCTGACGGAAACGGATGTTGCCGATATTCAAAATGGCCGACAGCACCTTGCGAACGGTCTCCAATTGCTTGTGATTGAAGTCCAAGTCCCGCAGGATGTCCTCGAACTCCCGGAAGCGCTCCACATTTCCCTCGGGATCGTCACGACGGTATTTCAGCTTCGATGGCGGAGTTTCTGGCGGAACGCGCAAGTAGCGATAGTTGCGTTCAGCCTTCAGGTTATACTCCTTGAGCTGATTCTGCTGATTGATGAAGTCGTAGAAATAGTAAAAGATGTGGAAGTTGTGTTGGTTGCCATCGGTGGTGGCCACCCGCAGTTTTTCCAACATATACATATTGAAGACGGCTCCGCTCATCTTGCCGGTTTTTCCAAAGGTCAAACAGTATTGCAGGACACAACGCGTGGAGTCATTATTCACCGGTGTGCCGGCATTCACCATCATCAAGATAGCCCTGATGGAGCTCTCGACGCGTCCTGTGGCTCCTCGGTTGCCATCGCCCAGGTAGCACAGGTGCTTGATCAGCAGCCGGGCATTGGTCGACTTGCCCGAGTAGCTCTCACCTGAAAGCACAATATGTTGGGGCTCCTTGTGGTGCAGCATGTCCTGGTAGGCAATGTCGGCCACCGAGAAAATATGTGGCTGGTTTTCGGAACGTGATTTGAAGCGGTACTTGGCATGGAACTAAAGATTATAGAATATATTATTTTTTAGAACCAAGTTCTAGCTTTCTTTATCTATATTTATTCACTCACCTCCGGGGGAAACTCCTGCTTGATCTCATTCGAATTTAAAGACAACAATATATCGCCAATAAAACTGTACGACTCCCCCATCAATATGCGATGTCGCAGTGATTCAATAATGCTATCATCCACTGGGTTCTCCAGAGCAGCCAAATCCTCTGGATACATTCTCTCCGGCTTCTCATCAAATCTCTTGACATAGCCACGATCCACAAATAACTCCGGCTCCTTATACAGACTCTTCACATCCCGGGAGAGTTCCAGCATCTCGGAGATATCCGAACGCATCTCATCCTCATTCTCAATGAGCTCAGTGAGAAAAGGATGCTCCACCATCTCCACCATCATGGGTCGATTCTCGGCATTCTTCTCCAGACACTCGGAGATGAAGTCATTGATCTGCTGCGACCAGTTGGTGGGTCGGATTAGGGTCGGCGGCGGATTCCTAATGATCTGGAACATGGCCCTAGTGGGATGCATATCTGCAAATGGAGGCTTGCCATCCGCCAGCTCAATGGTGGTGATGCCCAGAGCCCAAACATCGGCGCGGACAGTGATGTCCGGCTCCCGAGATTCCATGGCGGACACTACTTCGGGTGCCATCCAACAGGGGGAACCGATGCAGGTGCCCCTCTTACCCATAGTGGAGTCCACCTGACGGGATAGTCCGAAATCGCACAGCTTCACGCGTCCATTTTTGGTCAGCAATATGTTATCGCCCCTTATGTCCCGATGCAGGACATGATTGCGATTGAGTTCGATGGCCGCCCGGCAAGTCTCTCGAATGATATAGGCAATGTGCTCCTCGCGCATTCGGCGATCAAGTTTTAGAAGTTTATTAACCATATCCACGGCTGTTCCACCCGAACAGTACTGGAAAGTAATATTTAAAGAATATTAATTTATCAATGATTTAAATAAATTATACAGAAGTTTGTAATTGAAATTAAAAGTTTTAATTTAAAACCATTGAAATGATTATCAACTGATGATCAAATAGAATTATAAAAAGAAAATATACAGAGGACTCATAGAAGCTGCCATCCAAGGATTCTTAAAACACTTAAAATGTATCTAAAACTATGCAGTGCAACTTTTTAGGAACCAAAATAATTGCAAATTATTTTATTAAGCATAAAAATTTTGTAGAATAATCTGTAAAACCTTCTTTCAAACCCCTAAAAATTTTGGAAATTTCGTTGTACATTTTTTGATAGAATTAAAGTTAACACCGTCTTATAAATTAAATTACTTTACTTGAGGTAACATAATTTTCCCAAATCCTTATTAAAAAAGTATATAAATTTATATATTTATTTGAAAAACTGTGCGATTATGATTCTTCAAATATTTATAATAACTATTATAATATTTTAGTGCTTTCCCAAAATAAACTCACCTCCATGACAAACCAGATCTCATCAGGACCATTTGGCTTCGATAGCTTGTACACTCCATAGAACTCGGGCAGATTCGGATGGGTGCAGTAATCCCGGAGAGTGCGATATTCCTCCTCGATGGATATCTGATGTTCCTCATCATAATGCTGAATTTTCAGGGCCACAACGCGATCGTTATCCAGCTCCTTGGCCCTAAATACCTTGGCATTGACACCCTGGGCTATCTCCTCATAGATCTCGAACTTATCCGTGGGATCCGGCAGTTGAGAGTACGGCAAATATCCTGACATCCTGACTCTCAGTTAGATTTCCTGAACGTTCGAAGAATATATTCCTAAAGTGATTTAACTGGGTTAAACTGAGAGATACTTTGGCTCCTTGACGAGTATTTATTTTAGATTTCTCATATGCAAATCGCATTATGTTGGCTAAGAGCAAAGACAATTTGCATAACCCATTTGGTAAATGCATTTAAAGGGTTTCACTTATGGTCTTACGGTTACGAAAGAGGCCAAAGAGGGCTTAGGTTTTAAAGAGTTCTTGAGAAAAATGTTGTATAAATAAAGAAAAAGCAAAAACTTTATTTTATATTTAATTACAGTTTTTTAAAATTCGTTCTTGAGAACCAGGACACCTTTTAAAACTTTTTAATGTTCATTATTTTCTATAACCACATTTATGTAAATATTTTTTTGGATAAAGTTCCGATACACAGTTCTTTAATCACTTCATTCCCCATCCTTAAGGACACACCTGTGATTTTTTAGAGTGGCACACTTGTATCTTGATTTTTTGCCAGAGATGATTTATATATTTTTTTGTGAATTTCCGAAACGACCGTACGCATGCAGCACGTACCGCTGCCGTTAGCCAACTAAATGATGGCCCAATGCAGCTGACGGCTTTTCACTGGCAAGGAAGGAAGCCATTCAATGGGCAGTACCTGGACGCACACCTTGGGCAACAATTTAGCCAACTAATTCAATTAGCAGCTGCGACATTCACGTGCCAGAGTGGAGCGCACAGAGCACAGGTGAGCAGAGAAAATAGAAATTGCAACATTGCAACAACGAACGAGCTAAACGAATGAAAGTCAGCTGATTGACAGACTAATTATGCATCTTATTGTTCGTATTTACAAAATATATATATTTATACGTATTGGGAGATTGCTAAACTAGGCATTGCATTTACACACTTTTATTGTTATTATTGATGGGTGCCCTATTGCATATGTTATTTAATGGTTTTGTTTTTGTTTTTTAATACTGATTTCTGTGTGTGTGTGTTTTGTGTTTGTGTTAAGATTGAAGAAAAGTCTTTTCTTATGCGCTCTCCGATCCTGTCGCTCAATTGCATATACTAATCCACTCCTCCACGTGGCACTCCTCGCACTCCACGCTACAGCACCATTGAAATTTACAGTGACACCGCTCCGCCCGCCGCTCGATCACCTGGCTGTGGCCACGCCCACAGCAGAGGGAGGCGCATCCGTCGCTGGTTGTCGTATTGCGATTGCACTTTCGACCCACGGTGCCTGGAAGTAAAAAAGGAAATTTTAAGATTTTAGCTAATTGCAATTTATTTAAGACTGAATCCTTAGGGATAAATATTTACTATGTATTTTATTGTTATTACTTTACTAAGTCAGAAATAAATAAATATAAATATATTTACTTAAAATTTAAAGAACGTTTTCCCCTAGTTCCATTTCCATTCCATTTTAAATGCGGCCATTAAAAATACCTACGAAAATAGCTGCTCCAAATATTAATTAAAAATATTAAATTTAAATACTTATACCTCACTTTAATCCCCTTTCTTTGCCATATATACATAAAACTAATCAAAAATGTGTCAATTTCAATAGTCTTTCCCATAAATGGCATCTAATCTCTTCCCCATTGAAGGACACACGTGGCCTGTCGCTATTAAAAGACCATAAATAAACTATTAAACTAAAGCATAAACAAAGTATCATAATTGTTTGGCCAACGATAATTGCCAGCGTTAATTGCCATCATTTGCCTAGACACGACACCGGACACGGGCACATGAATCAAAACGCCCGATGGGCTGGTCCCCAGTTCGCCACCAGTGCTTGAAGCTGGAGCTCGGGCTGGAGCTACCGGGCTAAGCTCCGGCGATTAATTATAAATCTGCGTCGTAATTAACACTTTTAAGCTGCTGCCAGTCGCCGGCGCAGCAGCAGCCACAGCAGCAGCGGCTCTTGATAATTTGCAAATGTGTCAACAGCAAAATGGCTAACGAAAATTGCAAGTGGCAGTTAGACAGCAATGTCGATGTGGACGTGCCGCAGTTCAGGCCGATCCCAAAAAAACAGGGGCGGACACAAAAAGGGGAGCATAACGGGATATTACTAATAAGTTATATAAAAAAAAATTATTTAGGATTTAATTTGGAGCTAACTTTGCTTACATATATAATAAAATTCCTTTACATGATTCGTTGAAAAAATAAATATCAATTTTTTTAGGGTTTTAAAATTCCATTTTTTGAGTTGTTGTCTTTAAAACATTTCAAAAAAACTATATTAAAAGAATTTTACATTGTAAACTTTAACGAGAAAAATGAGAACATTCTCCAGACTCGAGGTCAAGTCGTCTTTGAATTAAAACAAAACAAAGACGCGACTTTAACTTTAACTTTAAATCTTAATATTTATGTTGCACAGTTAACAATAGATTTTTTTAGATTTTAAAGCCTATTTTTGAGATGTCCTTGATATCCCCAAAAAATTTACCTTTTTATATTGCATTTTGTACCTATTGTTTATTTATCTCAAATCAATTTAAATGTATGATAAATTAGTTAAAAAATAATTTAAATAAATTCTAAGAAGTAAGTTCTTAGTAGAAATAACTTTAAGCTGATTTTTTTCTATTAAATATATTGGTATACAAAATGTTATTTAAAAATTGTAAATAAATAAATCGAATAATAAGAAAATTCATATTCATATATTTTGTTACTGTAAAAACCAAGCCTAACCGGAATTAATTATTATAAATTGTCATAAAAAAACAGCCCCCTTTTAATTTGTTATGCGTTTGCCTCTGCTTCAAACAAAAAAAAAAAAAACACAGCTCGGATTATAGCTGATCCGACTGAATCCAATCCGATCCGATCCGAGCTGAGTCGAGCTAAGCTAAGTTGAGTCCCCGTGCGCATGCGTCGCTATCGCCTTTTTTTCGTGAATTATGTGGCATGTTTGGAAGCCCGTTTAAAAAACGTTTTTATTTTTCTCCTTAGCTTACGTTGTTGCATTTTTTCGTTGGCTGCTGCTGCTGCTTTTGCTGTTAATTTGCATTTGTGATTTATTTATTAAAGGCAAATCAAATTTATCGCTGTGATCCAATCAGTAAATCATTTTTAATTAGTTGCACTGAATTTCTTAATGACACTATTGTAAATGAACTTATTGGGTAATGTTTGGAAGTTGTAAGTTTTTGATTTATTTCAAGCAATATCAGAAAAGCAGAAAATATAGTTTTTATGTAAAGAGTAAAATATAGAAAATATTTTAAGAGAAAAGATATTATTTGAATTAAATAATAAAGGAATTAAAACTGAAAACCTAATCAATATTTAAAAATCCTATTAATTATTTTGTGTAATATTGTATAAAACTTCTACAAAATCTAGCTTCAATTTAAAACTATGCTTAACTCTCAGCTTGAAAAAGTATAACTTTATGAACTAAGGAGATTTTTCCCCTATTAAAATAAATATTTAAACTTATTTGAATATTAGTTTTGAATTTCGCTTTAGAGAAATCTATATAAATTTTGTAAAATTAAAATTAAATAATTCTTAAATAAATCTATAATTAATATCCTTACTCACCCTGTATATCAGCTCCCAGATCCCGTTCACAAAAATTTGGCGATCGTTGATAATAGAACAGCGAGGTCTCCAGCTTGCGGGCCATCCTTGCCGCATTCTTATCGGCATTCGGCTGCCGATTTCCCCGCTCCACGCCGACACCCTCATGCCGCCGTCCTAACTCCGAATCACCAGCTCCGCCTCCATCCAGCGATCCTGAAGAATCTACGGCATCCAGATCGGGGGACAAGGATCCCGAGCCACTGCCTCCATTTGACTTCTTGTTCCGCGCCCTTTTCAAGACAACGACCGGCTCTCCATTGCCCAGATTCGATTGATCCACGAGAATTGCCTTGCGGAACTGATGCTTCAGCACCTTGCCCACAATGTGGAAGTCGGGGGCGGATTTCCAGCAGGTCTTCAGCTGACAGCTGCCGGACATGCCATGGCACTTGCAGCGGAACTCCATGTTGTTGGAAACGGACTGGAAAATAAGATAATGTAATTAGTTAATTAAATAATTCAGATTTTGAGCAAAGAGGATAACCCACTATCCTCCCGGCATGATTGTTGTGCAGATTGATCTTGGACTGTATATCGCCGGCCTTCTCGCGGCAGTCGAGGAACAGCTTGGAGTACTCCACCCCAAAGTCCATGTTGTGGGAGCAGCCGCCCCACTTCCAGCGGCTGGCGATCTTGGAACGCTCGTACTTCTTCTCCTCCTCGGGCGTTAGGATCTGGTTGGTCTCCAAGTACTGCAGAAACTGTTTCTTCTCCTTGTCGAGCGACTGGCGCAGGTTTTTGTTCAGCGTCTTGCGATTGATGGTGGGATCGCAGCCGCAGGACATCAAACGGCCTTGACTGCAGGCCCGGGCCACGCTGTGGGCCACACCGGCGGCCGAGATGGCGAAGGCGAATGCGCTTTCCCGGTAGCCTGAAATGTAACAAAAAGCCAAAAAGTGAGGGGGTTATGGTACATATATCGGAATGGCAGAAGCATCAGAATCCAGCCCCTGGGAATCATTGGCAACTACTACTGAAATTTATGCGGTGTTATTTTTAACGCTGCATTCGAAGCAGGCTGCGGACTGCTGCCCTGGGAATTCAGCGGCATTTCAGCTTTGACAACAACTCAAAGCAAAGAGACTGTGGCAAAAACCACTTTTAATGATGCAGTGTCCACACCCACCCAAGGCTGAGGTGCACTGATACAAATTAAAGGGGTTTCGAGCTATTAAGAATGGTAAATATTACTCTAAAGATTTAAAAAGTGCTTCGATGTTGGTCTTTTCATTTTAAATCAATTATAAAATTAGCTACATAAAAAATTTGAGAATGACAAATACAAAACAATCGCTTTTGTGAGTAGAAAAAGGCAACAGGTCCTGATCGTTAATAAACTCTGCTAGCGATCTAAAAATATATATATATTAATTGGAATTAAGAAACTGCTTATGTTTGTTACTTAAGAATAAATGGAAATAGTTTGCGAATTCCTTCAAGGACCTTTTTTAATTACCTACGAAAAAATATAAATAGTTTCAGAATTCCTTCTAGGACCTGTTTTAATACAGCCCAAATAGATCCCCATAAATCCCATTCAAAATTCTTAAAGTGTATTATTTGAAAAACCTTATGCAGCATGCTGTCAAATGGCTGTCAAAAATGCTGACGTTAATCATAGCCGACATGGCCGTGAGTGGCCCAAAGTTGGCAACATTTGTCAATCGATTGACATGCAAATGGTCAGCGCCACTTTGCATAATGCCAAAAGCGCTGAGAGAGATCTCCGCAGCGGCGACAGTACATATGTCAATGTGACAGGCTTGCATCATTCTGCAGCTGGAATCGGTCGGCCGGCCGTCGGGAGTCCCTCCTGTCAAACAATCAGTCAGTCCGTCAAGCTGGCCAGTCTCTGTCACTCAGGATGCGCACGAATGCAAATGTCAATGTTGTGACAAGTTGTCCAGCGATCCGATCCGATCCGGTGATCCATCGATCCGTGGATCGTTTGTGCAAGTCGAGCAAGTGCAATGGAAAATTGTGTGTGTAGCGCGCATTTGATTGACGATTAAGACGCCATCAATCAAGGCATCAGTAGCGAACAAACGAATGAACGAACGAACAGTAGTTGTAGCAGCCCCACCCCACAACCACTCCCCCTTTTTTCCGGTGATCAGTGATCACAGATCGGTGATTGCTGATCGCTGATCGCCGATCGGGGGCTTGATTTATGCACGCTTTGTTCGTCTGGCTGTCCGATCGCGGGCCATTTGCAAATCCAAATCACATCATTGCCAACAGTTACATTTGACAATGCCTTGGGGTACCTTCGGATCTCGCAATTCCGCGATCCCGCGATCTCTCTCACCGCCTTGCGCATAAATTGGCCCCAAGCCGACTTGGCGACCTGTCTCGGATCTCAGTCAGCCTCTCGATCTGCAGCTTTCCGCTTCCAGCTCCCAGTCCCGATCTTCTGTCCCCACCCCCCTGACTCTCCTCCTGTCTTGTGTGTGTGTTGCAATCCCAAGTAATTGTTTGCGACATACGTCGCTCGCTTGTTGTCACATGCGGAGAGAGAGAGAAAGAGAAGTTTGGCGATAAAGGTCGATCTTCAATGGCAAACACTCGAAAAATCTATATAAATATAAAATAATAATTACATATTTGATATAAAAAGCTGGATTTAAGTTATATAAATCTATATAAGACTATTATAAGTAAAGTGATATCAATAATAGAAAAAATAGAGAAAACTAATCTTGTATTAAAACCTTTTGAATCAGGAACAGGAAAAAATGTACCGTCATTCAATTTAAATATTTTTAAATTATTATTTTTTAGCTGAATCTCTTAAGCAAATATATTTAATCAATAATATTTAAGGGCTTATTTTCCTCGAATTGGAGGAATCATAATAAGAATTTATTTGTTTACTTTTTTATGTTAAGATAGTTATATATTATTTTATGATATTTATTTAGGATAACGAATCATAATAGGATTTTATGTGATTATATTTTTTGGGTAAAGAAAATGATATAAAATATTATGATCTTTATTAATGATAATGATTCTAAACCGTGTTAAGAAATTTTCAAATTATTTTATGGGTAATTTGAGTCCTTAAGAAGCAATCGTTCTTGATTATAAATAAAAAAGGTTGCTTACACTCCTGCCAGCTTGGAGAAATTTCAGCCAATATTTTATTCAATTTCTTTCCATTTTATCGTGAAATGCTTTCAAATTGATCTGATTTTAATACAAATTATACCTTTAATAAGCTGAAGAACCCTATATTTTCCATGTGTAGGTAATCCTTTACGAAAGATCTCCTCTCGCGCTCCACTTGATTGACAATAATGCATGGTAGCAGCAGCAGCAGCAGCAGCAGCAGCGGCAGCAGCGGCAGCAGCAGCAGCAATCGAAGGAGGAGCAGCGGGAACAGCAAACCCCAAGCCCAAGATCAGCGATCTGCAACGGCGATCGACGATCGACGAGTTCCATAAGTTATAGTAGATGTATGCAAAATAGTTGACCTGTCCGTGCGCCGTTTCGATTGTCAGTCATTGTGCGACTCTCGGCGGCCGGGCGACTTGATTTGTTTCGTTTCACTTGGTCGCTCGGATCGCCAGATCGCCGGATTGCCGGATCGCTTGGCCCCCGATCTTGAAGTCCCACATGTCCCATGTCCCATGTCCCGTGTCCAGTGTCCAGTGTCTCTGTGTCTCTGTGTCCACTGTCGTCCATCCACCAGCGACCATCGAATCGATCCCTGACTTTGTGGCTGCCTTTCTGCCCTTATAAGTCGTCTTCGTCTTGGCCGCGCCGCGCTCACTGCACGCGTTGCTGTTGGCCTGTCAATATTGACTCTCGTTATGTGCAGTTCCTTCCTTATTTAATGGACGCACGAACGGAGCGGGTTGACAAACGGACAGGGGACACCGAGACGGACGGACGATCCTCGGACATGTCAGTGACATAAGCTTGGGTTTACCATATTGGCTGAAGGCTAGTCGAGAGTTACTTGGAAGTGCTGAGCGCTGCTGCTGCTGCTGTTGCTGCTGCTGCTGGTGTGGCATGCAATCGGAGATTTATGGCTCGGCATTGTCTTTTCGGCAATGTTGTTAACTTTAACCCGCCGTTTTGGCATTTGCCTCTGATCTGTTGCCCTGCTGCCCCCTGCAAATGCAAAATGCAAATAATATGCACAATATTTGGTGTAATGGAATTATTTGGTTCCAGATTCATGAATTTTTTAAAATATCAAGATTATTCTTGCTTTGTGTTTTTAATGATGTAGAAAAAGAGTAAAAAATGTACCCGTTTTTAATTATACATTTTTAGATTATAGATATTTAATTTCCAAGAAAATTCAGTACGTTTTGGAAAACGAAAACTTTGGCTGATAATCACATCAGTGAATAAATGACAATGACAATGTTGGAACTCTGCCCCAATGTCCAGCTCCAAGACCAATTCGAAGTCCCAGCTTAAGTCCAAGTCCAACTCGAAAGGCCTACATCCCATAGCCATTCCCAGGACTGTCCCGTCCTGTCGTCTCCTCTCGAAAAAGCATTCGTTTGTCTGGTCTGTTCGTTGTCAGCGGCTGCGGCAGCATCCGTCAACGGAGATAACAATTTTTTAAATTGAAATTGAATGAAGTGGTTTGCTTACAATATAATTTATACGATGAATGCAAATAAATTACGCCGTTCGAGAGAGAGAGAGACGAAAACGAGATGAGGCGATGAGGCCGGGCCCCTGGCCTTTCCCTTTTTTTGTTTTTTTTTCCGCTACTGTTTTCTGGCTTGTCGCTTGTCGCATTGAAATTTGTGAGAAATCTCCTTAACCAAACATCTCCCGGCTATATATCGTTTGCATCTGGATTGCAATGCCGCCACCATTTTGCGCATTTCCATTGTTTCCATTGCCTTGGGTTTCCCCCTTTCCCGGTTTTCTCGGCTCCATCGTTCTGGCATTTTTACAGCAATCGTATGATGCATAATTTAACTAATGAAGCATTCTGGCTAAAGTCTGGCCTTTATTCCCAGAGAAGTTTGCGAGTGTTTGACCAAATTAGTGGGTAATTGAGTGCGGATTTATTTCTTTGAATGGCGGATTTTACATTTTAAGACTAACTATAAACTGGGAATAAGAGAATCGAAATAGGTCGAGAATTTATAGAATTTTTATATAAAGTAAACAAGGTTTATAATAAAGGAAAAGTGTATTTAAATTAACTGAATCAAAAGCTGTATTTTCTTGTTTAAATAATTAGTTTGACAACTATTGAATCCATTGAAATAAATCATATTATTTTAACATATTTCAAATTAAAGACAGTTCAAGACAATGTGACTGTAAAAATACTGTTAACAATTATCTTTAGCTTAATAATCATTGAAAACTTAACAAAAAGTCTGTATTAAATTACACTCTTAAAAATCCCTATTAAATCTATGACTCATACTATGCATTAGACAACGGGAAAATGGGAAGTTTTTCACTTTAGCGGAAAAGCCCAAGATCGGGGCCTGTGATCACAGTTACCGCTACTTGTTGGCCGCCACAAAAGAGGCTTTAGAATGCGGCTCGTCTTTGTGGGATATTATATACACTACTTAGGAGGAACAGTATTTAGATGGAAGAGTGTGTGCGATCTATCCATCATAAGGCACACGCCGCGTGGGTTTACAAACGGCGAATCGGGTAACACAATGCCCCGCGGACAGATTAAGATATCAAAGTCAAAGTTCGCATAGCCGCCGTTTTTTATATATATTTTTTTTTGAGATGCGATGCACCGGGCTGTGACAAAACGGTGGGTCCCACATCTCAGAACAAGCAACGCTCAACACTCTTACTCGAGCACATAGAAATTTGATCTAGTTTAGGGATTGGCAAGGGAACACAGAGAGAAAATTAGTTATTAGTTTTTACAAAAAAAGGTAGATAGAGAAATAATGTTAAATTGAAAAAATAATCATATAAATTGAGGGAATATTAGGGTTCTGTTAGAAGCATAAATAAATAAAGGCGAAATGTTTAACTTACATCATAATGCTGTACTTTAAGTTCTTTACTCTTTACCCACATTTTTTTTTATTAACTAAATACTTTAGAAAATATATATTTTTCTCTCTGCCAAGCATTAGAAACTGAGATTGTGTTACTGCTGCTGCTGCTGTGGCTTTTGTGCCATGTCGTGTCTAATAATGCGACAGTTAATAGCATCGGACATTGTCTGCTTGACCAAACGTCTCCGCTATAAGCAATTTTAATTAGACTCTTTGCCTAGCGGTTTGCGTGTGGGCCGTCGTCACTGGGGCCTTTTCCATCTGCACCTCCAACCGACTTGTGATTTTCCCTTACTCCTCGATTTTTCTGGACCGCAAAACTCGTTGACAGTTGTGTGTGGACTTGGGTCCCGGGGCTCCGGTCATAAAGCGATTTTGTGTTGTGTGTGAAAGCTGAGCCACGCTTACTGCACATTTTAGTGTCAGCTTAATGGCTTTGGGCCACCTGAAGCTGAACCTGGGAAACTCTCTTAACCGAAACTCACCTTTCTTCAGCAAACTGGAGGCATGCGGATTGCGGCTCTTTGTGCTCAGCGACGAACAGTTCCAGCGGTGCCATTGAAACTGTTTTGGAGGGAGAATGCACGCGAAATAGGGGAATTTTAATGGTATTCCGTTTGGCAGTTCATTTAGATATGGAAAACGAAAAATGATGCTATCAATGTGCTCTTTTTACTTTTACTAAAAAATAGATTGATTTAATTTACAAAGAAAGAGAGCACTTTTCATTGTTTAAAAGAATAACTATTCCAAACACTACTAATCCCACCTGAATTTGGCATTCACGTATGGCCATATCGAGTCCTTCCAGAGCCGCTGCCGTCACATCACTGGCCTTGTAGCAGAGCTCCACTTGATCCTTGGTCAATCCAGGCACTGAACGGCAGGTGGCACGGCCATCCGGCAAGCCATAGAGCCTGGGAAAAATACCATATAAAAATTAGCAAGGAATCTTTATACAAATGGTAACCCATAAATATTGTTTTCTATTTTCAGGAAATTTTTAAATTCCATTAAGTTTTGATTACTGCTACCAACCGCAGTTGGTAATAAAAACAAACTCCCGAAAAAAAGCTCAGTCCAAAACCGTAATTAACCTTGAGTGGCTGGCACAAAACCGCAGACGAAACCCGAAAAAAAACAAGACTTAACTAATTTAATTTAATTTCGTTTTCGTTTCTGCCAGATGTGAAATTAAATTTGCTTTTATTTGTTCACAGATTTAATCGAGATACGGACTCAGACGGTAGCTAAATATAATTTTTGTTACCAAGTTTGTGATAAATCTTTCTCGTCAAATTTTTAAACGATGAATCAGTGGGGTAAGCAGCAGCCAAAAAAGAGTTTTAGGCGAGATCAGGCGCTACTTAACCCCAAGGAAACAAGCTTTTATAAATATTATAATTACATTTTTTGTTATTAATCTAGCTTTAATCAATATTTGAGTCGAAATTTGTTTTAAATGTAAGTTAATATATGAAAGTATTTAATTACAAATATTTGTATGTATTTAATTATTGAAAGATATTTTCAAGTTTTATATAACTAAATTGAGCATTTATATTGATTTTGTTTATTTTCTAATTAAAATATTATGTTTATATAAGAAACAATTGCTAAGCCTGACGAAATTATATCTTTCTTTTAATTTTTTATGGAATTTAATTCTTTTAAATTGTTGCGTATTTCACTAATGTCACATTTACTTAAGGAGGGTTAAACAATTGCCCAGAACTCTGAGCTGCTCCATTCCAGAGTGAACCCATTTAAGAGCAGGCCGTGGCATTCAAGGTCAACTGAGTTGAATTAAGTTGAGTTGAGGTGTTCAGATCTTGAGCCAGAGATACAGATACGAGTTTTTTTTCTGGAGTTTATTTACGCTTGCAGAGGGTAGGGTAATTTTTACGCGACAGTTGGGGAGTTAAGTGAAAAATTTATTTATATTATTTCTTAAGATTGTTCAAATTTGATCAGATTTTAAAAATTACACACCCGATTTTGTGGTAATAGTAGTGTAAGTAAAGATTTTACATATAATAGATGCTTTATATATTTGTAATTTTTCAAAGTTCTTTATTAATATTAATTATTTTAATGGATTTAATGAAAATTTTGGGAGTTATATACGAATATGATTTAAAAGGATATTTTTCATAATTTTTCGTATTAAATATATGATTTCTCGTATTCAAAATAAGAATTAAGATTCATGTGACAACTTGCAGGGTATTTTCAAAATTCGACTTTCTGACTTCATTTTATTTTCCCCGATTTTTTCCGTGATACTATGTGAGTGAGTGCCAGTTGACGTTGAACAACTTCATCTGTTTTTAGCTGAACTGAAGTTGAACTAAAGTTGTTGCCACATCGCCACTTGCATCGCTTTGGAATCGCGTCGAAATCGCGTTGATCTACGACACGCAGCGAGGAATACCGGGCGTATACGTGATGAGCGTCTGGCGTCTGCAGCTCGCAATCGTTGGTAAATATATATTTTCTTAATGCCCAGACTCACGATGCGCTTCTTCTTGCTCGCGGGGTTAATTGTGGCACGTCGCGTGGTAGGAAAAATGAAGAAAAAAAAAAATGCCTCAAATGTAGAAACGTGCCATTTTCACACACGTCTCTTTTGGCTGCAAAGAGCGAAGATTTCGAGATTCTCATCAGTATTGCGCATCATTTTGTACGCCAGTCGCGCGCCGGCGTAACTGCAGTCGTTGATTTAGCCAGCAGATCGGCAGATGGCGCAGATCCGCACAGCAGGTTCATATAATTTACGAAATTTGTCGCTTAAAATGCTGAATTTGCAAATATAAAAGTCCTGCGGGGCTGCCAACTTGCTGGAATCTGACAAATGAGAACACTTGAAAGGTGGCTGCTATGTCACTCAACTTCTTTTAGAATTTGTTATTTTAAAAATAATGTTTTTATTTGAAATAAAGATTAAAATTCAGTAAAGTATCTTCATTAATGAAAATTAAAAGTTTTTTAAATTTTAAATATAAGAAAATGCTTTAATTCATATTGAATTAGAAAGGGACTGTACAACATTTTATACAAAATCATCAAAATCAAACTTTAAAAATCATTTCCCATCAAATTCTAGCAAAATCATTGAATTAATCTTTATTACTTACAAACAAAAAAGTAGAATCTAACAACAAATCCTCTGAGCAAACTGTTAAATCTCTCAAACAACTCCCCTGACTTTTTTTGTTTATCATTTCCCCATCAAAGCAACAAAACTGCTATTCAAAAGAGTAAAAGAAATATTCAGCCAGGAGAAAAAAAAACAAGAGGATAAGGAGAGAACCTGAACAACTTCTTGGCAAAATGCATTTTAATTGGCTGACGTTTCTGCGATACGAATGCAAATATGCAATGCGGCCAGACATCTCGCCAGATAAAGAATTTAAACTGATGCACATTTTGTTAACAGCTTTATAAAGCATATGGCTTTTAGTTACCATTGCCGATGCCATTTGCCGACTTCAATAAAACTGATAAGCGAACGCAAAGAGAGAAAGAGTTAAGCACTGAGAAAAAAAACTAACTAAAAAACTAAAATTAAGAATTTTATAAGGGATTTTTAATACAGGAATGTTTTAAAAATATATTTGTATAAGGAAAGCTTTAAATATGTAGATATTTTCTAACAAAAACAAAGTAATATTTGGGAACTTGATGTATTAACATGAATTTTTAATAAAAGAACTAATTATTGGCAGGCTTAATATTTCAAATTGTTATTTTAATAAAAATCTTAAATATTTAAGGTCAAAGTGGTATTTTATATTTTTATTTCTTAATTTGAAGACTCTGCTTCTAATTATCTCAATTATTTTCTATCCATCTTTTGTAATACGCTTTTAATCTTTAAACTAATTTCTTGAACGGTTATTACGATTATTATTTAATCAAAATCCTCATTTGACTATTTAGTTTTTTCCTGTGCACTCCAAGTGAATGAACCGCCGGTTTCAGGACTCTGAGTCATGACTTTCAAGCCAGTTCAGTTCCCAGATTCCTCGTTAGCGTATTTCACGCGATGCGATAGCAATGCAATTGATTCGCTTATAAAATTTATCGATCTCTGATCCCTCGAAAAAGGAGCGAAGACATTCGCTTATCAGGCCCGAGGAGTGTTGGGACCAAGATAAAAGCCGGCAACTGGCCAGCTCTAAATTTAATTTCGATTTTGATTTTCATAACCGCTCTACAGTCGTCTTTCTCACGCTCGACGGTTCCTTCGAGTTCTATTGAAATGCCATAAAAAACAAAGATTGAGGCTTTAATAGGCGCCGCCACAGTCAGACTTTTTCGCCCTTCTATATATACATATATATTTGTTGTGTTTTTTCCTTCATTTTTTTGTCTGGTCTGTCAAACGGTAGCCCATGCATAAATCAAGGATTTCTGCTGTTTTCGGCTTATGCCTTCACCGAACTGTATATATATACATATATATACAATCTTGGTTATTCAGTCTAGCCTAAGCCAGTTAGGCAAAACAATGTTTCCCACATACAAAACAGAGATAGCCGGGAGATTGAAGCATTTCAGACGGGGCAGATAACTCCCCTGGTGGAGACATTCCTGAACAACAGCCAGAGTCTGTTTTTTGGGGGGGAAAACGGTTTAAGGGGATTGGGATTGGGATTGAATTCGGGCGACCACAGCAACAGCTAGGAATGTCTTTGATCTGATCCGTTCGTACAGAATGATCCGGCAGAAAAATATTTCATTTCCATACCACAGCGAGCGAGCGAGCGTTTTGGTAATTAAATCGAATTATCGCATATTTTAAAATGCTTTAGAGGTTGCATCAGCATAACTGAGTATTAAAGTATTGAAGGACGTCGTAAAATAAGGGGTTTTGTTTACAAAACTTGAGATTAATGTATAATCTTAGTAACTAAAAATAAAATTCATAAATTCCACAATTTTATATTATGATTTTACATCAATATATAGTCAATGCTTCAATGAGAAAATCAATTTTATTTAGTCTTAAATACTTAAAACTGAACACTAACTAAGAAAAAATTAAAAATATTACATTTTGTAGTTCAAACTAATAGCATCCATTTGAAGCTGCTAAATTGTCTATTAACTAATATTTTTGATTGTCAAATCGATTCTTAACAGTAATGATGAAAGATCTTTTTGTTGGTAGTTGTACCATCCTTACTTAAAACTTTTCAAAAGTTTATTTTGTTATATTTTATATTTTAATCCCGTAAATCCTTAAAATCCCGCATTGATTTGAACACATAATAAAATTATGCTGACTGGCAAATAAGCAGCTTGTGGCTCATAAATAAATGCACTTCTGGTTGCAGCTTAAAGAACCCTTCAACGTGTGAAATCCGCTGCAGTGCTCCTGTGCTCTCCTGCCACACCTGTGTGTGTGCGCAGGTGTGCGTTGTGGGTGTGCACCCAATTAAGCTGCAAACTGCAGAATTTGCGACCCGGAGGCGTGGCACTCTGACAATTCATTTGCATTTCAAACGGGCGAAATTGTGGCGCACCGAGGCACAACCACGGCACAACCACGACACCACCACATGTATATGGAAATGCACCTACTGCATCCTCGGATCGGTGTGTGTGCCTCATTATGCGTTGCAATTATGACGATGCAACTACAAGGATGACGACAACAACAACAACAAGAGCAACGCGAATGCCAGCGAATTGCAGGCTGCACTTCAGTTGCAAGTTGCAACATCGCTGCAGTCTCAACAAGCTGAGCTTAAAAAGTATGTTGACAACCCCGTAAAAAAAAGGACAAAAAAAATGTTAGGGAAATAATTTGATAGACGAAGTGGGAAATACCCTAATAATTAAATTAATATCATAAAAAAAAAAATCATAAATTTCATAATAAATATTTATCGCAGTTTAAGCTTACTTTCCTTGCTCGTTCTCTTAGGACTTTATGGTTCTTGTAGTTTCTTGAAAAATTATATATTATCTAAATTCACTTAAAGTTCACAAAGAAAATGAAAAAGAAAATGAAGTGAAAATATATTTTTTATGAGCATAGTTAAATGAAATACATTATTCAAAATTTATTGATGTGAATCCATAAATTTGGTAAAACTTGAAATACCCTCAGAAAGGGCATGACAACAACGAGAGTAACGAGATTAACAAGCTGCAACTACGAGGCGAGGCAACCAGTCAGGCAAGGCAAAGTAATGCAACTAGCATCCAGCCCTGCTCCCTGCTCCTTGCTCCTTGCTCCCTGCTCCAACGCTCCAATGCTCCCAATTCCCCAGCTCCGCCTCAGTGCGCACAAACACCGAGAAAATCCAGAGCCGGACCAGAAGACGCGGATTGACAAGCGACCCGGGCGCATTATAAAACTTGAGTACCGGGGACCACCCTGCAATTGGAATCAGCACAATTGTGTGTGCAGGCCCCCATGGTTCGGTCACTGCAGAAACAAGAGACTCCAATCCCAGCTCCAATCATCCACTGCGGATGATGATGATGATGATGAGGAGCGGCCACGGGAGCCGTTGGCAATTTTATTTGCGCCAAGCTGGGGCTGGCCTTTCATAAAATGGCGTTCGTTGTGTGGCCTGGTCTAACATGTAAGTTGCCATTTTTATTTTTATTTGTTTGAATTGGAGCTTGAATTGGGGAATTGTTGAAATTTGTGAATTTCTGAATATCTGAATATAAGGAAAACATTGTGATTGGTTATCATAATTGTTTTTAAATCTAACATTAGATTTTAAGAATGTCAAAAGGACCCAAGTAAGAATTCATTATTAATTCCTTCATCTTTTTAGTGCCCCAAAGAATTGCTGAAGTTGTTGAGTTGGTGAAATTTCGGGGTGATTTTATAAAAAGAAAATGAAAACAATTTTGCATTGAAAATGCAGCCATTATTTAATTGATTTTAAAGTTTGCTTTTAGTAATATTCAAAAACATCTTAATAATTTATTTGTTAATCAGTTATAAGTAGCCATTTATATATGCTGAAATTAGATCTCTATTAGGTAATTTTCAAATTTTGTATTGATAAAAAGTTGTGATATTTTAATTTAAAATTTAAAGTTAATTTAAAATATGTATTTTTGTTTTTAAATGTAACAATTGATTTTATTTATACAAATGTTATCTTACTTAAACAATTTTTAAATCTCATTAAGTTCTTCAATTTAATTAATTGGTAAAAGGTTGTAATATTTTAATTCAAAATTTTAAGTTAACTTAAAATATGTAATTTTTTAAGACTTTAACAATTGGTTTTAATTATGCAATTGTTATCTTATTTAAACAGCTTTTAAATTAAGGAAAATAGATTGCATTGTAAATTAAATTGGTGAAAATTCTCCCCTTTCAACAACTCAACAATTCCATCACCTTAATTTTTATAATATATTTTAGGAAAATTATTAAATGTAATTAAATTAATCATATGATTTTTACCATATTTTAAGTCTGCTTTATAACTAGTAGTTAAAAAAAACAATTTTAGTTTCTACATCAAATTCCTGTCTCCCAAAAACCGTGAAGGTTAAAATGGGCAACCGCAACAATCTCTGGTTAATCGGACACAATTAGGTTAGCTTAATTTCTTCCCAGCCCTATCGCTAGATCAATATTAATTATGCCAACACCTCCGACTGACAGCTGTGTGTTTCTCTCTGCTCAGCCTACCGGCGATTGATTAATCTGTTGTCGCTGCACCACCACCGACAGCAGCAGCAGCAGCAGCTGTAGCAGCAGCAGCAATATTAACCCAAGCCGCTGTTGTGGCTTGTCGTTTAATTAATTAAGTCGCCAGCAGCAACAACAACGGGGTAATGAGCCCGGCCCGAGTCTTGGAGTTAATTTGTTGACAGGCTATTTACGCTGACGAGTGTTTTGCTTTACATACTCGCAAATGGTGATGGATTCGGTCTTAGGATTGAATAGACGACGTGTGGGACTCACCAGCGTGTGCAGCAGGCCAAGATAATCACAACAATTAAATGCAAATTGCATTGGCTCGATGTTGGTGCTGGTGTGGCGGCAAGCAGGTTGCTGCCGTTGGTGCCGCTTCCTGCTTCTTTTTGCTCTTGCTGCTGCTCCGGTTGCTTGTGGCCTTTTGATGTTGCTTGCCACGCAGTCATCGCTCGGCTTTGATTTGCATAAATTTTCATACAATTGGAGCCAAATGTTTAATTGCACAGCATTTTCGTTAATCGATTTATCACTCGGCACTGGCACTGTGGTTATGGTCGTTGCAGCGGCTGTTGAATTCGTTTGCAGAGGCCACTCATCAGGAAACATTTTGTAGGGCACATTTGAAATATTAGCAGCTGTTTCTAGCCCGTTTTTTTGTTTTGTTTGTTTTGGGTTCACATTTCGAGCTTAAGTGTTTTTTATCTACATTGTTTAAACTTTAAAAATATCTGTAAATTAAGTTAAGAGTTTCTGAATGTCTGTAGATGTTGCCAAAAGTTATGTTAATTAATTATCATAAATAATTTTTTGTTTTATTTATAAAATTTGTTTGTTTAATATGTTACGCGACGCACTTTAATATTTTTACACACTTTATTATATTCTTTTATATTTATATTTATAGTTTAGTATTTTTCTATTAATAGCTTTTAATTTAGTTATGGAAAATATACTTTTAAAAGCCAAATTTGATGAGCCTATAATTTATTGGTTACTTTTCTTAATTGCATTATTTTCCACAACTTTATATTATTTCTCATATAACAAAGACTAATAACTGACTGACCATTCGACGATCTGCAATGACTCTGGCTGTCAACTTTGGAGCTCAACTCCTTGGCTACTGGCTGGCTAGCAAAAATCGTTTTCTCGGAATGTTTGTCGTTATATTTGTTATTTTTTTTTATTTTTCCCATTTACAATCGCTTTATGCTCTGGTACCGAGAGGGGACGGCAGACTGGGCTTGTCCGATTGGTCTGTAATACAAGTATCGGATTCTTGTAGGTTTTTGCCTGAACTCTCCTCGTTTTCCGCTCTTTGCTTCTGTTTCTGGGTGGCTTTTGCATACTTTGAATCGATTCGATTTGCGGTTTTTATTAGGCAATCCGTTTCAGAATGGCGACCATAATTTGAAAAATTATAAAGCGGGTTTATATTTCTAATTTGGTAAATAAATCAAAATTTTAACTAAAAACGTTCGGATTGGTTTGTAAATAGAAAATAATGTTGGGAAGAACATTGAAAAGGTTTTAATAAAAAAGGAAAACTAGTCAAGATTCTTTTAAATAATTTAAAAACTATTTAAATGATTGCTTTAATTATTCAGCTTAAGCATATGCATCTTAGATTTTTCCTAACTAAATCCAGGCTTTTCGTTCACGTTGTCAGGAAGAAGATTTTATCTAATAAAATTATATTGCATTTTCTATAAATCGCAGCAAAATTAATAAATATATTCATAAGTCTAGTGAATTTTTCTTCAATTCTTATAATATTCTTAACGTTTAATATAATTTAAATTTGATTTTAGGCTTAAGAAACAGACTTTAAAAATTTAATGTTGATCTTTTGTCTTTTTCCGTACTCCTTTTTATTTTAAAGTCCATAAATCTTGTCTTAAAATTACATGATTTTAATTAATATTAAAAATTTGTTGATTAATATATTTTAATTTTAATTATTTATCAAACTTTATTAACACTTTTATTATTTAATTTTTTTTTGGAATTTAATTTGTATTTTATTTAAGATATTTTTGTTTATATTGCACGGAAGACACAGGACACGAACGTCCTGCCAGCGAAGCGAGCCGCGCGACTATGAGACGAGAGCCGAGCTCGCCAGCCTCTAAATGCAAATTAAAATTGAAATATTTGAAACAGAGACTGGGCTTCGTTGTTATCGCCACCATCATCGTCATCATCGTCGGTTGTACTCGTTGTCCTCGCATCGCATCGACCTCGTCCTCGTCGTCGTCATCCTCCTCGTTGTCCTGTGCGTGTTATCCTGGGAATTACGCTTTCATGGGAGTGGGGTCTCTTTCGCAAGGAGGTGGATGTGGAATGTGCGCGTGCCTTTCCCGTTGGAGGGTGAATCCCAGAGCCGATTTCTGGCTCAGCGACTGGCTGGCTGGCGAAAGTACAAAATACATCAAAGGATGCAAACACCAACAAACACACAGGACATGCGAGTATATTGAGGCAGGGCTGCTCATTCTGGTTGCATCACCAGAAGCAGCAGTAGTAGCAGCATTTATCGCATGCGAGAGAATGTCATTGTTATCCTTTTGATTTATGGTCCAATTAACACATTATGTGGGCAATCATAAAGGTATTTAAATTTATGGAATAATAATTTAAATATTTAGTTAATATTATTGTTAAATTAATAGATATTCCATTAAATGAAACTTTCAATTTCCTTTAACATTTTAAGCATAAATTTTAAGTAAACATATTTTTATTGCATTTAATTGATTTAAGACTTAAACCCTTGTGGCCTGACCTCTCTTGACACCTGACTGCCTGTCGTCTGGCAGTCTTTAAAGACTGATTAGGCTCTCTCCCGCCTTGCCTTATTGTTGTTGTTGTTGTTGTTCGTGGCAAGGACACACGACCGAGTGCCACTTCTGCTGAACATCAAAGGGGTAACAACAAAAGTGAAACTGGTGCAGTGTCGCCATCCTCACTCGGTCTTCCTCATTCTCTTGGCATTGTTGTCCTGTCAAGGACTCCAATTATTGCAATTTCCGTCCTTTGTTGTTGTTGTTTGCCTTTGAAATATGCTAATTTACATACTCGAGGCGGCAAAAAACAAAGGACCCGTCAATTGATTCACGTCTGCTTCCTTAGTTAGTTCAAGAGGTTAAATGTGGGGTTTATTTTTTTTCGGGCTACAGCAGGGGGAAGGCAATGGAAAATATGGGTCGTTTAGGCGGGCGGCTTTTCTTCTTTTATTTTCATTTCAACCTCATGTGTGTGTGTGTGTGTGTGAACTTAACCCTCTTTGACTTTTCACTCGCTACTTGTTACACTTCAAAGAGATTTCCTGCACGAGCTGAAGGAACACTTGTTGCCAGCTGTCCTTCATTATGGTCTGCGGAAGCTTTAAGGAAGGAACATTTTATTGAAGGAATTTATAAGCTTTCTCAATCTATCAATCGGAAGAAAGTGATTAATTGAAGGTCTTGTTCAATAACAAGTTATTAAGTAATTTATTGATTTGAACGATCATAAATCGTCTGTCAAATTAAGTGCAATTATGTCAATTGTGAAAATTGTCACAATCAAATAAGGTCATTGATTGACTGAATTCTGTCAATTAGCTAAGTTTTTCCAATTAAATAAATTGATTTGTATATATAGAAAGAAGTATTTGGTAATTATATAATATTCATTATATTTTTACTTGCAAAAAGTGTGGCTTAAGTCTTAAAAATATACTTTACTTACTCTTTGCTCCTCTTCAATGGAAATTCCTTTGCCGTCTACTTGTGCACAATGTTAATGTTAAAGCTCATTAAAAATTATCCGTTAACAGCTTCATGCAATGCATCTTTCATTCAGCTACCCTTCCTCCTCACCTCCTCCTTTGACCCAAACCGCAACGAAACCACAAAATAAACGAAAAAAAAAGAAAGAAAAACAACGGCAGCGGGTATTTGACCATCACATTTACCGCATACAATTGCCATGAATCACCATCACCTGGCGGTGGCTTCCACTCAGCTTGGGCTCAGCCTGGGCTTCGCCTCCGGCCAGCGGAGAGGAACATCCATCAATGTGCCGTTGACATTTGCTTGGACCGCTGACAAGAATTGTCACAATAAACAATACAACCACGACGACAACAAGAACAATGTTGGTGGAAACGAGGAGGACACGTGACGTGATCAGGAACGGATTCGGAATCAGGAGCAGGAGCAGGAGCAGGAGTTGGAATCGGAATCAGCCTGATGATTAGTTCGGTAAGTGGCAGCTTTTTTGGGTTGATGACGGGGCGCATAAATTACCGAAAGGATTAACCAACCAGACTCAGACAGCTGAGGGACCAGAGGGTAGGTAGGTAGGAATCATTGTTTTTGCTAATGTTCAGTGAACTGTAAGGGATTCCACAGGAACAAGGAGGAATATCTGGATGCAGGAGTCGGGGTTTCAGATACCGAGGGAAGCGGAGCATTATGTTAAAATTACAATCAGATCAATTTCACAGATATCAACATGAGAAGTATTTGGGCCAAGGGGCAAGTGTTGATGGGATACTAAATGTGAGGCAGCAATACAATACAATAAAAGCCACCCCTCGGCTTTTATTAATAAATTTTTCAGAGGGAAATTTAACTAATGAGTACAGGAAGAAAGAAAAAAAATACTATATTGCTTCTAATAGCAAGTTTTTAAGCAATCAATTTTGCTATTATTTTCTCTGAATCATTAATTAATTCGTTTAATTACTAACAAATCCATAGGAAAAGAGAAATATTTACCAATAAGCCCTTTAAAATTAAGCCATCACGACAATGTAATAAAACCCTCGGTCTGAGTGCCTACAATACCAAGATTTTCCATTGATTGGATCTCTTGAGAGTGCAGGTGTGCCCTCGCCAAAGTTCAAAACAATTTGTGCTCATTAAAAAAGGAAAAATTCATGAAAAATTCATCATAATGACGTAGCCCAGGGTTACCCAAAAATAACAGCAACAAAATACAAGCCACCATAATTTAGTTAATTTTCGGTTTCGGTTTTTTAGCTCTGCTGCCATTTTGTGGCCGATTTTTTCTTTTAATTAACTCGAAAATGATGGCGCGTTCATAAATCCTGACAAAAATCTGACAAAATGACGCAAATTTTCGCGTCGAAGAAATATGTATGTGTAGCTCCACGTTCGGAGTAAGAAATAAAAATAAAAATTAAGCGAAAATTAATCGAAGTAATTTCGAGAGGCAGGCAGGCAGGCAGACTGCCGTTTCTCCCGGCCCTCAAAATCGGGCGACATTGCGAACATAACTCGTGGAATTCTTGGGGCCAAAGTGGCACAAGGTAAGAAGGGTTTGGAGTCCAGGTTTCGGGTCTCCGTCTCGCTCGTATGGGAAAAATTCCGCTGGCCTCCAATCAGTGCACACACAGTTTGCATTGCCCTGACATGAAAAAGAAATCAGTGCAGGGCCTCTACCTCAGCCTCCTTTCCTGTTTTTCTCTTCCCCCTTTTTGAATTTTTTTTGTTTTATTTTTTATTCACAATTTTCGGTTTGCAGAGCGCTGTGTGGGAAAATTTTTCAATTTTAATTGCACGTTGTGCGTTGACGTCCCAAAATTGAAACAGTCGATATCCGAGAGGGCCCACCTACAAATCCCGCCCCGGCTGTAAGGGTGTAAGGGGTGGTGGTGGCGGCGGTGGTGGTGGCTGGCTGGCAGGAACGCACAAAGTTCGTATAGCTCGCGTCTGCATACCGGGAGCGCCTTTCTATGAAAATTCCTGGCAGCATCTCGTCGCAGCCGCGACTGGCATCCCAGCAATGTTTTGGCTCTCAACTATGCAAGCGGAGCTTCCGAAGTCTGTCCTCCGGCCCCCCAAAAACTTCCCAGCACTCAGGGGGAATCCCCCCCTTTAGTGGTCATGGCAAGTTTAGCAACCAAGAAGCCATGAAGGGTTGGAAGGAAGGCGTTGCTTTGCGCAAATTACAATTAAAAATTGTTTCAAGTGGTTTACAAACCCCAGCACGCACACAACTCCGCAACGAGCTGGTAGATTTAGTCAGGGTTGCATTGGGGAATTAAGAATATATTTTATCTGCAAAAATATAGTTTTTTGGAATATAATTAAGTAACATTTTATAGGAAGAAAGTTTTCTTCAAGAGAAATTGTAACTATTTTGTAAACCATTAATTTTATGTCAGTGGAAAAATAGGGATCGATTAGATTTAGAAAAAAACTATATATTTTTTTAAGCAAATGTTATAAAAAGAGTCTAATTATAAATTTTTTATATAGAAATTATTCTTTTAATCTAAACTATAACAAAACATTTGAATAATTTTTTTATTATTGGTACTTTCAACATTTTAAAATCTCTGTCACAGTTTTTTTTACTGAAACCCTGCAGCTTGCCGGACTTCGACTTCAACTCATTCACATCATCGTCGGCGCTGTGGTCATCATCATCATCATCATCATCAAAATGAAAGTTCAAGTGCATAGCACTCCACTCGTTGGCCCAAGCGGCCATCTTGGCTTTTTAGTGACTGCCAACCAACCAGAAGAAGTGCCGGGCCCAGCGGAATGGAGATGAAGATGAAGATGGATGGAGATGATATAGGGGGCTCCAACATGAAGATGAGGAATCGGAATGGACAGTAGCCAGGCACCATTGTTGCTGCGGTTTATGATGTTGATGTGGCGCTGACCGTTGACTGCATTCGTCATCCAACAAGTTGCAACAGCAACAGTTGGCTAAAAAAAACAACAACAGAAAAAGAGTAAAACCTGCTGAAGGAAAAATAAATAAATGTCGAAGGGAATGGAATTCGCAGATGCATTCTCATTGGAAACCAAAAACATTTGGCCTGTGCAAGCCTCTGACTTTGATTTGCTGCTGTCATTTTCCCATCTCGTGATCATTCCTTTTTCTTCTTTTTTTTCTTATTTTGCTGCACTGCCATCCTGGCAACTTCATTTTGTTTGCCGGCTGGCGAACGGAGTGCATCCGTGGCACATCCAACCCCCTGGACGCCACTGCGCATGTCGGCGATTCCCGTCGACAAAATGAACGCCCTGCGTGTGGGTGGAGCCAAAAGAGCGGAATGAACTTGGTGCCGGGAGCTTTGTGAGCTTTAAGTTTTGGGGATTCACCGCATAGAACTTTGGAGCTTTAGTCGCAGGATGTCCGCACAGTGTTGCCAGATGGCATTGTAAATCATAGTAAGTGCAGGTTGGAAATCCAAGGACTTCTAAGATTATTTTTTATGCAGTTATCTTGGAGTAAAATTTAAGTTCATTTCTTTAAGGAGCTATTCAAGTGTTTATTATTTATTTTTTTTATTTATTAATAAATTCATAACATTAAGCATTAACTTTTTGTTAGTGACTTTAGGTTTTAAGCCGCGTGATTTATTCCAGATAAGTTAAGACGTGACCTTTTTGGTCACAATATTTGTTCCCAAGAAAAGAAGCTTGTCTCTAATTTTGCACTTAAGAACATTAAAGTGCCATACTTGCTTGTCACTAAATTCGTAGTTGGGAATTATAAGCCTGCAACTTCTTAAAATTAATGTTTAAAGTAAAATGTTGAGTACAAATTGAAATGACTTGATATAAATATATAATATAAATAATGCAATTTAATATTCAATCAATATTAAATAAAATTTTAAATTAAATTAAATTAAAAATTATATCTTTTATACCAGGTATCACTTATTCGTAGTACCCCTACACCTTTCGAGGTATTTCTTCTTCCCCTTTTGGTTCAGCCATCGCGCACGCGCACAGCTTATGAAAATTATGAAAGATTTACATTAATAATTCTTACAAAAGCCACACATAAATAGCCGACTGGGCAATCTGCAGAGAGTCTCCTCTTCCTCCCCTCCTCATTGCCATTCCCCCAGCACAAAGGTGGGGAGAAGAGAAGAGCAGAGAGAGAGAGAAAAAAAAACTAAAACACAATAACCATTTTTATTAAGCGACAATCAGCGCGCGCTGCGCGAAGTCCAGCTCAGTGAATCCCCGACTCCAGCTGAAGTCCAGATCCCCAAGCTTCCCAGCCAGCTACTCGCAGCTCCAGGCTGTGCCATACACTTAGAAAAATTAGGGAAATTACTAAGAAAAAATTTATAAAATTTAATAAACAAATGTGGCAATACACCAACATTTACTTTTAAACACTTTCTCAACAATATATTTTAATATATAAAATCAAATTAAATTCTTTAACTTTTCCTAAACTAGATTTCTCTTTATAGAATTTACAATATTGATTATTTAAAAAAGAAACTTTTTCCTCTGCACTGAGTAAGTTGTTGAAGCCGGGGTCCAGTTCGACCTGGAGTTCCAGATCGGGACTCCGGACTTGGGGGGACAACCCGCTGCGCATGCGTGCGGGGCTCTTGCATGCAAATGGAATCACTTTATTAAACAGCTTACATAATTCATGTGCTGCACATTTAATTTAAGGTCATCAGGCCCGGGCAATGGGCAGGCCGCATCATGGGGTCCCGCCACATCCCGGGCATAATGAAAAAGACTGTGTAATAATTTTTAAATGTTTGTAAAAATAGGTGTAGACAAGTTGAAATTTATTATGGCGACGTTGAAGCGGTGGAAACGTGGACAGAGGAGAGGTGAGGAGAGTGATGGGAATGTGGAGTGGACGGAAGTATTTTTGGGTTTATTATAGGTTTTATATTAATTTTAGTTTAAAATAAGAGAAGGTTTAAGGAAGTGTATAATGAAATGAAGTGGTTTTTAAAGTAATGGTGGTAAATTGATTTTTTTGTGGAAGTGATAAAATCTATAAAATAACTGGAATTTATATAGAGGAAACTTACATTTACTGACAAATTATTTATTGCTGATTTTAAATAATTATATATAAGTATTATTTGTTTAATGTATTTTTTTAAGGCTTACTCTTAAGAATTTTGAAATATTTTATGAGATTAAAGCTTATTTGAAAACAGAGATCACAAAAATTATAAAGAATGTAAGATGAGCTTTAAGAAAAGGTCAAATTAATCAAAAAATCATTTCAAATGGAATACTATTGAATATTTTAATATGAATACCTTTATATATTTTTTTTAATTAACTTCCTTAAAGCTTAGTTTTCAGAATTTATTCTGCAAAAAAATCAAAAAACATAAGCCTCACATACTTTTACCAAGCATCGATGTAAGTCCAAAAAAAAGAGAGAGATGGAAACTCAAAAAAAAGAGAGAAGGACAGACAGAGACCCACCTGGCTTGGCTACCCACCATGACTGCATTAAAAATCAACTTAATTTCACTGCCCATGGGGTCAGTTTTATGGAAACACAAAAACCAAGATCAACACAAACACGGCAACTGGGCAAACTGGCATCCAGCAAGCAGCAACTGGCAACATTCAACATGCAGCAACGGAGCAACAGCAGCAGCAACAATAACAATAACCGAGAGCAACGATGAAAAAATGATGAAGACCTCCAAAGTGGCAAAACACGAAATGGCAACAAAAATCATATTTTCACAGGCGCTTGGCGTTTGCGCAGAACTTCGCACTTGATCGGCCGTTGGCGGATGGCGGCGGGATCTCCACGGAGACCCCGAAAAACATACGCAATTATGTGTTTTTTTATTAACTCCTGAGATCCATGCCTTTGGGTAAAGGAGAGTTCAGTGTTGTTCCATTCGCCATTAGGGGGGTCCACTCGTACGGTCCACACACGCACTCTCTATATAATTTTAACACATGCTGCGTTTTGGGCCTTTCGTTTCGTTGGTCTTTCCTCTGACTTCTTTTCGTTTTTTTTGGCACTGCAACATTTTCCCTCTTGGCTTAATAACTTTATTTAGCTTAGATGGAGTCAGAGTCGAAGTCGAAGACGGAGTCGGAGACCGAGATGGAGATGAAGATGAAGATGGCGTTGGTGAGCCGTGTGTGGCTTAAACTGGGCAGGAGGAACGGCACGAACGGATCGAGATGTGGCTTTGGGCTTGGTATTAATTAGTGCGATAGGTCCTTTGTGAACCCAGGCACCATAAACCGCAACAAAGGGCTGGACAAAAGGCTCACCTTTGGTGTTGTATTATTTAGACATCAGGACTTGATTGATGATTCTTTTGCCTTTGGAGTTGCATGACCCCGGGTCTTAATGGTTAAGTAATAGCACTTAAAAGGTGAAGAAAAAACTTGTAAAAAATATAGGGGAAAAATAAATTAATAATATTGAAAAACAGATAAATAAGAAATTAAAATGTATATACTTCTTACTTTGTAAAATTGTAAGTAGAAATGAAAAGGAAATAAATTGTATTTTTGTCATCAAACTTAGAAAATAAATGTCATTATAAAAAACTCGCTTAAATTATTTTACAACTAAGTTCATTGAACCCTAAAAAAGTTTTATAAATTAAATTGCTGGCTTTCATTTTCCAGTTAATACCTTATACAACAACCTCTCCTACCTTGAGTAAAGTATTAAACTCATTTTTCACATTACAAGTCACATTAGCAAAAGGCTCAGAACCACACAAAAATCCTTGCACCACATGGAACAATTAAACAATTCATTTATCTTAATTTGTCTGCAATTTCCTTGGATCACCTTGGGATCCAGCTGTCCCGCTGCCTTGAATATAAACCAAAAAAAATTAAGAAAAAATTTGAAATTAATTGCTGCCTGCGACTTTCGTTTCCTTCTTTTTTTCTCTCTGTCATTTCTGCTGTGTCATAATCTTCACACCCGAAAAAAGGATTCACGATCGCTGAGGGATCTCTCTGTGGCCCAGAGGTTGGAGGTTGTAATCTTTAAATAATTTAAGCCAATTCGCCGTAAACCGTTAAAGGTCGGCTTGGAGTCGAGACCAGGGCGTAGCCCATCCATCTGCGAACCGATCTTCCCGAACCGATCTGTGTTAATATTTGCTCACGATCATCGGCTTTTAAGGATCTCCAGCGGCAGCGAAAAAGGGAGTGCGGGAACTAAAAAAAACCCTAATTACCGCATTAAGGTGTCAAAATGATGAGCATCATCTGCTTTGTCTGGCGTTCCTTTTGCCGGCAACAATGTGGCAAATTTAATGAATATGTCAAGTAGTCAGCGCTCCAGAGTGTCCAGTGATAAATCTGCCTTAACGTCTTAGAACGATGGGAACGCGACCGACATCGTCCATGGATTTTTCACAAGGAGGAGTCGCTTTTGCTTATGGAGCGTGTCTGATCACCAGATGGCAACATTTTGTCTTTTTGCGCCTGGGGACTTTCGGAAAGAACTACGGGGTTTCTTTCTTAGTGGCCTGTAACATTGTGGTTGGTGGCTTTTAAGGGGCTTAAATTCCTTAAAATGTGGTTACATATATCTGTTAAATCTTTAATGTATTATACTTAAGACCACTGGTCACTAAAATATAATAAGTGTAAATGTTTAAGAATTTATTGTTAAGAAGAACGTGAGTTTTTTAACTATATTTTTAAAAAATCAACTATTATATAAGGTTTTAACTGAGTATCTTTATAATATATTTTTATTAAGAAAAATATACAACAAATATAGTTCATAAGAATAAATATGGAATTCTATTTCCGTTTTCCGATTTGCTTGTTTTTTTTAGATTTGATGTTAATAATTATTTAACAAAATGCTATGTTGCATTATTTTGAATTACAACAATAATAATAAGTTTTATTTTAAGTTAGCTTAGAGAATTTGAAATAATAAAGTTGCTTTTCTAAAAATAAATAAGTGGAAACATTACCAATAAGAATTTCAAAAATGATTTCTTTACCTTAATAACTGCCATAATTAAACTTCAAAATTGTTTTATTTCTCTTAATTAATTTCAGGAAATCATTTTAAAAATATGCATTTAATAATATCATAATTTTTAAAAGCTTACAAATGTAATTTTCCTATTTTTTTATACTCCTAAATCCTAATAAATTATTATTATTAGTAATAATCGATAGTCTGAACCCCAAACTCGAACCCTAGTCCAGGGATTGTCCATGGACAATCGAGCCTTTTTGCTCTTCCCTTTATTCCCTTCCCCCATTTGCCACATTCTTTTACGCTTGCCTTCTTCTCTTCCACTTCTTCGGGTTGTCTTTTTTTTTGTGGATATACGTAGCTATATACATACATACATATGTAGGTCTCGCTGGACCCAGGTTGAGGTCCAGGTTGCAGGTTCTCTGGGCTCCCTGTTCCCGGTTCCCGGTTCCAGGTCCATCGGCTGGATGATCGTTCGTTCGTTCCATTTTAATAACATTAATTAAGGTGTTGCCTTCGTTGGTGTTCTTCACGCCTTTCCTTACAAATTACGCAGGAATTTCATGTTTCAGGTTTTGTTTCTGTAGTTTTTCGTTGCTGTTTGCTGTTGTTCTTGTTGCTGTTTGGTTGCCGGACAGGCGTTCAAGCGGTCTTAATAGTTGTTCTCCTTTATTGTTGTAGCGCCCCGTCTGCCGTTTGTTTGTTGTTGCTGCTGCTGCTGCCTTTGCCGCTTCTTCTCCTTTCAAGAAAACTGGCCAAGAACTGCAATTTGGCTAAAATGGTGTTCCTGCAGTTTGATCTGCGAGGATCGTCTTCCGATCGTCTTTCGATATGTACACCTCCAAATTAAGCCATTAGCTGGGGTCTATATATATATATATGTGCACATTTAGATATTCCCTATATATCAGATGATATGATGGGGGCGCCATTTGAAGCGCCAGTTGAAAGGGAATTTGCCGCTTTACTTGTAAAATATTGTATATAATTTGAGAAGTTATTCTATGATATAATTTTATCAAATACTGAATGATATATAAGTTATAAACAAGTACTGGAATTTTTTTCTAATATTATTTTTTGCCTCTTGGAAGGCTCTTTAAGCAACATAAGATAATTATTTTCATAAATAATATAAGCTTGTAAGATTCTTAGTAAATTTCCAATTTTTTACATGTATTAAAATCATTATAAAATATTAAAAAGATATATAATTTAAGCTTGAATTGGTTTACAATCAAAAAACAAGTCACTTGACTTACGATACGAAATATAATTACTTTATTAAGCAGTCCGTTTTCTTTATAATTTTCCCACAAAATAATTTTCATCTTTAGTGCATTTTTTATGAACATACCACAAACGAGGCTAAGACCCCTTTGTCAGCCAAGGTCAGTGCGAGGTCAATGGCACTCTCTATAAAGGTAAAATAATGGTGGCGTTGCGAGTGGCCGAAGGTAGCGCCAGCCTCGTGTTTAGTTTGTTAGATGGATGACTAATAAGCGTCGCCACAATTAATTGAAATCCACTGATACGCATCTACCGAATGGCTTCAGATACAAGCAAATCTCATTAACGCGCCCAAGATAAAGCCACTGGAATCTGGAAAAACAACGCGACGGCGGAGGAGAAGAAGCGATGCGATACAAACTCGCATATATATATATCTCGGAGTATCTCGGAGTACATTTTGTTCAGTCAAGTGAACCAAAGCCAGGCCAGAGCGGCCAAAAAGATTCCAACTCCAATTCCAATTCCAATCCCAATCCCGATCTCGGGCCCAATCCCGTATCCCACAACGTCGGGGGCTTTATAAATGCACGCAGATACAGTTTTTGTCTTTTGTTTCTTATTTTTTTGTTGTTGTTTTTTTGGAAGTCAAGCGGTTTGCATTTGTACGATAAATAAAATGAATGCGATTGTTAATTAGTTGTTGCTGTTGCCGCCGATCTTGCTGGAGGTATCTTATCGCGCCGGCATGGGCTTGTCTCCTCTGGCTGCAGCCCCAAAATAATAAACCATGGAGGAGACACACACACGGGGACAATCAGTTGTCCAAGTAGGCAAATGGATTGAAAACTTGGTCTTTGAGTTGGATAATTCTTGGGGCTTCATTCTCAGCTGAGATGGATAGGTTAAGCTCACCATTAGGTTCTTGTGGGTTGGAGATTTAAAGAGAATGAAAAGGAATGGAATCTGTTAACAAAATAAGAATTACATCAAATATTATGACCATTTTTTAACAGGTTTAGGAATATTATATGTTGAGTAAATAGATAATATATTAATTGTTAATAAATTATAAGTAAGATTCTTCGCACACTTAGAAAATTTAAAAAGATTTCCTTTTATAATTTTTCAAATATAAAAATATTACAAATTAAGGAAACATTTATTTAAAATATACGATTGAGATAAATCAAGATCTTTCCCACAGCTTTAAAAACAAAGTAGAATTAAAAATATATTCATTTTATATACTATAAACTAAAACAAGTTATAAATACTAATGTCCTCTCTAAAAGAAATATGCATATTTAACAAAACAAAAAACCTCGTTAGTTATTTTGAGTATAATTATAAAAAGTATTAAATATTAAGAATATCCCTTTATTTTTTAGAGATTTAAGACTTCTTTTTGATGGAAAAATTTCTCTAGCATACCACCCACTTTTTAGAAATTGTTAAAACACAAAACCTTTTAACCCATTCTTGACCAACTTCTTCTGGTCAACTTTAAGCCCGCACAAAATTAAAAACTCCCGTGATGAGCTTCTGCTTCTGTTGCTCACAATATCACAATATATGATATTCATTTAATTACATGCATTTAGCGACATCGATTTGATTTCTTAATTTATGCAGCCAAAGATCGATGGCGCTCGATCGATCGATCTGTCTGTCTGTGAATCGTAATTTATGCACAATGAGCAAATCAATTTTCATTCTGTTCAAAATACGTTTTGCATTTGTTTTTTGTTTTTTTTCTATTGTCGAACTTTTGTTTGCTGTTTAGGCAAATTTCTATAGATTTTTATCTCGTGTCGACAACAATAAAATTGTGTTAATTTATGGGAAAGTCAGATATAGATACACTTGAATGAAACTGGGAACTTGTTTCTTTCTGCCGTCTGTTCAATCGATTTGTGTGTTGTTGTTGTGGTTTGTCTTCATTAATTTACGTTTAATCATTTATACAGATTTCAATCAATGGGCGAATCGATTTGAAATACATTTCCGTTTAGCATATAATTTTGTTGTAGACACAATCTGGTTATTTGAAATTCAATTTGTTTGCAATTAATTGGATGACAAGGCGGAGGTTTGTTGTAACTGAAAAGGGTTAAACTTTGTTGATTGAACTTGAAAAAAGATTAAGTTACCAGAAGGTTTATGGATAAAATATATTTATACCTAAGAAAAAAAATGGGGATTCAGGGAAAAGTAGAAAAAAAAAAATATACATAAAATATATATTTCAGTCTCAAAAAAAAAAGTTGGCAGACAATCCAACATGAAACTTTTTGCTTTGTTGACTTCGTACTTCTTTATTTTTGGAGAAATGCTTGAAAAACCTTTAAAAAATAATTTAAATAATCTTTTTGCTTCAGTTTTTTTTCTATTTATTTTTATTACAACTATTTACAAAGCTTACATGAATTGCATATGAATATGATATAACGTAGGCATGTTTATGTGCTTGTGGTGTGTTTTAATTTGTATTTACAACTAGCTAAAAGATTAGAGATACTCGTGTTTACTTGTTAGTTAATACTTAAAATGTTTTCTCTGTAAGTGTGTATGTGTGTGTTGTGTTTTTCTATCACGCGAAATGGAAAGCTTTCAAAATTCTATATTCCTGACTAAACCGAAAAAAAAAATAATACAAATAATAATGGTGAACAATCTGAACAATCAAAGGCACGTGTTGACCGCTCGATGCTCCAGGCACTTTTCGCAGGTCACCTCGCAGCACCACTTGAAGACGCACTTGCAGTTGGTCTGCTCCTCGACGATGCGCCGGGTGTGTCCCCGATTGCAGCACAATCGATCGCACCGATCGGAGCCCAGACTAGTCACATTGCACTCCCTGCCCTGGGTGCCCAGGGCTCCCGTTTTCGGATTTGCCGCACAGAAATCGGGCGATTCATCCGCAAATACTAATTGGTATTTATTCGCCGGTCTCGCACGTGGATTTTCCGGCATAAAACTATTGCCATCATTGCGCAGCGCCACTTTTCGAGCACTGTCATAGCGATCTCGCAGGCGTCCTGCCACCTCCCGAAAAGGAGGCATCTTCAGCCAGCAGGTCTTCACCGTGCAGGAGCCCGAGAGGCCGTGGCACTTGCACTCCAGACGCATGGCATCTCGAATGGCCTGGAAAAAATATTAAGAAGAGAAAGAGATTAAGATTCAGGGTTTATATTTTTTAAGGATTCTTTTAAAATTATTTGAGGTAAAATATATATATTATATAAATATTTTATTTAGCTTATCCAACTCACCAATCTCCCCGCATTATTGTTGTGCAACTTGACCAGTGTCCCCAGATCACTTCGCCTTTGTCGCTGTTTGGCATCGAGGAAAACCCTCGAATGACGAAGACCAAAGTTCACGTTGTCACTGCACCCACCCCACTCCCACTGACCATCGGGGAACTTGATATTATCCCAGAATTTGCGACGTCCTCTCCTGCCCCCACCTGGCCTTCGATTCCGTCCGTTTCTGTGCTCCAGCATAGAGATATCCGTCAGGTTGCGATTTAGTCGCTGTTGCTGCTGCTGCTGGCTGAGATGTGGCTGGTCTTGGAGGGGCAATTGTTGACGCAACATTGCCGTCTGCTGCTGCCGCTCCAAGGTGGCCTCGGCAGTGGCTGCGGTGACCATCACCGGCTGACCGCCATTTCGTCGCATGTGCGCCTTGTCGCAGGAGCACTCCACCAGCTGGCCCATGGTACAGGCCTTGGTCACTGCATAGGTCACGCCGGCGGCTGTGATGGCGTTCACGAAACCCGTCTCACGGGAGTCTGTTAAGAAATATTTTCGGGATAAATATAGTAAATCAAAAATTTTATTAGAGAATGTATATTTTATATTTGTAATTTAATTTTAATGTTCAATTGTAACCATTAAGGTTAAGGTAAATACAACAATGCAGAAATAAATTTGAACATGTAAAAAACATTGCATGTTGTTCAAGCTCAGAAAGTTAGATCAGTTCCTTCTTTTTTTTTATACTGAATAATATTGATTATTTTTTAAGAACATTTTGCAAATATTTTCCGCTGTTATTGCTAATAACTTCCAATTACATTGTTGACAACATATTTGAATAAATAGAGAGATCAACAAATAGACGCTCATGGCAATCATTGTCTTTAAATTGAATCTTTCAGGTAATTATTTATTACCAAATGAAAAATATTAACTTTCACAATTAATTAAATTTTAAAATCTCTCTTGACTCAATTTATATCTAAGTCTAATTCAAAATTAATCCTTTTTGCTCCTCCTTAAAATGCATTTTTCATATTTCCCCTGCCTAAAAGCATAGCTCTGTCTATCACATTCCATAAATTAGCCGCATGTTCAATCAATCCTCAATCATTAGTGTTGTCAGCACGTGTCGCCTGATGGATTTTAATTTGTCAGGCAGGGCGACAAAATGATTTATTGCTTGTTCGATTAGCGATCACCAATCACCAATCACCGATCAACGATCGAGGCAGCGAACGCTGCTCTATGCAAATCACAAATCGCACAGGGACTCGCGGACCTGTGCTGACAGTGTCACGTTTAATGAAAGCGAAAACGAACTCGAAATCTGAATCAGAAACTGAATCCGAATCGCAAATTAAATTTGCATACGAGCTTGTAATGCACTCTGGAAGGTGAAGTGGAGGTTCTTTTTCCCGCGCGACAGGTGATACATCTTGAGCCATCCCCAAATGGAGTGTTACATGAGGGACTTGCTTTATTTTATCTTATATACATATATATATTTTTTTTGTTGTGTATATATTTTCGCTGACAGGTTGACAGGGCGAGGCTTTAATCCGAGGAAAAGGGGGGATTTTTGGTGGTTACGCCTGCGGAATTTATGGCACACACAACACCACCGTTTGGTATGTGTTTTGTTTTCGCATTGTTGTCATTAAGTGCAAAGATTGAGGATCAGAGGAGTATCCCCTCCTTTTGCCTGCCACTTTTCCTGTGCAATAATTTATTAAAATTGACAGCTTTGTAGGCTCATTTCAGGCGCTATTCATCAGCGCGGGTCGCTGCATTTTTATTATGCAACTTGATGGATGGTGCCTGCGGTCTGCACTGCAAGGCCCCATGTCCATGACAGCCCAAAATGTAAAATGAAAATAAAATAAAAAGTAAACGGGGCGTGCAACGATGAGTTGTAATTAGGCGGCTCAAGTCCCGCGATAGCATCTCCACCTGGTTTTCCCCTGTGACTCACTCATGGAGAGTGAGAGAGTGTTGACAGGCTGCCTGCATATTAAAGCCTTAAATCTAGTTTGTCCTTCTGGAAAACTACTATAACTTACCGCGCATTAAGATTTTCCTCATGCTCTTGCGCAGAACTGTGCAGTTCCAGCGGCGATTGCGGAATTGGAACTCGCATTCGCGGAAGCCCAGGTTGATGCCATTGATGATGATCTCTTTGAGCAGGGCCGAATCGTGCCGGCAGATTTCGGCCAACTTGCCGCGCAGGCGACGTGTCTTTTTGCACATTAGATTGGGATCGAGAAGGATGTTGGTGCCCTCAGCCCTGAAAATAACAGAAAGTGTTATATTAAAACAATTTATATTAAATTATAATAAATTAAATAGTAAATATATATCAAAGTATTACTAAACTTATATTTTTACTCACTACAAAATTCTATTCTCTGACTAATTCCCTTAAAAAGTGCATTGCCAATCATTTCCACCTGAGACACACCTTAACCTATACCGTAGACCCATAATAACGTCACCAAACCCGATAAACCATCACGTTTTCGACTATCTATGACTTATTATTTTCCCTGAAGGGTTTGTTTCTGGCCCAAAGGCATTTTATCAGACCAAACACTTTGTCATCGATGAATAATCCTCGAGTATTTCTCACATTTTGAAGTTTTGCCGAAACTTGGCCTTAGATTTCATGTATTTTTAGACTGACTCAACTGTGGTGAACCCCTCACTTTTATGGCTCCGTGTGGCCAAGTATCAATTGGAATTCGCAATGATGGACAAATCGATCAATCAGTGCTGGAGGGTAAAGCCACAGCAGCAGCAACAGCAGCAGGCCCTATTAAATGCTTTATTTACCTCGAATCTTCAGCCAGGCAGAGCACACCGAAACACACACACTTTCCACACACAACTGGAAATCGGCGCAAAGTTCACGAACAGCCAAAGTAAATTTCACGCGAATGTGCAATGTGAAAAAAAGCGAAAAGCCGAGCGATTGAGCTATTAAAAAGTCATAAATCTGAAATGGAAAAACATAAATCAGCGGCAAAGGCTGTGAGCGAGCGAGCGAGCAGAAACAGTTTTTCCAAGTGCTGACACATACCCGAGAGAAGTCAATCTCCATATAGGAATATATAGTAAGGCATCTTACTAAAGGGTATACACACATACACACACTCTTGTGTGTATGCTCAACTGCACCCACATTGTTGGGTAATTATTAATTTTCCACCTAAATTAAATTTTAACGCTGCCGCCAGCAGCCGGCAAATGGCATTCAAAATGAAAACGAAAATTGCATCGATTGGGAAAACTGCAAAAAAAAAATACACGCTGAAAACTGGGTGCGGGTATTTTGGTTGATACTTTATTGATCGACTTTTGCCAATGCTTTGCTCTTTTAAAAAATAATAAACAAACGGCTAAGGAGGACCTCTTCATCGTCGACATTACGTATACGCCACTTATGACAGCCAACGAAAAAATTGAGTTCATCATTTGAAAGTTTTGTGCTTTTTTTTCTTTTCGAATTCTAGGCAAAAAGCACCTATAAATTTTAGCAAAGTAGTATAAATAAATAAATAAATAAAACTATATTTAATGAACGCCTTGGCGCCACACAAATAATTAAGTGCAAGCCAAGCCAACAAATATCATAATTACAGGATGATATGTGGCTTGGTTTTGTTGTCTGAGATATATATTAGGAAATTAAGTAGATTTCAAAAGATCGAAGTGGAAGATGAAAGGGAATTTCTTTGAGGATATGGAAGTGATATTTGGGATGTTCTTTACAACATTTAGCAAACAGTAAAATTGTTGGTTTCTATTAAAAAATAATTTAATTTAATTTTTAACAAACTTGAAATCCAATTATTAACGAATCTCATATTAAAAAGGATATTTTAACTACGATTTTAATGTATTTATATTGTTTAATTAAATTATTTTTGGTTTAAGAAAAACCTTACAACTTTAATTTTCAATTCAAAATATTCCCATCATATTCCCCCCTTAAGTATCATCTGATAACCCAATTGTGGTGCTCCCAATTTTTCCCAGAGAACACACTGGCACCCAGTTGCAAGTAGATAAACCACTTGAACCGCTTCAGAATCCCATTATCGATGCCCACCTGGGTTGCTCCACTTGCCACCTGGCCTGTTGCAGCAGTACTCCGCCTGCCTGTGGCAATAGCCCAGAAAATATATACACTTACACACTTACACTCGGGGAGATTATGACAACTTAATAGCCGCAAAATGAAAAAAATGAAAATAACAAATAGAGCAAACACACGCACGAGTACTTAACGAAAATATTAACTCCAAAGGCAACAAAAGCCATCGCCATCGCCATCGCCATAGCCTCTCGACCGCCAAACACAAACTACAAACTTCAAATGATAGACGGCGATGGTAAACAAAGTGAAACAATTGAAGTTCAAATCACAATGATCATCTTCATCGATCGGGGATCTTCATCTGGATGCTGCTACTCTGGATGTTGTTGCTGTTGCTTTGATGATGATGACGTCTCGGCTGCGTTGCGTTGATGACTGCAGAGATCTAAAGAACTCAAACACCTTTCAACCGCACAAGTTGCCACCACCACCAAAACACATACGCACACACAAATAGCAACACAACACAACACAACACGAAAAAGGAAAAAAAAAAACATTGAGGAGATTTTTGTTAAGCGGAAAATAGCCGCACAGAGAGTGGAGCAACCGATTGTTCGACACTTTTTGGTTTTTGAAGTTGAACTGAAGTTTACTTGGCAGCGAACTCGGCAGCAGCAGCAAAGTTGTCGGCAAACATGAAAAGGAGCCGAGCACAACTTCAGGTCTCTCAGAGGTCCCTCTACCCATCCCCATTCCCATTTTGAGTCCCTCACATCCCATGCCCTGCACAGTGGAAAATTTGTGGGTTTAATGTTTCTAACAAAAATTATTAAGGTGCTTTTAAAGGTTTTTAAGTGAAAATTGAAAGAAAAGTTAGTGTAATTTAATTTCTTTATTTAATATTTTTTGAAAGAATAGTAAATATTATAAAAATAAGACCAATATTTACATATATTTTATATAATTTTGATGCTATACAGTTATATTGAAACCCATAGGTAGTTTTTAGTATAACAAAACTAAAGTAAATACTTTTTTATTACCTACTGATAGAATGTTCTATATCATTATTTTAGAATAATAATAAATATATTTTTACCCTCTTTGATCTCTCTATATTCTATATAATTTTCTTTCTCTGCAGCATATACCACACCATACAACCGACCAGTCTAAAACAACACTTGGCAACGTATCTTTATTTTGCTTTCAGTATCTGTGTGTGCGCCTGGCTTTCCTTAGTATTTGTGTCGTTATAGGCCTCAATGGACTTTCAGTGACTCCTTTCCCTCTCTCTTTGCCTTTTCCCAGACTCTTTGACATTGATCAAAGTGCCCGGTTTGCTTTTGGTAGCCTCAAAACAGACAAGTGGTTAAAATTTCCCATACAATGCCGCACTTAATAGCTTGTAAATATGGAAAATTGAGCGAATTTTGGAGGCTCGTTTGAGTGATGTGAAAAAATATATGAACTTAATAGTTGCAAGTGAAATTTAAGGTCTCTTTTAGTAAGAAATAAATATATACAGAAGATACTTTGATATTATTTTTAATAAACTCAAATTTCCTTATTTTTTATTGTCTCCGCCCAGAGCATTTTCTCTTCGTTACTGTTCACCTCTCAGGCTTTATCTCAATGTCTCTGAAAGTAAATATGTAGAATCGTTTGATTGACTCATTTTGGTGAGTTCCTTGTCCACGTTGCATTTCCCTTCGCTTCGCTCCCCCTAAATACCGCCGGGGTCGACGGTGTAAACAAATCAACGACTTAAACCACTTGTCAACATGCGAGTGGCAAAGTATTTAAACAAAGCGTTGACAAGTGAATGAATGGCCATTGGATTGGTCGACCGGCTGCCTTTCTGCTTGCCTTTATTTTTATTTTTATTTATTTTTTATTTTATATTCCGACTCCTCGGACTGCCTGTTGCTGAGCCTGAGAGCTGGTCAAGTCGAGTGCTGTTGCGGCTGGTCAGTTTCATTTACGCGCTCAAATATTTGCCTACGGAATGCCTCGGCGCAAGTGCTGATCTCTTGTGCATACGAGAGTTCCGGGGGAGAGAAGCGTTTGATGTGGGCGGCAGCATTGACAATCGATTAGGTTCCCCCCAGCCACGGCTACTGGCAAAAATACAAAATAAAAAAAAAGATACGTAAGAAAAACAAAAATAAATAAATATGAAACACCGAAAAGGTGTTGACATGACGGGGAGTTGGGAACTTGGGAACTGATCTCAGTGAGATCTGGTGGGTGCGGCATCGTGTGTGGGCGTCGCACGCTGCTTTTTGGCACCTTTTTTTTTTACTAAAATGTTTGTGATTTAACCAATTAGCATATTAGGCGCCGCCACTGTGGAAGTCAGCATATGTCCTAGAATTCTAAGCACAGGAAAGCAGTCTTATCTTTGAAACCTTATTCTGCAGATAAATTATCCCTTAGTGCCTTAGGGGCTTCTCTCTCATGAAACCCTTTCTCATTCCAATTTAATAAAATTCCCTTATAAATATTCCCTTATTTAGAAAACCATTTTTCCCCCTTAGTGCTTGGAATTTAAAACATTAGTTTCTTTTCTTGTGGTTTCCCAGGCATGTCCATGTCCAATTGGCGCAACAAAAACGCTGGCTAATAATTCAGGCATATTTACTATAAGTATTTTCTGAGCTCCGGCTTTGTCATTCCTTTAACAAGCCTCCTTACTCCTTCCTCCTTTCTACTTATATCTTGAGTGCCAGTGGGCAGGGCACGACTTCAACTTTAGCCTTAAGTGCCTTTACTTGGCTTAACTCTTAGCTCTTAGCTGTTAACTCCCTTGGCCAACAAAGGCGACATCAATCTCGGGGCTTGGTGACTTTGAGGTGCGCAAATTGCGACAACGTTTAACTTAATTATGGCTCAAATAGGCGTAGCTGGGCTTAAGGGAATGATCGTTGTTGGCGCACATGGACGACATGGTCATGTTCATGTCAAGGATGCCTAAACTGTACTTAATCACAGTGATTGAGGCTGTGAGAAAGGGGAATTGGACAAGGATTTCAGTTTATGTTAAGGGTTTTAGAAAACTAAAGATATTAGATTGGTAGTAAATATTTTGATGTGAGGTAATAACTGGACAAGATCTTATAAAATACTTTGGAATTTTCTTTAACCTTTTATAAAATCTTTAGCTTCCTTTAATCAGCTTCCCAAAAAATCCTCTCGTCCCTTCTCCTCATGCTGCTCTTCTCTGTAAAATGATGATGACAAGAACATATTCTGGGGGCACTCTCGTCACAATTTGTTTGACAGACATCATGGCCTGTCCCTGTCCCTGGCCCTGGCCCTGCTCCTCCTCCTTTACCTGTTCACTGTCCTCCAACTTGACCCATGTCTGGTCTGGTTCTTTTGTTTCGTCATCCAATTTAATTATGATGCAGTCGACAGACAGAGCGAAGACAGACACATTCGTCAATGTGTCAAGAGAGAGCGAGGGGAAAGCGACAAATTAACAGAATAAACAAATGGCATGGCATTTAATTAAAAGATTTGCAGCATCTACTATATGTAGTGTAGGATTTGTGGTAACTAGCTACTTTTCGGGGTTGAGGTTGCGGAAAGAAACTTGAACGTGAAACTTTCTCTAGAGACACACCGAGACGCTACGAGACTCTCGTTGATGTCGAGCGAATTGTGTCAGAGACTGTTATTTTATTTATTTTGTGTTGTTCATTTGGCGCTGCTCATAATCAACTCATCTGCATTGGCTTTTGGCAATTGGCCGAGTTTTGTCTGCTCGTTAGTTGAACATAATTATTGGGTTGTTTTCTAGCCATTTGTTGGGGGTGTTTGTTGCTGCTGGCTCATAAAGTGTGCCAAATTCGCTGGCAAAAAAGATGATCTCGTGGTTGCTCTGGTTGCACGGTGCGTATGAGCAATGCTGTTGATGCAACCACCGACTGTGGAGCTAGCACAGCTTGAGACTAAGTGGCCCAGCCGCCAGGCAGTCATCCCACCCCACCCCTTTTCGCCTTAACCCATAAATGCCCCGCATGGCATTAATTACCATTTCACATGCTGTGAGTGCCAAAAGAAAAATCAAAACGAAATGGGAAGAGATCAGGAGATCATTCAGTGGGCCACTGAATGAAAACGATTTTCAATGAATGAAATTGTGTGCAAGCAGGAAGTCGCCAGCGAATGTCAAATGATTTTCCAACGGAAATGAGCTCATTTAGGGCTTTAAGGAAAAAAATTCAAACTGCAGCTGATCGCATTAATTGCGAGGCGAAAGAGAGATCTTCATCATCATCGCTCGCTGGTTTTAATTAAATTCCAGACACATCAGCACTAAATTTTTGCCCCGATCGACGATGCATCGGCAATTTGTTGTAAGTTTTCTCTGTAATTGGCTGAGGCACCACCCCGTGCCTCCCCTTGCTCGGGCGTCTGGAATTTCCATTCATTTAACGGAACATCTACCCACGATTGCGAGTACGCTCATCCAGCTCCTCCTCTGGGCCCCCATCGATTATGATCTCAATCGCTCACACAATGAGCATTTGATTTAGTGCAATTCGCCTGCAAAATTCGCAAAAATACACACAAACAAAATGGGATGCGATTCGGGGGCTGTCGGTGAATCCCCAAAATCTCGCACATCTTCTCTAATTCCGGAACCATTGTAAAATGCAAATTGCGCAGATCCGCATTCGTCGGGCAATTGTTAGTCCATCGATGGATTTTGTGTTTTTAGGCAGCTGAGAGATTTATGGTGTTTTAATTATTATTTACATGGGGAATATTGTTTAAAATTTTGTTTTTGTGTAAGGCTTAGACACGAGTTTATTAATAATATTAACTTTTAAAATATTTTCGTTACTATTACTGGTTACTCTTAACCATTTTTTCTATATAAACAGTGGCAGTCTTGATATGCTAAAACCTTTTAAGCTTAAAAATGTATATTTATGAGAAAAAAAATAGCTAAGTGTCGTTGTAATATTTTATAAAAAAAGCATTGACTAAAAACATAAATATTTAACTCTGAAAAAAAACTTGGTGACTCTTTTGCCGCATTATTGACAAATTGCCAAATTATTGACTTGCGATACAGGGTTTTAGACTGCGTTGACATAAAGGATTCTACATTTCTTTTTTAATTTAATATAAATTTTATTTTTGAAGATCTGCTGCACTATTTCAAATAATTGACATCGACTTAAACTTAGTTTAAGATTCGGGTCACTACACTTGGCATTATTAACCTGTTAATAGGAAAACCTAAGGTCCATATTTAATTTTATATTAAAGAATCCTTAACCCATTTTCTAACTTTATTTTCAATAGATTATAAGTTATCCTCCAAATTTTAACACCTTTCGCCATACACCTTGTTCGTCAGTCAGTCGGTGTGTCACTCTTCATGGCCTGCTGGTTGTCATCAGTTTGGTTTTCTTTCCTTTTCTTTTTTTTTTTTGTTTCATAACTTTTGGTTACATCTCTCTGGCAGTCCCATCGCCCTTGGTCGGCACAGATGAAGCGCAGAAAGTGGCACAGCAAAGGCAGTTGTTTTTGGTTATTTTATTTAATTTTTTTCGGTGCATCTTTTGGGTGGTGGCGACATCGTCGCCCGATCTCTTTCAGCGTTCGACATCAAAAGGCGGCGGAAAAGAACTGACAGCTCTGAACTTGAGCCTTAATTATTTAATTAATTTATTGTGCAAAAAGTGGCAATTGAATTGGATGCAGCATGGAAACACCCAGCCACTCGGCCCCCTTTTTATTTATTTTTTGTGCAGGTGTCCACCTTCGTTTGCTGACGCGCCCAGTTGCACACAGCTCAGATTAAATTAATGTTGGGACAGAAAATAAAATATATATTTAATGCCAAGACATCGTCATGCAGTCTACGCCACGCGACGCCCACGCCCACGCCGCGGCCTCCTCGGCCGCCCTGCGAAATTTCACCTTTCGTTGCCGTTGACAGCCACAATATTTCTACCTTTTGGCAAATAGAATAGAAATAAAAAAAAAATGTCAAAGCAGAATTCATTGATGCCACTTTGCTGGCAAATATTTTGGCAAAGTGTACGACTCTCTCAGTATTTTTCTTTCTATTTGATGTTTGTCCTCCTCGGTTTGTTTATTTATTTTGTTCATCTCGTTGGACGCCTTTTCGCCTGTAATTTCGCGCATAAATTGCTCCAAGTGTCATTTGGGCTTTTGGGGCTTCATCCACCACGTTGCCACGTTATTTATTTTGGCCACAAAATTGGCGACACAGGGGAGAGTGGCAAAGTTGCCATGTAATTAAATCTAAGCCAAACGTCACATTTTGAAGGTCCATCCGCCGATTCGGTCGCCACGCTCGATTGGCTCTGATTTGGTTTTGCATTTGCATTTTGACCATTTAGATCATCAGCAGCGTCAGCACTATATAGTTTTTTTTCTTTAGTTTATTTTGGGGAATGCACTTTTTTATTTTTTGGCCTGCCTGCTCTACCGGAAGCTGTTACGCCAATCTCTATCTCGTAAATTGATGCGATTTGACATGGGCACAGATGGTCTGGTCGGGTCTGGTCTGGGCCAAAGCGACAAAGACCTCAAAGCGGGTGGTAATGGGTTTTTTGGCATTGAAACAGAACATAATTTGCATGTTGAGGGAACCAAATCAAAGCAACTTTGTTGGCTTAGTTGCACTAGATAAAATAAGAGCATTTAAAATGGGATATCTAGTTCTATTGTTTATATTTAGCATAACTAAAATGTTATTACACCGAGATCTTGTGGTTTTATTGAAAGAAAATATTTGATAAATTATAATACAACTCTAAATTGAAATTTAAATAAATAAACTATTAAGAGAATACTTTAATTAGTAACCTTTCTTCGTTGATTGTGCCTACAATGTCTGCATAGAAATAGAGAAATCCAGAAACTGAACTTAAGTAGTGTTTTCAATAATTCTGTAAAAGTATAAACAAATAGAGTAGTCTGTATATAGTTCCCCATTAAATTATATACAAATATACAAATATACAAAAATACATATTTTAAATGTATATATAAAAGATTTAAAAGTTACATTAAAGACAAATTATAGTTTAATACAGTTAACAAGTATATATTTAAATATAATTAAATTGTTTGAAAAAATGAGTTCCTAATGAATTGAACATTTATGGTATTTACTATCTGATTAAGTATCTTTTATTACACACTATAATATTACTACCCTTTCCTTATTCCACAACTAATTTAATATTAAATAATAATTAATTAATGACAAATAATAGCACTTACCAGCCGAATCCAGTCATTGGCATTGCGAATATTAAAATTGCAATTACCATGAGCAAACGCATATCGATTGAAGCCGCCAAATGCAGCGGCAACAAACCAAATTCTGGCCCGTTGAGCTGCTCGAATGTGTTGTGCGTGGTGTTTTTTTATATATTTTCCGGAGAGTGAGTGTTCTGTATATATTGTTTTTGTAGATTGTTTTTGTTTTGTTTTGTTTTGCTGTTTTTTTTTTTTGGCAGGTAGTTAAAGTTAAAGCCTTTTTTATTGCGGCCACGATGAGTACACGAGATGCTTATTTGAATATCGTTGACGTGTGTGCGCGAATTAATCAAGCGGCTCGAGTTGAGTGGATTTTTTGTGGTTCAAAAATATATTTCGTCAGCGGGGAAGTTGGCAGAATCCCCGGCGACATGATCACCTGCCTGATCCAAGCCCAACCTGAGGTGATCTTTCTGATCTCTCCCAATCGATCTGTCCTTTTTCTTTCACCTTTTTTGTTTTCTTTTTTTTTGCACAAAGTAGGATGCTGATGCAGAGGCTGCGTGGTGTTCGTACGCACACGGAGAAAGCTGCCGGCGTACTGAGCGGCGTTTAAAGGGAATGTGGCCCAGGAGTAGCCGCCGTCGTCGTCGTCTCGGCCAGGTCTCGAGACGCGAAGCAAACAAAAAGTTCCAGGCCAAAAAGTTGAACAGCGAATCAAAAGCCCGGCCAAGGGTGGAGTCCAACTTGGGAATTGTTTTTTTGATTTCTTTTTATATTTTTTTTTTTTGCGTACAAGAGGGGAGGATATAGGGGGTATATATGTATTTATATATATATATATTGGAGGATATCCAGGGAGTAGCGTAAAAAATTAAATTAAACGCGCGCTTTAATCAGAATCCCAGACCGAAGACCCGAGAAGCGCGCGACTCTGCTTTTGTCCGCACTTTTTATTTAGCTTTTTGCTTTTTTTTAAACTCGATGCTTGGTGTTGCCTTCTGGCTGGATCTCCTGTATTTTTTCGTTTTGTTTTGTGTTTTGGTACTCCTTTTGCTCCGTTTTTTTTTATATGTTTGTTAATTTTGTTCTTTCTCGAGGTTGTGGCGCATCCTTTGCGCCCGTTTTTCCCATGTTCCCAACATTAACCACCACCACGTTTGGGGGGAGAGAATTCGAATTCTTCTCGCGATCGAAACACTCGCGCTGACTGACCGTTCGTACGGATCTGAGGGATCGCCCGCCGATCGCCACGAGAACGTAAACTCGGTGAGCGATACGAGTATATGGCGATGGCTATAACAACCGTGGGATTTTCCACCTCCTCCGCTCTGGCTCACTCGCGAAAAACTCACTCGCGAAAATGTATAACGAACGCCGATCGGGCGGGCTCTGGCTCTTGACTGATTCTGCGGATCGGCGTGGATCGGGAACGGAACGGAACGGATCGGATCGGATCGGATCGGGGAGAGATCGCTCCGCCGACCCCAACGAAATGTATAAAAAAGCACACTATGAATGGACGTCGGTTGTCGGTCGGTTGTCGGATCGTTTCTGATTGTGATACGTCGCCGTCGAAAAGTCTCTTCCTCCGCTATTGCTCTGCCGCTGACGCTCCGTTTGGAAGCGTGAAAATTTATTTCACTCATGCGCGTTCCGACCGCTCAAAAAAAAAAAAGTAAAAAACAAAAAAAGTCTGTGGGGTTCGGGTCGGTTCTGTTCTGCTCTGCTCTGCCCTGCTCTGCCGGGTTCTGATCTTCTTCTAATGCCTCCGTCGCAGTCGCAGTCACAGTCGCCGCCGACGTCGCCGTTGCCGTTGACGTCTCAGCTGGTAGTTTTCGTGTTGATTTTTGAGATATTTTCTAATGTATCTGTAAGATTGTGTTGGATGTGCCTGTGCCTTACTTTTTTGATGGTCCCGGGGGGGTAATGGGCTGGCATAGTGCCCGCCATTTGTATGCGAACTGAGGGGAAATGTGGAGCGATATTGTGACTTTGAGGGGGGAACAAGAGGTAGTAAATTAAATTTACATATCATTTCAGAAATAATTGATCAATGCCTTTAAAGATAAAAAAGTATTTAGAGAAGTTTAAGAAATAATAAATAAAAAAATCATTACAGTAGATTCAAAGATTTTTTACATCGGTTTATTTATTGTAAGTTGGTTATTGAGAAACAAAGGTTGAGATACGTTAAACAATATAGATTCCTTCAGAAATCATTACGATTTAAAACCTCTTAACAACAATGTCTAAAAGTATGCAATGTATTTTTGAGGTCCTGAATTTAGTGTCAATTTGATGGTGAAAATTTTTTTTACTTTAATTATTTATTTAACAATTTTATATAGAGACTGGAGTTTATTTTAAATTTTTAATTAAATTTTTTTAATTATTATTTTAATTTAATTTTTTGTGCGCTTAAAATATTTTGAAAATTTCTGTAGCGTATTGCACTCGCATTAAAAGATATTTTAAAAATGTACTTATATTAATAAATTATTAATTTTATTTTAAGTTAATATTTTTATTTTAACATAAATATGAATTCATTGGGAAAGATAAACCCTTTATTTTACATTCTGATAACATACTTTTCTCACTCACTGTCGACTCCATCACTCTGTTACGGTTACCTACTCCGCTCGACATCACTCCTCCGGGTTTCCGTTTCGGTGACATTGCTCTCCTATCCCACACCGCCGCACCTCTGGATCTCCGATCGCCCCTGCTCCACACACATCCCGCCCAGAAATTTCACTCCTCCGCCCCCGCGCTCCGTTTTGGCCGCCGCGAATTGTTTACACGCGACAAACTTGTCATCGTTTTTTTTTCGTGTACATCTCGGATGATAAAAAAAAAAGGTTAGCGACTTTGTCTTTGGCATGTTGTGGCCCCTTGTTGGGCTAGGCCACGAGCTCAGGTAACAACAAATATGGGAAATATATATAACATATATGAAGGGAGACCCGGCAGTTGGCTGATGGTCAAAAAAGAGAAAGAAATCAAGTCGCATGATCATTAAAATTGTGCCACTTTTGTACTCGCTCGGAACTCGGTTCTTGTCCAGGCGTCAGAGTTTGCATATCATCTCTGCCTCCGTCTCAAGACACGTAATAACGCTTTGGCGTTCGTATCTGGGCGGCTAATCATTCTCAAATACCATAAAAACACATCTCGCAGAGCTCTCAGCTGATGGCCAAAGAGGCTGGCTAAAAGGCAGCTAAAACCGAAACGGGAGCAGCTACCAAAAGCTTAGTCAACAGTCAGCAGAAATCTTGGCTAATGGCGTGCTAATCTCGTGCTGCCGTTTCTAAAAAGCTAATCAGTGGTGCTACTTAAATAATAATAATAATATAAGTCTTGGTAATATATTTGCAATTCAAAAATTATGCAGAGTTAATTAATAATATAAGTAGAAGCCACATAAGTAAATCCTTGTTATACTCATTCCCTGTTAATTAAGATTAATTACCTTCTACTTACTCTATGAGTTTTATTAATTTTCTTTTATATTTATTAATTTTTTTATAATTTTTAACGCTCCATTAGCAACACTTTCCTTTTTTACCTTGTTTATTTATGAGATTAATCATCTTTTAAACGGTATTTATATTTTGTTAAATGTTTGTTGGCCTGTCCAATTAAATCCACTCAGTTTAATCTGAAACTTTCCACGTAGCTCATTTCCTCTTTTTATTTTTATATGTCAGTTTGGTTTGTTCCGGATAATCTATTTATTAAATAAATATGAATTTTATTTAACAACAAATATGTTTTGTTAATGATTTAGTCTAAGGCTTACATAATAATAAAAAGCTTAGGTGTGTTAGTAGCTTATAAAAAAAAAGTAGTATCAGTAGTTTATAAAAATAAAGATTAACTCAGGTTATGGCTTATATTAAATTATTTAAAAATATTTTAAAGCCTAAATAAAATATATAGATTTATAAAATATACATATAAGATATACAAATATATATAACAAATATCTAACAAAAGGTTTTTAAAATATATAACAAATTATTCCCAATATTCACATATATATTAATAAGAAATATAATAGTCATAATTACTGTTTTATATCTTATTTCCTAAATTATTTTATATACCATATTTTTTTTAATATTTCTATTAATTTTTCCGCGAAACTCCTCAATCCACCCTCCAAAGTTAAGTCGTCAACTTTCAGCTCGATGATCTCGATTTGTCTGGACAGCTGTACAACTCTGCTCAAATATGGGCTAATCGGTGTAGATGCCCCTCATGATGATGCTTCTTGGCTGCTTGGCGCTTTTTTGTTTGTTTATACATCTGAAAGTTATTTTTCTCTTTTGGGCAACTCAAAGATTTCGGCAGCATTTTGTGATTGTTCCTCCACTTAATTGCTGCTTGTGGGATCTTGTGGTTTTATGGTTTATGATACAACTGCGCTGTACCCACTGTGCCACTGCGACTGGGGGCCGTGGCGGGTGTTGTCAGTCTAAAGTTCACAAGTTGTCAAAATGTTTGCTCTGAAGTCTCAGACCCGGAGCATTTTGTGGCCCGGACTTATCTGACTGTGTTAACACATAACCAACACTGATGGGCCAGCTCGAGATCTATTTTCTTTTGAGTTTGACGGAGGCTGATTCAACAAATAAACAAAAGGTGTTCACAACACAAGGAGAAAAGTCTTTGGGAAATTGGTATTGTATAGATTGTGATTGTAGAGGTTTAAAGGAGCTTTGCCAGCATAAACCTTAACTGAAATTAAATATTAATATCTATAAATAACCTAATTTTTCCCTGTGCAATTGTGGGCAAAATATGTCTATTAAATGAAAATAGACACTGACGAAGCTGTTGAAAAGCTACCCCACACAATATCCCAATACACTTGCTTAAAAAACAATAAAAAAAATGTTCGAATGAGAAGAAAAGTCAGACGTACTTTCAGAGCAATGATTAATGGATGCCAAACGATTGTGAAATTCTATAAACAAATTCGAGCCAGAGACAAAGACTTTAGCAGGGAGAGAAGAAAAGTGCATTTGGCTTCGATCAGCTCGCCTTTCCGCAGCAACTGTCAAATCTCTGTGAGGTTCACCTGAGATCAGAGATTTCCCTGTAGAGAGAAAGAGTGAGAAAGACGCTTCTCTCGAACTATCAATGGAAAATCATAAAAACTTTATGGTTCCCCGGCTAAAAAAAAAGAGCTGCCTCAGCAGCAGCTACAATTCTTTTAAGTGCCCTCCATAGTAATTACTCTTAAGCCCAAAGTCAGCTGAAAAATATGCCACTACAGATCCACAAACATCGCTTTGTATATATAGTTCTTCGGCCGATAACCAAACACTTTTTGTGGGGGAGGGCGCTACACGGACTGTTTGTGGTATTGTTCAACCGAATGACCGATTCGGAGAAGCGATTCTGCCACAAAAAGATGAAGAAAAAAGCTCACTCAAAACGGCTTTAAAGACTCCGAAGCGAAGAACAACAAACAAAAACGTCGTGTTATGAGCTATTAACGTAATTGGAAAATGGCATTGGGGGAATTAGAGCGCTCTTTGATGCACTACAATGAAAAAGTCGGGCTACTTTGGATTAAGGAAAATAAACAGACGAAACCGAAAATTGAATTTTATGGAAAAATCACTAATTAAGCTTAGCTGAAAAGGGAAGGGGAAAAGTGAGTCATAATTTGGATAAAGAGTAATAGAGGTACTGTAAAGAAAAGGAGAATATATAGATTAACAGAAATATTAAAAGCAATTAATTGATATCATATTTATATATTTATATTTCCAATATTTATTTCTAATTATAAACTCTCCTTTTCGCCCTATAAATATGCAACATAATTTGCCAATTTCCCAAGCAATCTAATCAAGTTTGTAAGACAATTCTATGCTATCAAATATTCCCAAAAATTAATCTCAAACCACTCTCTCTTTCTCTTCCCATTTTATTGATCTGTTTTTTCCTCGCAATTCCGCTCATTTTGAGGTATCTGTGTCTGCGTCTGTGCTTTTTTGGCTTGTAATTAAAAACGCATAAAATCGAAACAACAAAGTAGCCCCACAACAACAGCGGCAACAGCAAGCACAAACAGAGAAAAATGTTAATACTCTGGCTGGCATTCATTTTTACGCAATGTTCTCTTCATAATTCAATTGTTTTTATTGTGTGCGCCGACACACACGGCGGTCATAAAATTTTATTAATTTAATTGGATTTTTTTCTGCTTCTGCCTTAGTCGTAATTAACGTAGAAAGTGCTGAGTGCGCGGCCACAGGAAATGCTTCTTCCCTCTTCAAAAAAATATATAAAAAAAACAAGCAAAACCGCAACAGAAAACAGATTTAGTTTATAAATTATTTTGAGCTTTTATTATTATTTATTTACCACTTTTACCACCCATTGTTGCTTAAACAATTAAAAAATACACACACACACAAAAAGCCCGAAAAAATAATATATTTCGAGTCAACTGCTTGGCTTTTTTACGAGCGATTCAGTTGATTTACTAGCCAGCCCCCGAAGAAGTATCCAAGTATCCGAGTATCCACGTATCCGAGTATCTGTGAGATATTTGAGTATCTGTGCGAGACGGGCGTGTTGAAATGGACAGTCAGCATCAGAAGCGGCCGAGTACTAAAAGAGATTTATGCCCATTTTGTCAGCTGCTCACTCACTGTAGACATTCCGCCACTCCGTTCCCAAGTTCAAACTCTATGAAAATGGATTTCAACATGATTTTTACTGGCCGACATAACATAAATAAGCCCCGCACTATTTTTGGCCATTTCCATTCGCGGCCATTCCTGGTCACCTACCGAAAAATAAGTGCCAGGGCTTAATTAAGCCACATCTCCGAGGTTCGAACTCGAAGAAGGGGTTTCGGGTTCGGGTTCATCATAAATTGGTCTTAGTGTGGCTGGGCTGATGCCGAGCGGTCCGATCAAAAACAAAGAGCAGCCTTGCCGAAGGACCACCGGAGATCTGTGGGATCTCTTGGCCCTGCATAATTTTCAGAAAACAGGTTTCCGGAGGAGCTCTCTCACAGCGCGGCCGGACTCCACCGTTGCGGATTAAGCGATTAAACAAATTAAAACAAATTACGTTTTTGCACCCACCACAGCGACGATGAGCATAAAATTAATAAAAATTTACCTGTCACAGAAAGCGGTTGGCTTTTAAAATGTCTCGATCGGTGTGGGATATTAAAAGGGTGGGCCACTTACAGGGTGTTATTTAATTGAGAGTGGAATTATTTTAAATATTATGACTTATAAAATAATTCATTTTAGACTTAAAAATACCAGAATTTATATTGCATTTTGAAAAGAAAGTTCGATAGATGATAGTTTGCAAGCTAATTAATTTAAAATATAAAATATAATTCCACAATAAAAGATTTCTTCTACAGAGTGTTCCGATTCGAAATCTATTTCCTGATTGTTTTATTCGGCGCCAATTGTTGCAGCTCGGTTTGTGTTTTGCCAGCCCATTAATTTTCTTTGGTCTCGACCAGATATCCCAGAGCTCATCCTGCCCCCGACGCGCCCACAAATTATGATCGACAAAATGGGCAATTATAATTATTGTTAACGGTTTGTTTAGGCAGCATTAGTTTGGGTTAGGCCAATGCCGAAATTTATTTTAATATTTATGCACCGCAGTTCATTAAAATGCAAATTTATTGGCCCTCGTGGTCTCTGCCTTCTTGGCCAATTGGCCAATTGGATTTCAATTGAAAAACACACATTTTACACAAAACACAAATACAAACACAAGCACAAGCAAGCGGAAAAAACTTGTAGAAATTTATAGCAACTTTGGCGCTTGGCAATTGTTAACAAATCTCATGTATATATATACATATATCTATCTGCATATAATTGAGTGCGTTTGTATGTATGTTTTTTCAATTTTTCCAATGATATTGCGTATGCGCCATGTGAGTTTATGGCGGACGCGTGTGTTTCGCTGAAGTGAAATACATGCGCAAATATTGCTCATACGCCGCGTTGAACGCATGAAGTTAGCGTGAAGAGTGATTCAGGCATTCACTAATTGAGAATTCCCAAGAAATATGCTCGTTTCAGGAGAAAGTCAGGGTTAACAGAAGGTTTCTTTTTATGATTTAACGGAATTTATTGTTTGGGTTATATTGTGGCTTTGTTCTTTTGGTTAAACTTCAACTGACAGTTCTTTTCTTTTATCTGAAATTTTTTACGTTTGATTATTTCTGTCTAATTGTGACTTGTAAAAGCAGTGATTTTATTGGTTTTTATTGAGGAAACTTATACAATTTCTCTCTTAAATTATATTCTGCTTAAATACTGATTTATTTAAGCGTATTGCATTATTTATTTGTTATCATAGTAAACAAACAAATTACTTTTAACTCCAAGTTTTGTATTTATTTTCCTTGTGCTTTTCATAATTTTATTTCTAAAAATAATGAAGTCTGCAATCTTCTCGAAGCTTCCATTGAAATCATTACTTTAAGGCCTAATCTCAGCTTACTTGCCTATTAAAAAAAATATTGTTTTCAAGGATCGCGTTTCACATGTCAACCCTTCGTTTACTATGTTTTAGAGATTTTGTTACATCGGTAATTACTCAACAATTTTTAACCTGATTAAGCAGAAGCAACAGAAAATGCCTCACCTGGACAAAAGGCAAAAACAACTGCCTTGGGGCAGCGACATTAACTTGTCGCCGTTCTTGCTTTTATTTTTATTTATTTATTTTCTCTTATATTGTTGTTGTTTTTTGTTGGCTGTCAATGGCACTCAGTGCTGAATGCAGGGCATGTGCTGCATGCATTTAACTTTAACATGACAAACCGCAAACTCATAATACACAACATCGGCGACAACAGGTTTCCACAACAACCACAAGATAAAAGGGGGTTCAAGTACCTCCGACTCCATGCCAAGTATATCTCCAGCTCTCTGTAGCTCTGCAGCTCCCACTCCTTCAACCTCAACCTCAACTGGACGACGGGCCGCAACTAGAGGAGGAGGAAAAAAAGTAAAGAAAAAACTGTCCCAACTGTCTGAGCGGGCGATTCATAATATCATATTTCACTTCCTTCAGGATATCATAAAACTTGGCGCATTGCGTTGTGGCTCGCTGTGTTGTCAACATTTATTGAAAAGTCGTGCCGATTTTATAGCCATTTTCACTGTACACTGTACACTGGACACAGGAATATCCCAATCCCAATCCGAAACCCATCCCAATCCCAATTCCAATCCCAAGACCCGAAGCCAACCCGAAACCCATCCCAAATGCAGCACTGCACTATGGCGCTCCATCGCACTGACTTAGTTTATTTTGCAGCTATTTATCTCGCTTAGTTGGTACTTTTGGCGTAGATTAAGTGCACTAAATACCACAAAACCCGGCTAGAAGAGCCAGAAACGATTTGACTCCCGCCGATCGCCAGACGCTAAGCCCAGACGAAGCTGCAGACAACCAACTGGACGGCGAGGACAAGGAGTTTCGGGCTCGAGGTTGGGCCCCAGTTCGGGTTGAACTGTGGCATGAAGTTGCATTCGCTTATTTATGAGTTAATATACATGAATTATGACATCAAAGGCCCCACAGCCAGGCGAAGTTGCTCTCTAGCCAGTCGCCCGACTGAAATCAAAAATGAAATGGAAATGAAAATGGACGCCGCCTCATAGGCAAAGATCGTACACCAAGAACAATAGTTTTGTGGGATTTACATTATAAAAATTAAGGTAATAATGGAAATATTTGGCTATCTCAAGTCAGGGTCAGACATTGAGTTTATAAATTCATCTTTGGGAACCTTAAAGTTTCAATAATATTATAAAAATTCTTGTTAAATAAGTCCGACCGCCTTACCTACTTTACTTTAAATAGAATTTATATAGTACTTTCAAAATGGCAGTTTTTACTATATTCCTTTTACCATAACATATTTTTTTTTAAGTGCATCATTCTGCTTGGCTATCTCAGGCAAAAGGTTGCCTCTCAACGTTTGTTTTGACACGCGGCGTTTTGTCTAACGGAGGCGGCTTAATTGAGTTTCATTTGATTCACCGATTCGGGGGCTCTCGGGACTCAATCGCCGGGGCAACGCGGCAAATTAAGAGACCACACGCAAGGTGTGCTCCGGAAACAAAATATCCATGCTCAAGCGCTCCGCAAATTGAAGGTTGTGTGAAAAATTGTTCTAATACAAGCAGAAACAAAACAGCAACAAAAAAAAGATACAAGATACGATATAAAATGGAATATTTTATGACTAAACGTCAGCCAGCAGAGAGCCCCGGCAACAATAGCAGAAACCCAGCCAATAACAAGAACCAACTATTACCAAAAAAAAAGAGATATATATATATATAAAATATATATATTTGTTCGAGCTTCTGTTGCGGCTTTGCGGTCTGAGCTCGGTTCATCGTTTGTCGGTCTTTTGCCTTTTTTGGCAGCGCTCCTCCACCTCTCAGAGATCTCGAGATGTCGAGATCCCCAGATCCTCATTCCAAGTCCAACTTCATCGCTTGGTGCGTGTGGCATGTTGCCATTTGAGTTTTACATGTGTTTGCGGCCTTTTTGAATGCCGCTTTGGAAGCGTGCTCTGCCCGCTCTATATTACCTGAGAGAAATATTCCCAATTTGGGTAAGATCCCCCGCCCCCGAGAGACGCCAATTAGTTACAGCTGGAGATCAGCTCCCTGGCGATACGCGGCGGAAGGAAGTATTAGTCAGACTCTGAGCTGAGAAATTCAAGGGCACGTGGAGGAAGGAGGCTTGTAGGGAGAAACTATAATTCGAATTTCATGAATTCTTGCAAGGGAATCGAGATGAGTCAGCTCGCAGTGTGACGCATCAGATGAAAAATCATTGGGGGAGAGATACATCTAGATGTGAAATCAATAACAATTAGGGAACACGAGTACTGATAGCATCCCTAGTTCGTTGACATGTTGATATAAATTTAGATCGAAGCAGAAACTAGGTAGGAATTTTGTTGAATTGGAGTTGAAATTAGTAATATTTCCCTTTGAGACAAGACAATATTTAAGGTGAGAGATCATTATTTTCAGAAGAAGAAGAACATGAACTTGGATCTTTAATTAGATACGATTACTTAAACACCTTAAACTACTTTGTTTTCTGTTTCCACAATGGAAAAGAGTAGTAAATCTTAAGAAAATTACATTAAACTCAAAGAATTGAAGTATTTCCACCCAATATCCCAATTTGAATCAATCGAAAGCCATGATCCTTCCCAAGAAAACTCCTCTCCAGTTCGAATACCTTCCTCTCCGATCGCCATGCCCAATGCATTTGTCAGTGCCAATTTGGTTTGATGGAAGCGAATTCGAGGGCAATGCTGACCGCAAGATGTCAACGTTAGGACAAAATGCAATGCGAGGTTTCTGTGGTGCGTCCAGACCAGATTGGGTTACAATAATTTCCCCATAAAAATGTCGAAAACTGTGCGCACGCCGGAACCCTCCGCTGTTGTTTTTTTTTTTTTTTTTGTATATAATTTTTGGACAAAGATTAGATCTGCCATGCGCAAAAATATTATGATGCGGCCGAAGCAAACCAAACCAAACCGCAAACAAAACAAAAATAAAATGCCAGACAAAAAGCTGAAATCGCAGCGATAAAAGGGGATGGCCGAAAATAAAGCACAGCTGAATGCTTGAATGGCTGCCTGGATGGATGGACGGATGGCTACCAATCTGGCTGCTGAATCATAGAAACATAAGCGCGATCATAAGCGATCGCAAAGAGATAGCCCATCAGCGTTCCCAAAAATATAAACAGAAAGAAAAAACAAGTCAGGAAGTCTAAGAATTGCAGGTCGAAGTGGGAGATACTCTAGAGATGAGGTTTATTAAGTTAACATCAAGAGTTTTATCAAAAAGGAAATTAAGTAAATTTTTATAACATTTTTTTTATTATTTTTTAAATTATTTAATATGACATTTTAAACTATCGATTTTGTAAGGATAATTTAACTATTATACTATTTAAATAACGAATTCAAACTATAGTCAATATATTTTAAATTGAAAACAAAATGATGTATAATTCTCCTTGAATTCTTTTATTATTTAGTGGCTATTTTCAACATTAAAAATAAAAATTCATATATGATATTTCTTTCCACTCTAGAGCTAAATTTCTGGATTCACTACTTTGCTCTTTCTCAATTAAATAATACCTTTCCTAAGGGTATAAAGTTAAAGTTCAAGCCAAACCGGCAGTTCGACATTTTTGCTAATTTGTTCAGGGCGACTGCCAGGATGTATTAATGTCGCTCAGCTGTCCGCGGCGGTGTGAGCGACAGCAAAAATTAAGGGCCTGGACTTGGACCTGGAACTGAACCTGGATCGGGAGATCGGGATATCTTGGCATCGGGATCGAGGAACCCTAAAACTGGGTTCTGCAGCTAGGGCGATCCACTGTCAGCTTAGGCCTCGAACTACACGCGAAATCGGTTGACAAAGCGACTTTGGCGAGATGACTTCATTCGCGTTTTGTGTGCGTTTTGTCTGGACTTGCGGATCGCAGCCGATCGTCGCTCCAATCTGTGCCAATTTATCGATCAACACGCTTAAGCGCATTTCGCATTTCTTGACTGGGCCGACGTCTTGAGATTTTTGAGGGCATTTCATTATTTGCCTGCTCCTGCTCTCCTTCTGGTGAGCTTGATAAGCTTTATTGATGCGATTAGCGAAATGAGCTTTAGTCTGACAGCCATCAGCCGTGACTTGGGGCAGGAGGAGGAGGAAAGCCAAACCAAAACCGACAACCGACATTTCTCATTAACAGAATCTTAACTTCTTTTTTTCGGCTATCGACTCCTCGGTCTTGTTGCATTTTGTCAATCGGTGGTTCGAATGAAGTCATCCTTAGCACCGACCTTGACATGAAAGTCGCGCTGAGATCTGGCTTTTGCAACAGGAAGTTGTTGACGGGGCGATAATGTGTCCATGTTGGTTTAAAGTGATTTGTCTTGTCATTTTTAATTACGGGGATTTTGCGAGGACTCTCTGTGTCTTTTAAGATTTGTGTATTTTCAGAGCTTATTTGATTTATTTAAATATATCTTAAGCAAAATAGAATTTAGTGGAAAATCTTGATACTTAAATTGAATTTTTATCAATATTTTTTATGATTTTAACTATTTTTTGTGCCAAATACAATATAATATTAGAATGATTGGTTTGAATAGATTTTTATAGGCTAACGTTCTTGATAAAAGTGTTAATCCTCATTATTTCAAAAATAATTTCATGATTCTCCCACTTAAGATATAAAACATATGATAAAATAAAATCTTCTTAAGCATATTTAATAAAAATCAAATACTTTTATACAGTAAGTTTCCTTGACATTGAATTTGTAATACAACTTCCCCTCTCAGTTGGAAATAACCCACACAGCAATATATATATATATATATATACATATATACCCGCAATCTGTAAAGTGTCACTAATAAACTTTGGGGCCAGCTCATCACGCAACCGAAAGCCAGATTACTTAATTCCCAAATTGGCCTTAATTCACGCGCCAAAGTGTGTTAAATTGCCATGGCGAGGGAGCCTGGATCGGAGGATCTGAAAGGCCGAGGCGCTGAGCTTTTGCATATGCGCCCACCCGTGACTGGCCGTGACTACCTGGGAGTTAAATCCGTCCAGTCCGAGTCCCCAGTCCCAGTCCGAGTACGAGATTCAGATCCAGATCCAGAGAGCCATCCCATCCCTTTGGCCGCAGGGCACTTTGGATATCTGCTGCTTCGACTGTCTGTCTGTGTATTTTTGATGACTACTATCGGGTGCAGTCGCTTAGGCTATAAGAAAAGTGCCAGGCGCATCCGGAGGTCTCTACTCCATGCTGGATGTACACTGAGATAAATAGTAATATAGTTTTTATAATGCATTAATTTTTGCTTAAATAAAAGAAATGTATTTTCGTATATAAACAAATTGCGTACAACAATGCTATGGCATTCAATCTTTTATAATAAAATTGCAAAGCCAAGACCATCGATTTTATAAAATAGTTTGATATGAATATCGATATTAAAAAACTAATATAATTGCAATATTTAAGTATTTTATGAATATGAACACAATAAATATAATTAAAGACAAATTTAATTAAATTAATTTCTTAAAATATTTATTAATGCTTTTCAATTCATTTCAATATTTGAATTTGAATATCCTTAAAAAAAATTTCAAAATAATTCCAGAATTATTCCTTTAGTTAATTTATTATTCTAATATTAATAAAATAATTAATATAAGTTAATTTAAAACCTAGTTTTTTCCTTAGTGCACTCCTTGCTATCCCTTTCTCCCAAACCAAGGCGAATGAAGACGTTTCGTGACGATGACTGAGGTCCAGTCTTGTACCTGGCTTCATGCTTATTATTGAACTCAATTTGGCCGGCGCGTGTAATTTGACTTTGCCTTGAATTTGGCATACGGATTCGCTGCGCCTCCAATATTTGCAGAGGCAGGAGGACCAGCCCATCCTGCCCCTGGTGCCTCCCTAGAAAAACACACGCACAAACACACACACACAGAGGAAACCAGATCGAGCAACATTGCTGCATGTCGCCGGCCACTTCCTTCCTCCCATCGACAACGATCGACATGCGAGATCGAATAACCGAGCCATCGGGGCTGCCAGCAAACACACAGGCCCACAACATAATTAATAAATACCATCAACATTGATTAACTCAACTAAGCTAATAAAATCATTTGTCATCTGACTGGAGCTCGACTAGTTAACCTGCCTGCCTCCTGCTCCTGCTGCCGCTGATGCTGTTTCTTCTCCTCCTCCAATGACTCTGCTCCTCCAGTTTGGCGAGTACATAAAAATCGCGTGACTAATTTTGCAAAATTAAAGCTGCGGCTAAAAAGCAACTGCAGCAACTGCTGCACTCGAGCACAACGGGCCAACGAGCGTGTAAATAGCGAAAAAATTAATCAGCGTTGTGGGTTGCCCAAGGAGCGGGGAGAGATATGAGGAGCTGCAGCAGGTTCTCCTGGGGAACCAGGTAAGAAAGCGTGACACGAAATTAAAATTAAAATAATATGGAATTTCTATAATGACAACAAATAGATATTTTATCATTAAGACTTTATTTTAAGTAACAAATTGGAAAGTTCTATGAATAACTTACACCTCTTAATGTTCTATACATTTTCCTACATTTTTTTAGGTCATATTTGGAATTTTAATAAAAAAAAATCATATTTCCTATTAGGTACCGTGACAAACCCATCATCACGCTCTCATCTTTATCCCAGAATCGACGACATAGCGAACGTTGAGATGAAAAATCTCAGAACACGCACTAACAAAGCAACAAATTGAAACTAAATACTTTCGGTGCGAGGCCATGGAAATGGAGATCGGGGCCGCAGGATGAGATCCAGATTCGTATGCAGCTCCGGGCCAAGGCTTCAGGTGCTCTCTTCAGGAGCTCTAGCTTAGAGATATGGCTGTTGTCGAGCGCTGTTCGTTCCATTTATTTAACCAGAAATTGTTGCAATCAGTGCGGAGCAGCTTTTAATTGCCTCCCCGGAGGGAGGGAGGGAGAGAAGGGGGAGAGGGGCGTAGCGAGGAGGAGCAGCTCGAGGATAGCGATAAAGCGATGTCCAAATGCCAAAGATTCCTTCAGAAGACGTTCCATCGGAGACAAGGAGACGACTTTTGTCTCATGCGGAAATCACCAACTTGCTGGCTGGCTGCCTGGATGTATCTCCGCCATCCGTCCGCACGGCTCTCCCCCTGTTTTCCACGGAGACAGAGAGAGAGGAAATGCCTTAAATCAATTAGTTGAGCACTAATTGCCCCAATACCTTGTGGCATAGTTTGCCATTTGCTCAGCACCTGTTCGAGGACTCCCTTGCCGCTGCCCAAGCCTCTCTTAATCTCTGCTGAGGAATTCCTGCGGCCTTCTCATTGTTTGCCTTGTACACTGAGAAAAACCAGCTTTGGGATATTATGACATGTTTAAAAAAATGATATGTAGAAAAAACATATTTGAAAAAAATTAAATTTTAAACTTTCTTTTGAGAATTAATGCTACTTTTATTATTTGTAATTTGTAATATAAAAAAATTGATAACAATAAAATAAATAAACCAAAATGAAACGGTTGAATTCTTCTTTTTGTAATATTATTTATTTGAAATATTAATATTTATAATAAAATTGATTAATTTTATAATTGATTAGACATTCGTATCTTTTTTACCTTTGCAGGTTCTTAAATATTTAATTTTGTATCAACATTTTAAATGAAAATTTCCAATTATATATCTATCTATTACATAGTTTATTTTCTTTTATTTTATATATTTTATAAATTTTTCCTTATGTTCTTTTCTTGTCCATACCCACTGCTATCTTTCTCACAATCAAGGTGCACTGAGAAGATGCCGCCAAGTTTCAACGTCTTCGCGAAAACAGCAAGTGCAACGAAAAAAAAGTGTCTCAAGTGCTGGGGCCAAAAGGAAGTCGCGAGATGGATCGTATTTATATATACAACACACATTTCGATATGGCTGGGTTTTGGTCAAGCCAAAGATCTTTTGTTGCAGCAGATATGTGAAACTTCCTGTAGTCAAGTTGTTGTGAGAGATACGTTGAGTTGAGTTGAGTTGCGTTGAGCTGAGCTGAGAGGGTGTGTCTCCGGCGTAAAAGAGTTCCTTTCATCTTGGGATAATTGGTGGTAAGGATGTCCAGCCTTGCGCTTTATAAGTATTATCAAATCGCACCCACCGAAATGGGGTTTGTTTTTTGGGGGAATAACTATTAAGAGATACTCTATCCTTAAGATATTTTTGAGGCTTATATTAAGAATTTCATAAACAGTCAAATTATTTTAAAGGGAATGGTGATATTTGCATCTTTACTATTGAAACTTAATTTATAAATTTAAAATAAATTATGCAAATGCTTCTCGAATAATTACGATCGAAAATATAATTAAAATGCATTTAGTAACTCATTTACTTAGTCTAATAGTTCGGTAATATTATACTTGCAGTTCTTGAATAAATTCAGGATAATTACCTAATAAACTAGGATTCTTTTGCATAACATTTGTACCATATATTACCATCAATTAACACAAAAGTCCTGGCGTCACCAAAGCCTTCACAAAATCAAAAGGCTCGGGGGCTTCCTCCTTTATTTTCGGCAAGGGCATCCACACAAAAACCAACAGGAACAACCGAGGGCTGGCAATGAGGAAAAAGAACAGCAAACAATAAGCCAGGCCAAAGTTAAACAAAGTTGGCGCACCAACTCACTCTCTTTTCGGATCTCGGATCGGATCGGATGGGATCGTATGGGATCGGGTGGGCACAAGGGTCTGGACTAAAGGGTCCGGGCAAACAAAGGAGTGCGTTGATGTCGATGAAGACGGCCACAAAAGCGCCCCGATGCGATGATCGCTTCAGTCGGTGATTCTCTTCCTTGGGCTTCCTCTCGCCACGATTCTCAGTCCAAAAGTGCACTCAAAGAAATTGTGAGCTATTAAGAAATTATTTAAATAAAATAAAGCTTTAATTTAAGCATTAAATTTATAAAATTTAAGCTTTAATTTAAACATAAAATTTGAGTCTAAATATATATTAAGGTAAAAAATATTTTTATTTAAAAAATTAAAACATTGCTTTTATTTTAAAATTAATTTCTTACTTATTTTACCTTTGCATACTATTGTGTATATTAATTCCTTTCATTTAACATTTTTCCTTAAATCTTTATAATAATTTTTCCCAGTGCTGGCCTTTAGCCTGAATGAGCGTCGGCCCGGGAGGAGGTCGGCGGAAAGCTCGCATCCGTTGACTGGGAACTGTAGTGGGCACCCAGGCGCACCCCGCCACTCGTCTCTACTCTCTCACCTGGCCGTCCCCCTTTGTTCGGGCTTTATTTTCTTATGGACACATGTGTATGTGTGTGATGTGTGTGTGTGTAATGTGTGTGTTTGTGTGTGTTTGTGTGTCTGTGCAAACCTGACGCCCATTCGCGCGCACCTTTGGAATTCGGTGGCCGCGAACGCTGCATAATGGAAGCCAAATGATGGGAAACTTTTTTGTGGCCCCGATCCGGCAGACAGGCATCCCTCTGGGGGACGGGGTAAGACGCAACGCAGAAATACAAAAAAAAACACAAAACTAATTAGGCATAAAGTGCGTGTAATTATAAAATAAATTAAAGTCGAGCACTGACACTCCACATCGCTCTGGTGGTTCGATTGACCTTTTTGTAACTCAATTACGATCGTACGATCGTCTTTGCCAACTTGGCCACCCAACTAGGGAATGGAAGCAAGAGCACAGGAAAAAATAATTATTATTATTTAATGTTTGCAGTAAGTATAAAATACTAACATGACAAAAATTACTTTAAAACATCGCCTTAAGGTCTCTCTGACAGCTTGGCTCAAAAGCTTTAAAGATTATTCATTTATTTTAGGGATAAGGGTATGCAAAAATTAAATTAATATTAACATTTATACGAAGCTTTAATAATTAAATTTATTCCTAATTTGCATTGCTTTATGTTATCTTTTTTCTTACTTATTCCACAGATTTTATATCCTTAAAAATAAAAAAATAATATTTCCCGTGTACAACAACGTAGAATGGATGAGAGCTGAAGTCCCAGTCCCGATGTCCAGAGCATCTGTCGCGTCTTTAGCCAAAAATGGCAATGTTTACATGCGTGTCGCCTCCAGCGAATGGGACACCCATATCCCATATCCAATAGCTGCAACCAGCGGCAGGGAGGCATCCCAACGCGAACCCATTCCATAAACGCTTCGCAAACACTTTTTGCGTGCTGTTAATTACATGGTCGGGAGTCGGGTCTAGTCGGTCTCTGAGGGCATTTCCAGTTGCCAGTTTGCTCCTCTGGTGGTCTCATCTCGACACTCGGTGCTTGGTCATTGCTTCCTGGTAGAGGCAATCGCAGAACTTGTCGCCCATGTTAACAGGCCGCGTCCCGATGATTGATAGCCATAGGCACTAGGCCAATGCATTTGTCCTGGTTAGGGCATTGAAATTATAAGGGAAAACTTGATCAGGAGTGAGCTTTAAATATTGTCTGGGAATGCATTTAGGAAAAAAGTGTTCTTAAAATATAAATAAGAAATTTTGGATGTCGCTAGATTCAGTAAACCTTCCTTCAGATCATAAAACTATGAATAAAATCTGTAAAACTACCTTTAAATTTTGTAAGATCGTTATATTTAAATTTTAAACTAATTATAAAAGAGTTAATAGAATATTTTAATGGTTTAAACGTACTTAAATATATCATGAAGGTGACAAAAAAGTCTACAAAATTCAGTAATCACTTTAAGCTCCGTTCAATGTCTTAAAAATCACCTAAGATGTTATTCCCGCTTAGGAGATTTTTACCCCAAAGGAGGTGGAAAAAACCAAAGAACCCCCCTGGAGTCTGGCTTGGGCTCACTTACATTTCTTTACCTAATCCGCCAAATTCTCACGCCTCACCAACAATTGCCACTTAATTAACGCGTACACTCACTTTGCCGCGACTTGTGTCGAAAATTTTCATTGTGAGCAAAGGGCCAAAACGGTGGAAATGCCTGGGAAAAGGGGGGCCGAAGGGGAGGCTTGAAAGTCTTGTCATGCCAAGAAGTACGCGTGCCGGGAATGCCAAGTCAATGAGATGCCCCCAGCGCGATATATTGCCCATTCCGAGCCGATCTGTTGCAATTTCCAAATCAAACAGCGCGCGAAACGTGTGGCGTCTGCAATTACAACACAAAAGAGGAGCACGGCAGCTGTGTGGCCAGCGCAGGGAAGCCAGCGGCAAAGAAGGCAGGCAGGCAGGCAATACATGCTCCAAACATGACGAACAACAACTGTCATTGTCACATCCATCGATCCATCGAACCGGAGAGCCAGAGAACCAGCGAACGCTCATGCGCAACAGCAAGCCCATCGATCGATCCGCTGATCGAACCAGCGACCGATTGACGACCGAGCGGAGGAAGATGACCAACATGGGGATCCCGATCCGCTTTTTGTGCCCTGTTTTTTTTATATTTCTTATTTTTTTTTTTTTTTATTTGCTTCCTTTACTTTTTTTTGCTGTGCCCTTCCAAAGGGGTATAATCTTTTTATTAAAAAGGTAGGTAATGGTCTTTTGTGTTTGTTATATGTTGACATAAAGCTTACAAAATTATTTTTTAGGATTTGAAATCATTTGTAGAGGTACGTAAAAGTATGCAATTAATTGTTTTGGCTCTTAAACTATTTACAAATAATTTGCCGCTAATTTTTTAAAGTTTTTTAAAGATATCTTTAAAGACATTTACATTTTAAAAACTTTTGGTATTTAACATTATTGCCACAAGCTTACATAAAGAAAGAAATATTTATAAAACCAGGGTTTTGTCTTTAAGTATTTTTTTTACCTAAATTTTAGACTAAAGAAGGCCTCTTAAAATTACTAAATTTAAACTCGAATCAAATGGTTTCACTATAACCCCTAAGATAGAATTAACTAAAATATATAATAATTCCTTAATTTTCGCCATGAAAGTTAAGATAAGTTCTCATATTACATAACTTGTGTTACCTAGGGTATTATTTAAACATTATTTACAAATTTTTAATTAATGAAAGTTATAGAGAAGACAGTCTGCAGTAAATTCTAACAATGATAAAAGATCTAAAAAAAAAATTTTAGGGTATTTTAATAATCGTTCTCCCATACTCAACTTTCTTTCCCCTTATTTATTTTATTTATTTTGTATTTTTTTGATTTCGTATGCTGGACAGGCTGTTTATAGTGGACGACGCTGGCGACTTGCAATTCATTAGGCCGCCTGACCATTTTTGGGATGAGCGTGCGCCGCTTTTGGTCTCTCGCCTCGGTGGACGCGGCAAAGACAACTGCAACTGGAAAAGCCAAGAGCCAAGAGCCAAGAGCGGCGACTAACCATGCCAACATAATCTTAATCCGCTCGTTAGTTTTATTGATTAGGAGCAGTGTCTCTTTGGGCCAGACAGCGACATCAGACCAAGACAACGACTCATTGGAGACGACAATTGTCGCCTCGGCGTGCCAACTAAATAACAACAATGGCACGTCACTCTCCAACTAGGCGTACTATGTGCCCCTCGGGGTTATGAGATGCGATGCCCAATAATGCCAATAGACCCAATAGGTTGGCCAAAGTCCAAAGACACTGAGGGGAAAAATGGGAAATACTACTTTGTTGGAATTAATTGATTTTATATTAAATTTAAGAAATACCAAGTAGTAAATATATTTCTTAATATATACAAAAATATTATTGTTATTATTTTTTTTATTATTTTTTACTATGAATGTAAATGACAATATTGTTATTGTTTTTTTTTTTCAGTGACTTATAACAGTCAGCTTTGTTATGAGTCTCCCGATGAGGCTTTGAGGCCAATAGATTGTGAATCATTTACCAATCATTTGAAAGCTTTTCTCTAATTACGAATGACATAATGGGTAAATCAGGATGGGTTAGGGTATGTAACCTAAAGAGGAGGTTGGGCAGTGTATTCTCTGAGGTAATATTTAATTGTTGATAGTAATTTAAGCTTTTAATTGAAAAATTTATTAGGTGACCAAACCATTTTCCTAGCTAAAGTGTTTCTAAGAATTTATTAAAGTTTATTAAAGTGATATTCTATGTTAAATAATTAAATAAATTCAAATTAAATGCAAATTACAAATAAATTGTATTTTTCCTTATTTTTTATGTTATGAAACTTTGGAATATATTGATTTTATATGCAATTTAAGCCCAATCTCTTAGATATCCTTGAATCTTACTCTTAGTTCAAGGTCCCCGAATAAGTCACCAGATAATCAAACATCTCTCTGGAATTCTGCAACTCCGTTTCCTAAACGAAAAATTGTTTTCCCACCCGTAATTAAACAAAAAAAAAAAAATCCTTAAGTAAAGGCGAAACAAAACTGTCAAGCACTGTGGACACATGTAGCACGATCACTTTTTGTTGTGCTTAGCTTAGGCTCCGGCTCTCCATCTTCATCTGCTGATCAGTAGCTGAAATCAGGATCAATGTAAGCCTCATCCAGGCTTTGGTTTATCTTGCCCTCCGGCTCTCGTCTAGATCTGTCGGATGTCAGGTTGCATAGTTGGTCCGGCAATTGCATGTCGCGAAGATCTACCTCAGCCGCAGTAACAGCATCAGCCGCAGCCTCAGCCTCAGCTTCAGCTTCAGCCACATCCTCAATCCTGAGTCGCTAAAACTTGAAAGCCACATTCGATGGCTCGCCGCTGACAGCGCGGAATTGTCGTTCGCATTGTCAGCTGGAGTGGACAGAGGGAGAGGGATCCAGAGTCCAAGGGGATCTTGTGGGGTTTATCCACATCCACCGACTGTTGCCGCAGATATACAAAAGATGCAACTGTCGCCGCTTGTTCCAGCAGTTGTTTCTGCTCGCTGGCTCTCTCTCTCTCTCTCTCTCTGCCTGGCTGACAGTTGCTGTAAGAGCAAAAAATGCGCTTGGGAAACTGCCATTGCGAGCTGCCTTAAATCAAATATTGAAATGCCTCAGAGCAGATCGGTGGATCGACCCTGACCTGCAGGTATACTCGGTACACACCCCTCGTGCCCCCTGGCTAATTGCGGCAAATAATTGCCCCGTCCGCCATACACACAAATAAATTCCAGTTGCTTTTATTTTTTGTAATTTTTTTACTCATTGTCGTTTTCTGTTTTTTATTGATTTGTTTTCGATAGCATTCGCATTTTTCTGCTCGCTTTTTCGTTTGTTGTTCTCCTTCGCATTAATACTTTACAAAATTGAATGTCTATGAGCTAGTATAAATTAATTAAATATTATATTCATATCGAGCTTAAACTTAGGCCTATCGTTTAACTAGCCAGCTAAGTGCATTTTTAATTAATTAGTAATACCTACATGGGGGGAGGGGGAGGAGCACGCACAACCGAAGGGCAAGGTTCAAACTAAATGCGTTTTCAAAAAAATAATATTTCATATGATTTTTCTCTTCTTCTGTATGTGCAAAATTTCATAAATTCCAAGCAACAAATATGTTTCGCGGTAGTAAATGATGTTAGCCTAAAAACTAATAGTAATTTTAAACTTATTTATGTACACAAAGGTAATGTTTTTATTTACTATGCTTGGAAAACATTTGATGGAATTTTCTCAACCACATTCCAAGTGTTTTCTGGGTTTTTTTATTTATTCTCAAAGGCTTCTCCCTTTTGCCGGCTTCACATACGTTTTGGTCCTGGCCAAAGCATTATGGAAGCAGCTCAAGGATTATTCGCAAAGGACAGAGAAGGAGCTGCGCGCTATTTGAATTTGTTCAGTCTTGTTTTTCGATGATTAAAAAAAAAGGATATTTTTTAAAACGACAGAGAGGGCGAGAAGAAGGCAGGGGACGCGCTACGAAATCTTTAAGCTAAACTATAACTAAACCTTAAGATACAAAGAACGGAGGGGGAGAGGCTTTGTAATTTACAAAATATTTTGCATCGATGGGGGAAGGGTCTGGCTTACGTGACTAAAAACTGGGCAAACACGAGTTGTATTCTTCTTCATTTTTTCTCGAATCCTATCATGAAATCTATTCATTAATATTCCTCCTGTAATACTGCTAAAAAAAAGTGAAAGAGTTAAGTGGGGGACTCAGATATGGGATCGGAGGGGCGGTTGGTAGGTCGTATCTTTAACTAGGCTATAGTCTAGGCTCTTAAGGTGCTAATAACAAAGGCTAAGCGTAGACAAAATACATAACACATACAGGGAGTGTGGGGGGCGGGGGAAAGGCATTATATGGGTGGAGGGGAGGGTATCCTTATAGACACGTGTAGATGACCTTCTTGGTCCGACACAGCTTGCATTTGACCTCGCAGCACCAGTGGAAGGTGCAGGCGCACCGCTCCACCACCACGACCTCGTCCCGCCGGTACCCGCGCCCGCAGCACATCAGGCCACAGCCGTCGACGCCCAAGGAGGTCTCGTTGCACTGCCGGCCATGGGTGCCTAGGATGCCATGTCGCAGATTCTTTTCGCAGAAGCTGGGCGAGGGCTCCAGGTAGACCAGGTCCTTGGAGCCAGGAGGCTTGTGTTCGGGATTGTGGGGGTTCAGTTGGAAGTGATATCTGCAAGGAGAAGAAAGGAAAGAGAAATTACATAAGTAAAATGTTGATAAAGCGCTTGGAATAATCTTTAAGGCATATCCTTTGATTTGTAATTAAATTGAACAATATCTTAGAGATCCTTACCTATTGTGCTTGCGACCCTGTCGTCGTCCATTCCTGGCCCTCTGACCGCCCTGCGGCAGACTGTTTGGCGATGGCATATTCGGATGATGAATCTTATTGCTCGGATGACTGTTCTCCAGCAGGATGTCCGGCATGTGATCGTTGAGCATGCGCTCCTCTTCCTCGCCGTAGACCACGGACTGGGGAATAATCAGGCCGTTGGAGCCCACAGAGCTGGAACCGGCGGCATTCGGACTAATTCCGGGCAGGACATTGCTGGCTCGCAGGCTGTTGCTCACTTGGACGCGGGTGGCACCGTCGAAGCGGGCCTTGAGGTTGTCGCCGATCACCCGGAAGTTGGCCAGTCGCATCCAGCAGGTCTTCACCGTACAAGAGCCGGACATGCCGTGGCATTTGCACTCCTGACGCATCTCCGCCTGGACGTGCTGCAGATGGAGAAAAAAAGAGAAGCAGAGATTGTTCATTAGTATGACTTTATTAGGCTCCTTGCGAATCGACTCGCCTCGCAATATGTTTTTCACTTAATTATTTTGCTGTTTTTTTCCCCCTCTCTCTGTTCGGTTGTTTTTTGCTGGCTGGGAGATTGGCGGCCCGCCTGCCACGTTGTTGCAGTTATTAAAAATCAATAAATGTTGTTGCAACTTGCTGTGCGCTTGTTGCAAGGCCCCCATCCCCCCTTGTAATTGTTGTTGTGCGCCGGACCAAAAGTAAGAAATCAACGCAGTTGGGGGGCCTTCAGAGGAGCAGTCGATGATCATCATCGTGCCGCAATGATCGCAATGATTATGGAGCTGCGGCCCATAACAAGTAATAAAATAATAACACAGATGGTGGGCCCTGCACACCGACGAAGGTGGTGGAAGGAGGCCGCGAGGACTAGGCCCCGGATCCGGTGGGATCGCTCGAATGGATCGGCTCTAGCTGGATGCTGGCGCAGTGTGCTACTTTCTACGCCCCACAAAAGCGTACAGCAGGAGTGGAGCTGCACAGTGGTAGCAAAATATACGGGTTTAAATAAAGCAAGTATCGAGATGTTATGCTCATTTAAAATTACAATTGTCATTTTTTAAAATACAACAATATTAGATACATTTTTTACTTATCGATTTATTATCGATTCCTTCAACATTTTAACCACTGTACTATTGCCCCCAAAAACTAAACTAAAATCCTACTATTTTCTTGCATGTGGAGGGGAACTGGAAGCTGTCAACGGGTTAATATACGAGCGACACAAGCGCAAACGAGTGCAGCAAAGTCCCCCCCACATTCTCAAGAGAAAGAGACAACCATGGGGGAGAGCTTATCTCCCAACTAGCTGGGCCAATTGGCGTTCGCTGGCAATTAATTGTGGGGACGGAAATTGCCGTCGCTGGTTTTTATTAGCCAACCAGTCGTAAATCGCCCAGCCAGGCTTAAACCGAACATTAGGACTACTTATTACGAGGTGCACAGGGAGAAAAAACTAGGGTTGAATGAATGGAGAATTTAAATCCCACAAAATCTATAAACCACTATTTATTAAAGACTTGAAGCTGAACTTACCGCTCGACCCGCCTCGTTGTTGTGCAGATTCATCTTCTCGCGGAGATTGCGACCCCGCTCGCCGGTATCGACGAACTCCCGGGAGAACTTGAACCCGAAACCGATGTTGTCCGAGCAGCCGCCCCACTCCCAGTCCCGGACACCAGCCACGCTGCCCGCCTGATGGTTGGCTTGCGGGGATCGCGACTGGTGGCTATAGTCGCAGGTGCAGGACTCGATGGTGCCCTCGCTGCAGGCCCTGGCAATCGAATGGGTTACCGCCGCACTGGTAATGGCATAGATGAAGCTAGTCTCGCGGCAGCCTGTAAGGAAAGCAAAAAGATTGCGTTTTATAGAAATAATAAAATTAAACATTGTAAATATTCAAAAATATTTGAACATGAAAACCAGAAAATGTTTGTAACATTTTTAATGGTTTAATTCAATTTAAGAAAAATCGTATCATTACAAAGTTTATTCACTGTGCAGTCATTATTTCTCGCCTTCTGGGTGTTCCACTTGGCACTGCCGGCTGGACGAAGACAAGATCTCAATCTCGGCCAAGTCAAGTGATGGCCAAAGAGACGTGGGCAAGAGTTGAATATATATTTTTTTCGTTATGAGTAATGGCACTTGTCTTCCAAAGTCTGGTCAATTATGACACTTCAAGTTATCAATGCCACAGGGCCACCAAGGAAAAGAGATGAGCGCACCAAAACCTGACACAGATTAAACGCTCAACTATAAATTCCAACTTAACACTTTGGGGCCATCGGTTGCAGAGTCCATTCGAGTGGACAGTTTCCTCCTTGTCCGCTTCACTTTTATTATTATTATTTTTATTTTCTGTATATTTTTAGTAACTGCCTCCGTTTCGGTTTCTGTTCCGAGAGCGAGACCATCGCAGATAAAGAACAATGAAAATTGAATTTACATGTTGCAGATAATTTTTCAAGTGGTTTCGCCTCAGTTCATAGCTCACAAGATATGATATATATATATAGGGATGGTCTACGGTCAGGTAGCTGGAAATTCTCGGGTATTTCGAATGAGTAAGCGACTCACTGGGAATGGATGGACTGTCAACCTTGTTTGGCATTTTCGGGTTGAGTTTTGGAAGAGTGTAAAGTACTTGAGATCTTGAGATATCATATTTATAATAAAGATTTAACAGTCTATAGGAGAACTTTATTAAATCTTTTATCAAATAAAAGGGTATTTTTTTCAACATTTTTAACTTAACTCACAAAAAGTTTATCTATTTTTAGAAAACTCCCTTTTATAGTTCTCTCATTTTATTTTTAGTTTTATTTTTGTACAAGTGCTGATTGATGTATCTATGATTGACTAGTCTCCACTTGACGATTGACACATTCTCGCTTGCTCTAATATCAACGAATCAACAACTTCCGCTTGGTGTTAAAAAATTTTGCCGCTTTTGATTTCGATTTCCTGGAATTCGACCAAGAAATGATTTGTTTCTTTCGGTTTTTTTCTCGTCTACTTTTTTTGGAAACTATGGCAGATTGAGCCTTCAATTCCCGGTTAATGTTTGTTTGTTTGCTGTTGGTGGTTTCGTTTTTCCTTAAATAATTTCACGTATGGAACGAAATTTAAGGCGCACACACAGGTAAATTGTGTGTAAATATGTGCAAGATGTTTGGGCCGCGATAAGGCGGCGGCGCATGCGCAAACGCTTTGGGAATTTACTTTTTCTTAACATTTTTTGTTCGTCAGGGGGCTCAGAGGCGTGACACAGTCATCATATATTGGTGACTTTGTTGTGTATTTTTACTTTTTTTTCTGGTGATTAGCTTAGCAAGAATTCGCGTTACCTTTTTGGGGGCAATTTGGTGTTTGCATTTACTCGTACTCTCCTTTTGTGGTTTCTTCGAGTAAATAGCGAACAAAAGGCAATAAATAAGACCGAGCAGGGCTGGTGCACCCTGAGCAATTAAGCAAAGAAATGCCAAATGAGCGGGGTGTGGCCAAAATGGAGCAACGAGCAACGAGGAAAGTAAAATAAAATTTCCGCATGTAATGCGATACCTTCTTCTTTTTTATATATACATATGCCTCGCATAATTGCCCAAAAACGGATTTCCGTTGTGTGTGGGCGTGGCTCGAACTGATTGAAATTGAAATTGAGATCAGGGGAGGAGAATCAGAAGCAGGATCAGCACAGGATCAGGGTCCTGAAAAAGGGACTAAGCTGCTTAGTGACAGCACAGCATCAGCAGCGGCAGCAGCAGCACACCACAGCAGTTCCCGGAATAGTTTAGACCTCTTGATATAAAACCCACAGGGACAGCCACCCGGAGCGGCTTCGTCACGAACCGATGATTGCCAAAAAAATAAAGGAGCAGAAGATCCCTGACAGAAACCCAACGAGAATTCACTAATAGAGACAGCCTGTTAAAGCGTGTGGCGTGGCAAATTGACAAGGTGTCACCAATTAGAAAACAAGTTAGGGAAGCCTAACCCAGCCCAAGGAAGTACAAATGAAATGCAGCCCAGACAGGCCATGAATTATGCCCCGCTGGCAGGGTTCCTTGAGCAGTTTTAGAGCCACTGAAACCCCGAACCCCAAGTGTTAATGGTGCGCTCTAGGTGTTAATTAGCGCCAAGGGCGAAAAAGGGAGAAAAGCAGGGAGAAACACTAAAAAAATTTGATTGTGGAAAGCGATGAAAGTGCTGCGATAAAAAGCTGTCACCGGGGCATTAATTTCCCTTTTCCTTTAAGTAATCCATAAAATGTCAAGAGCTCATAAAAAGGATGTTAGCGCAGAGTCAAAATAACTTGATAAGGTCAAGAGCCTGGCTATAAAAGTCAGCTGCCGTTGACAGACGGTCGCAGGAGGCAAAGGCCTGCGAACGAGGCAATCGAAGCCACGCGACGCCGGCCACGCCCCCTATCAATGAGAGACAGAGAGAGACCAAAGACCCTAAGCTATATATGCGAGTATAGATATATAGCAACTACCTGGCAGGATCTCAGGAAGCAGGACAAAAACGGTAGCTAATAAAACTGCAGGCGAGGGCGTGAGTCGAATAGATGGAATGGATTTCCAGCTAAAAACGCGCCAGGACAAAAACTGCGCATGCGCGACTTTTGTTTACATTTATATAAGAGAAGAAACTGCTGCTGTTCTCCAGGGATTTTTCGCTGGCGCAGCAGGCGAACGAACGAGCGAACGCATGGTCCCAGAAGACAGACAACTGGACTTGATTGATTTGAATGGCTGAGTGAGTGACAACAGTCGCTGCTGTCCTGTCCTCCCCGGACAGAGTCACTCCTGCTGCTGGTGCTGCCAACTTGTGCTCATTAGCATAAACACGCTGAAACGCAAGTGGAGCAAGTGCAGCGAGCACAGAGGCAGCTCTTTGTTTGCCGGAGCGGGGAAAGTGGCCCCTTCGAAAGGGTAGCCAGTCTACATGCATATAAAATATATACATATTACCAAGTGCTCAGATCGTATTACAATAACAAACAAGCGCCACACACATATTGCAGTACGAAAGAGGTCCAGGGGAGTGACATTTCATAACATAAATAAAATGTGGAAACCAAAGGGAAAAGAAACTGGATTCATGTCGCTCGCCCTGGGTTGGTTATGCAAGCAATTTGTGTCGTCGGTTTGTAGTTTCTAGTAGTTAGTAAATGGGGAAAAACGAAGGCGTCGACAACCATTGATGGGCAGATCATATTTCCCAATGGTAAAGAGTGTTTTAAGTGGGCTGCAAGGATCTCAATCCTAAACGAACTTGATGTAATTTTCCTAATCTATGGTTGGGTTATAATTTCATCTTCAACTCACCTCGATCCACAATTTTTCCGAAAAGATTTTTGCCTCGCGAAAAGTTTCTCGTGGAGCAGTTCCAGCGACGATTCCGGAACTGATGCTGGCACTCGCTTATGGCCAGATTGGCGCCCTTAACCAAGGCTCCCAATACACCAGGATTATCCCGAACGAGGCGTCGCTGTTTTCTTCTCAGCGTCGAGTGGATGGCCGGATCCATGTACATGATGGGTGTAATATTATTGGGTTCGCCGACCTTGGCAATGCCCCTGAAAGAAAACGAACCAGAAAAACCGAAAGTTAATAGGGCAATCTTCGATGGGTTGTGGGATGTCACAGCTATTTAATGCCTGACTGATTTTTTGCGCCTAATTATGAGAACGGAATGAAACACCAGCTGAAACATTTTCATTACATCCATAGCACTTTGTTTTTTTTTTTGTCATATTTTCTAGGGTTTTGTGTGTCTTTCCACTTGACTTGAGACCGAGTTGTTTTTCTTTGCGGCTTTTCTGTGTCGTTCATAATATTTTCCAGCATTCGTTGTTGCTGGGCGGTACACGTCAATTGCCGGCGTTACTCAGGCATAAACCACATACACTTATTAAGTACACTCACATGGAGATAGACAAATATTTGCAGACACCTGTCGGCTAACGCTTTGCCCCGCTCTGACCTGTCATAATTTATTTTCTTGTTTCAACTGTTGATATTTATAATATTTTCCTCCACGCTTCATTAGCCGATATATTTATTTAAGCATATAACAAAAACAATAAATAAACAGAAACAAATGTTTATTGACGGGCCCCGGAGAATGCAAATTAATTGCCAATTCAATTGAATGCTGATTGCGGTGGGAACAGAACATTCCCCCGAAACAATTGCGCAATGCAACAAAAATTAATAAAAAAAAAAGTACGTAAATAAGGCAGAAACAACCAAAACTTGATCGAATGTGTAACATCTGCCAAAATCAAGAGGCTAGAGGGGAAAAGCGGGGCAGCGATTGCCAATCGATTTTAATTCCCAGGCGGATTAAATCGATGCCCCAACTGAGATTTATGCGACGGCAATCCGGAGTCGCGGCAGCAATTTGTGTTCGTGTGTGCCTGCCTTTGTGTTTTTATGTATTTGTGTTGATTTTTTATTGTTGCGACGGAAATTTATGCCGTTATAAAAAGTTATTAAGGCTTAGCTGAAGTTTTGCACATGATAAAAGTCAAACAAACAACTCATCAAAGCCACAGAATCACTGGGAGCTCTGGGTAATAATAGTAATAACAAATACCAGTTAGTTGCCCAATATTTGGCCTTTAACTTTAATGTTTATGTTTGAAATTTGTTTGCATAAAAACATGAGAAATGGAATTAAGCAAACTATGTTTTTATATACTTAAAAACTTTTAATATTAATAATTACATTAATATTAATTAATTACACATAAAATTTAAATTTTAAAAGTAAAATAAACTCTTTATATTTGAATATCTGAAATTAATTTAAACTGCCTTGTTTCAGTTTTGAATTTTTGTATATCATAATTTCTGATTTTTTTTTATTTCTGTTTACAATTATTTAACATTTAAATTTGAGTGAAATTCTTTATTTTTCTTAATTTTTAATCAATAAACTTTCATTTGCCCAAACAAAAGACTTAGGCAACGAACTCGATTTGCCTGCAGCTGCTACTAGTTTTCCTTTCCCCTAGATCTGCGGTAGATCCCAGAAACTGGACTTCCCTATCGTTGGAGACCCCTCCGCACCTCTCTTTATTGCCCCCCTCATATCCATTCACCCAAAACTCCATTCATATCTCAAAGTGTGTCACGCATACCGACAAAGTTTTTATCCCAAGTAAAAGTTGAATGCGCGCTTAGAATTTTTAATTGCTTTCATCAGGCGAAGCGAACGAAGATGCGAAGTAGTCCGAGGCTTTATTTTCAGAGTTGTTGTTGTTTTTTTTTTCTCTTGGTTTCTTTTATTTTTTAGTGTGTGCATTTTGTGGGGCTTCCGCATTTGGTGCGTGACGCACAAGACCTTTAACTTATGCTGTGTTTGCTTTTATTATGTGTTTGCGGCTGTGGGAAATGTTTCCCGAAAACTTTCGGCGCGTGCCTTGTTCTTTGACTTCTGGCCAGATGCTGTCTGGCTTTTAATACATTTTTTTTTTGGTTGCTGTTTACTGTTTTTATTGTCGCTTGGCCGCTAATTGGCCACTGCAATTGAGCGTTTAATGGAAAATATTGGCTGGAAGACTTACCACCACATGGAGCCCCGGCCTCTGCCAGATTTCTGTTTGCCTTCGACGGGGCTGAAACCGCTGCCGGCGCTGCACAGGGCCATCAGGCAGATCACGAAGATATAGCTGATATCCATTATGATTCGACACACACTCTGACACTAAACACTGTGGGTATTGCTTCTGCTTTTTGTATTTTTCTCTCTTTGAGTTGTTTGTTTGCAAATGGTTAGGGAATATTGATTTTATCGAGCAATTTCGCGTTCAATTAGCGCACTATAAATGAGGCATAATCATCATTAGCATGCGTTTGCCGATATAGCTGCTCATATTTGTGCGATTTATTTCGATGGCTCGATCGATCGGATCACACGGCAATCATGGGACACAAAAACTTGTGAGTTTTCCTCTTTACGATATAATATTTTACTGACTCGATAGAACACCGAACGGCTCGCTCTAGTTGCGTATAGATAGATGGAGATCGGTGGTATAGATCAGTATAGATCGGCAGATCGCGACGCTTCGAGCGGAGGAGTGAAAGATTGTTGCCGGGTTCAGTGCCAACGCTTAACTGAAACACACGGTGCGTTCTTTCGTCCGACTCTGCGTTTGTCAGCAGCGACCCGAGATACCCGAGATCCCCGATTCCCCGATCCGATCGCCTCGTCAGCCTTCGGTTGACACACGATCGCCGCCGCTGCGTGCATGTGTGTGCTAGAGTGGGGCGGAGCTATGCCGGAGCTAGCATTCCACGCCATGCGCCAGAAGAGTGCCGCTATCTGGCCGTTGCTTCTCTCGCCGCGCGATCGATCGTGTCTCTTCTCTGTCTTCGTGCTCTCTTTCGCTCGTATATGTATTGCGCTTCTATTTTTATGCGCATGTGTTCGTGTGGTATATAGCCAGCGTCGCCCAATAAGAAATGGCGGAAATGGAAAAACTCTGCTCGGCATTTTCGGTGTAATAATCGATGATTGTATTGCCGGATTATTTGCGCAATCGGGCAAAATTTCGTAATAGCGCGGCGGTTGGTCTGTTGACTTCACTTAATTATATTTATTTGTGGCAATTTTTATGCTATTTTTTAAGGTACTTATGGGCTTGGTTTTCATGGGGTTTTTGGACACGCTTACTGTTGAGGTTTTAAAAAAGGTTTTTAAGCATTATTTTCGGTTGTTGGGAATGGTTTTTAAGTTGTAATTTTTATATTTTATTAGTCAACGCTTTGCACTTGGTCATGGGTTTTAAAAGCATAATTTATTCGCTTGTTTAATAGCAAAAATAAGTTAAATAAAATATTACTATATTTCTAAACTATTTATTTGAAATTATACAGAAATTTTATATATATCATACAATGATTTTACAACAAAACTAATATAATTTGTAATCTTGGATCTATGGTATCATGTATTGTGTATGCTTTGAATGATTTGTAATAAAATATTTATAATTAAACATATATTTTATTGCTTAAAATTTTTTCTGAAATATTTATATAATTTTTAATAATCTAAAATATAAATTTATCTAGTAATTTCTTGGTTTTTCCATTTCATTCCATTCCTTTGGCATTCCTATATGCTGCAGTAAATGCCTTTAGTGAGAACAAGTTTTCTGCTGCCTTTTCGGAGTAGATTTTTCGGAGTAGTCTGCTGCTTATGTACTTGGCTCGAATGCAGTTAGCTCACTCACACTCCCTTGAATGCGCGCACACACATACTGTGGCACTGGGAGCTGACTTTATGTCTTACCTTTTCTTCCACTAATTGGACATCGTGTGTGCGCCTCGAAAAGAGCAGGTATGGTATCCCCCCCACCATCCCGACCTCCCTGGTTCCGCAGCTTGGGAAGACTCCTCTTTTCCGACCGATCTTTCGGCCATTTTCAATTAATTAAACATTTATTCGCTGCTTAGATTATGTCAAAGCTTAATATAAATATAAATATATAATATATTCTGTCATTAACTATAAATATTAATAAATTAAAGTGTAAAAATGTATGTATAAAGCTTAAAATAAATAAATACAGGAAGCTAAAGATCCTGTTTTATTCCGAAGAAACTTATCTAGAATTTTACTTAAATTTGTATAGTATTTATATCTATTTTTCTTGCCTAAAATTTAGTAAACAAAAAACAGGAAGATCTCTTTGTAAGCCAACAAAATGGCGAACGGCGGAACTCTTTCCTTTCCGTTTTTGGTTAAGACCAAAAATCCCTTGGCAAATATTAGCACAGTCTGGGCGCTGGAAAAGAGTTGGGCAAAGGAAGGGTGGTGCTGGCGGAGGAGGAGGAGTTGCAGGAAACTACTCCGTCTGTGTGTGTTTGTATTTGTTTGCTTAGGCCCCGGGGCCTGAAAAATTAGCGCGTTCTTATTAATTTTATTACCGCGGAAAATCCAAATGATGAGACACACACACGCACTCCCAGACACATTCACGGCGAGTGAGTAAGAACAGAAGGCTGGAGTGTAAATAAATCATAAAATCGAAACCTCTCTCTCTTCCGCCGCTGTAGGTAGAGCGCTCATCTCCTTCGGTCCCGAGGCTGTAAAAATAACCCGAATATCGGCCGACCTACTAAAGTCTGATGGGTCTATTCATTAACTAATGGCTGATAGCGCGAGTGGTGGTAATTTCTTTATGATTAGTAATCATCGTTTGCCATTAGGAAAGTATTTTAGTTTGTAATTGAAGAAAAAGCTAGATGAAAATAAAATAAAAAAGGGTATAAATATATTTTCAATTTGATTATAATACATGTCTTTATTGATTAAACTAAGGCTACTTCTTTCTGACTTAAAAAGTTTAAATAAAACGTACATTTCCGTAGAACAAAAGTTCATAATAAACCACTTGCAAGAAGAATTTACGGTTCTTAGGTAACCCTTCACAAATTGTTAGCACTTCACTAATAATAAATGATCCTGATTACCCTTTTATGCCTTAAAATATTACAAATTTAACTATTTCCCTATTGCTCAAATTGTTGCTCTCGCTGTTAGTGTTAAGTTTGTATTTTGGGTTAGCCACCACAAAACAGATCGTAACAAATTCGAGGCTAACCGAGGACCGACCTTCAATGCGATATGACTAATCCATCAAAATAATACTCGTATCTATGCGTAAAACAACGCCACAACAATTCTAAACAAACCAAAACCGAGCCAAGTCCACAAAACCCAAAACCCCCGAGAGACATGGCCTTGAAGAAAGACCAAAATATTTTCCAAGCAAAATGTGTGCATGTCCTTGAAACTATCGACCAAGGCCAACGGCTTGGTCAACCAACAAGGAGCCGGGGTTTCTCAAGGAGTTTCCCAGACTCAGGTGATTAGAGAACAAGTCGAAAAGTCAAACTTTTGTTGGGAGGAGGAGGCACCGTTCCTGGGTTCATGGCACCCCTTTCTCCTCGCCGGAGGGGGAGTTTTGCCACTAAAAGTGTAAAATCTCGGCTCATAATTGCAAATAATCGCCAGGCGACGAAGCGCGTCTAAAGCGCTGGAGGCGGAGGGCGTATTCCTGTACCTGGCATGGTCCTGACGTGATCCCGACGTGATCCCGACTTCCCTGCTAATCGCTCACAATCGGAATTTATATGGTCGGCAATCATTTGGCATCATTTGCAACTTTGCGTCTGGACCGGGACTCTCTCGCTCTCTATGTAGATGTAGTTGTCAAGCGTTTCCGAATTAGCCACGCTGTGTCCTGTCAGCAGAATTGGTAGAATCAACAGCAGCAGCAACAGCAGCAGCAGCTACGACCACTGGCCAGGGGTCATAGGTCGGCGGCGATCGCTGCATGACTTTTCCGTGCCCGTTTTTGTCCCTCGCAGGGTGTGAAAATTGCTTCCAAATAAAAATTTGCAACACTGTCCGTTTATGGGCCTCCTGATTTTCAAACAGCTAATGTGCCGTGCAAAAATGCTACGCTTCGATCGGGACTTCGAACTCGGGATTTGGGATACGGAATACAGGGGTCCAGTTCCCGTGATCATCGCAGCGATCATGGGCAGCTCGCGATCGCATCCTCTCCTGATCCTCAGCTGAGCGTGTCGTGTCTTTGTTGATCGAAAACAGTCGGGGCACTTGCTGTGTGTCTTCTGCATGTTTTATTGCACTCGATTTTACGCTTAAATCCTCTGCATAGATCAGGCCAGATGATCGGCCAGAGATCGATATTGATCGAGACATAATGGGCATGACGCGAGACGATTAACCCGGCGCAAAAGGTTGCAAGTGTTTTCATAGAGGATCAACTCAAAGGTTTTTGGTTTCTTTTGGAAGGAGTGATCTTCTTCGGGTGCTCTCCTTTTTTTTTATTTGGTCAGGATCAAAATAATCTATTATTTTAGTAGTTTATATAGTAAAGAGAGAGAGAGAGGATCAACACTTTCAGGGTAGAGATTGAGGTGCTTTAAGGATTTTAGCTTGTTTTCATAAGGATAAATGCTTTAGATTTCTGAGGTTCTTTTGTATTAAATATATTTTGTACAGTTTATTTTAAAAACATCATATTTTTTACACTATATATAAAAACGAAATATAAAAAAAACATTTGAAGTTTCCTTTCTCTGAACAAAAATTATGGCGAAAATCTGCTGAACTAATTCAAGATCAGCCCGCAGATCACACGATCTTCCATCTAAACCGCAGATAATTCACGCTTCCCCAGCTGCAGCCTGAAAATTGCCCAACACTCTTGGCCATAACAACCACCAATGATGGCCAGGCTCCAGACTCAACTCCAGCTCGAGATCTAGAGTTTGCGTGCCTTCCACTCCCACTCTGCTGATGCTACGATTCTGATGCCATTGATGACTCCACATAATTTGCTTTTGCCCACTTTTTTCACTTCCAAGAAGTGGCAAGGAAAGGCAAGAGATCTTGGGCATGGGTGAGATTTGAAAATAAGCCATAATCAACGCCATCATCATCATCATCGTCATCGGCAGCCGGAGAGGGGCAGCCAGCCAGCCATCGATGATGGTGGTCGGTCTTTGGACGTCAGCCAATAAGGTAAGAGGTTCAGTTCCTCTCACCTGGCAACAAAAACAACAGTTACCACTAACCAACTGTTGGTTCTCTTACCGCTCGAGGCGTTAATATATATATATATATATACTTCTTTCTGGGTCCGCTTTAAGTTCCCACTCCAAGGCACCTCCATTCCATCGGCTCGTTGCGTGTCTTTCTCTTTCGCTGGGAGGTCCATTTTGTTGTTAACTTCACTCCACTACTAAACAATAAATTTTGTTGCCTGTGTGCTGGCTGTTCGACATGGTTCACGCACTTTAGGCCAAAATATGCCACTAATAACTACCGAAAATGGTCGTCGGTCCACGAAAGAAACTCGAAAAAGTTGAGAAAAATGGGCGTTTAGTTACGCTTTGATGACAGTGTAGAATTTCGGGGTCCGACAATTTATATTTCCCGTTTCCCCTTTGCCAGCGAGAAAGGAAAAGGGCAGCGGTTTTGAGTTTGGGAGTTTGTGTTACCAACAAAAATTTTTAGGCACAGAGAAAAAAATTAAAACTAAACCTAAACTAAACCTGGTTTAATTTAAGAAAAATAATAAAAATGACACAGAAAACTTATAAAACGTAGGTATTATATTATGTCTGAACTAAAAAATATATAAGGCAAAATTATATAATATCTCCAAAATAACAACTTCTTTAATAAATATAGAATTTTCTTTTAAAAAAAAAATTTGTTTCAATTAAGTCTAGATATTAACTTAAACTTATAAAGCAATTATTATTTTTCATTGTAAAAATAGCTTTACAAATTTATTAATCACAACCTTCTCTACATATTCTCTTGTTTCAGTGTATAACCGAGCCGCTTTTAAATTTTGGCTCTTAAGTGCTTATAAAAATGTTTTGAAATTATACGTTAGCATGGTCGGGCTCCCTTTTTTTTTGGCCCAGTCTAACCATAGGTGTTAAAGTTCTGCTTATCGCGAGTTAATAACAATTAAAAACCCAGCCGGTGGAATGCATAATGCATTATCATCTCCGTCCACGCCGGCGGTCTGCGAGTTACCAAGTCTGCAGCCGGGTGTCCGGCGTCCGGCGTCCGGAAGTGCGATCCGACGAGCAGCCATCGAGGAAATATGGCGGGGCAAAAGACAGAAAAGGGGAAGGAGGAACCGCTGGAGCGTATGGTGGTGGCATGTGCAAAACATGCCCAGTTATGGTGGTGCCACTCCGATATTGCTGCTTATTTTCGGTGGTGGAGGAAGCCATTTTAGTGCTGACATTTTGGTAACAAGATCGGTAATGGGGCAACTTGAAATTGGTAATGGAATGGTAATGGCTAATACTGGGGAATGGGATTCTTACAGGTTTTAAGTTGAGAAAATAAATAGGGAATAGGCTGATATGCTGAAGAACTATAAAGTCTGGAAATAGTTACAGAAATAGCAATCCATAAAATACGTATGACTTTAAAAGTGGAAATCAAATTGGTCAATGATTATAGAAAGTATCTAAAATATTAAAGCTAATAATAAATTTAATAACTTCAAGTTGTAAACATCAATAACCTTACTTTAACAAAGAAAATATAATTGAAAGAAAATTTATTTTAAGGTTTATATTTTGTTAGACCTTTTCCGTCCTTACCTTTTCCTTCTTAAATTATTTAACAAGTTTTGCCAACAGAAAGTACTTCAACTCTTTGTAATGAAACTTAATTACTTTAATTCAATTTATAAAACAATTATATAAATTGTACAATAATATTATGCTACATTCTAGATTTGTATATCTGTAAACATCTATAAAATTATTTTTAGGTTTTAAATCTTACTCATTAAATCTTATTCTTTATTTCTCTTTTATAGCCTGCTGTAAATTCTCTGCACATTTGTAACCAACGAATTAATTGAGAAAACCCCCCACCCAAAATGTCACCTGGCAACACTTTGGTTAACACACACACGCCCCAAACTCATTTATTTAGCACTCGTTTGATGGCCACAACTCTTGGGCGTGTCGGGGAGCCATCAACAATCAGCGATGGCTTTTTATTTCAGCAGACTGACTCGTATTGGCGCCATTTTGGTGGCAATTAATTTAAATTTTTCCCGGCGTTAATTGCACAATGACAAAGCTGTCGTCGCCTGAAGCCGTCAGTAGCCACCGCCTCGTCTTCATTATTTGCCGTTTAAACAGCAGTCGAAGACGACAAGTTGCTACCACTTCGCCTTCTGCCGTTTTTCTACTTCTCTTCTTTTTTTTGTGACGCGCCACAAAAGCACACACAAAAAAGCCAAGTGATCTTAGTAGCAGCATCCGAAACACAATCCAAAAAAGAGAAAAAAATACAAAGTGAAGACAAAAACACTAAATAGCAAACAACAGCAAAAAAACAAGTTGGCCAAAAGCCACTCAGCCACTTGGCTTGAGTTGGTCGCAGTGACTAGCGACCGTGTTTGCCTATTTGTTTATGGCCTTAAGCCGCCTCGACTGCCGCCTGTCAATAGCTGTGGGAAAAGCCAACAAAACTTGATGCGCACCGCCGCCAATAAAGGCATAAGGTATGGGGGAAATCGAGATCACTGAAGATCGCTGGCGTTAAATGCTACTCCCGACTGGGATCGTTCACTTATGGTAATTGCGGAAAAAATTACAAGAGATCCTTGGTTATGGGGTCTTGGGGGGGTTATCAAGCGCTTATTTGTAGAGATTAATAAAGAAAATAAACTATGAAAGTTAAAATGTAATTATTTTACATTATTTGAGATAGAAATTAAAGTGTCTGGGAATTATAAGAACAACTAAGAATTTTCTTGAATGTTTTATAAATAATTTATTTGTAATAAATGCCTGGTAAGGATATTGAATCAATTAGCTTTACTCAAATGTTAAGAGAATATCTTTGGTTATGGGATTTTGAGGGGGATATAAAGCGGTTATCTATGGAGATTATAAATTTTGTAAATTAAATTTAAATTTTCTTGGGAGATTTAAGATAGAATTTAAGGTGTCTAGGAATTATAAGAACAGCTAAGAATTCCTTGAATGTATTATAAGTTATGTATTTGTAACAAATGCTTAGTTAGGATATTAAATAAGTTATCTTTAAACAAATGGTAAGATAATATCATTACTAAATGGACAAAAAATTATTTAAACTTCAACTTTAACTTATTATATAATCTCTACCCACCTTCCTATCTCTAAAACCGCTATAAGGCATCGTGTGAATGATCCTTTAGAAGGACCACCCAAAATGCTATACTTCACTTCCTGGAAATGTACACTTTGTTCGCCCCACATGACTAATTAATATGTGGCCTTTTTGGCACAATTGTTTGGCTACCGATCGCTTGGAGGTGGATTTCCAGGAAGATTGCACACACAAATAATTAAGTTGTTTAAGGATTCATTATTTTTCACGGCTTTTGTCGGCGCTGACTGACCTTTTGTTGCCGCGGCACAAGTCACACGTAGATGGATGCCCGGGCTGAAAAGGATACGCACAGGATACGCAGGGTAGCGGCCAACAGCTGGCCACTTAAAATCGATTTCGAGGATCCGACTTTATCACTCGGCCATGGCGAATGGGGGCTGGGATTGAATATTTTCGATTGAGAGAGAGAGAGGGAGATTCCTAAACAATTGCCCTTTTGGGAAGACAGAGCGATGTCGTACGTGGGCCGGAGATCGGCGGCATTGGGTCAAAGGGCAGCTGGAGGCGTCACCGGGTCGCGACGCTGGGTTGGCGCCAAAAGGAATGCCCGGAATTGGATTCGCACTTCATAAAATGCATAATCTAATTGCGGCCCCACACGAAAATTTTGGGTTAAATCGAAGGAAAATCGGGGGAAATTCGGGAAGTTCAATTATTAAGTAGTGGCAGGAAATCCAGCGACATCAAGGCGGCGGCGCCAAGCCCACACTTGATTCTCCTCCATTGATCTCCACAGTCTGACGCAATAATTAAGTCATTTAAATTATTAGATGACAGCCACCAAAAGCAGAACCAAAACACAGGCACTCAGGCACAACAAATACCAAAATAAAAGAAGAAACTCAGCCGCCGCCGACTACTATTTTTGGTACGAGTATTTTTCCTCGGTCTCGCCAAATCCTCGAGAGAGTCGTTTTTTGTTTATTTTGACTTGATTCAGGTTTTTCACACATACACCGGCGTTTTTTCCAATTCCGATTCGATCGCTGGCAAAGGCAACGGCAACGGCGGCGGCGGTGCGACATCTTGGAACGAATTTTGGTCAGCAGTTAATAAGTTTCCACATTTTATGCAAGTGTCCCTCGCCCGCTCTCTATTTGTGTTTTCCTTTTGTCGTCATTGAGTAGTTTGGGAAATTTACACGCTTAAGTGTGTGTTCCTTAGCGAGTCGGTAGAAAATTGGGAGAATAACAGGAGACTTGCTCACGTACACGTGCCGCCGTTGATCAAGGACTTTTCGATTGTTTTTCTAGGGTGCATTGACTTTTGCCTGCTAGGGACGTGTCCCTATGTCCAAAATATCTCTAAGTAGGTCTCTCGGCTCTTCACTAAGCCGCTGTTTGGTTATTTAGTCCCTGTTTTTCCCCACGCGGATTGGTCTTTTAAGTGGTCCTGGTGCGAGTCGTGTGGTCCAGGGAAAACTCTACTTGTCAGCTCTCAATGGAAATTAACTAAGATTTCGGTTTCATATGACAGGAAGGCAATTAAGGAGTTTGAGCGGAAACAAGGAACATCTGTTTGTGGTAACATAAACATTATTTATAAATTTAGGGAACTTTTAAAAATTAAATATAGCATTTTCATATATTTAAATTGTTATTTTGTAACCAGGGCTACTTTTCTTTAAAGTTATAAAAATTTATGGAGTGTATCATAAGGTTAAAATTGTTTGTTTTCAAGTTTTCTTCTATAAAACTACTCTTTAATATTATATTGAATTATCAAATTCTCATATAATTCATTATTTTTTAGTTCTCTCAAACAATTGCTTAAGCTCAGCTTACTTTCGAGCTCTTCCCATTCATTATAATAAATACCCAACCTGCAAATACTGTACACTAAGTGATCTCCAATTGATGGCAGATCCTGTTCAGCTAATGCTAATCCCTCTCGAGCGGAGAGTTTCCTTTCCCAGGACAAGAGTCAACACAAAGTGCAGCCATAACCGAAAACATTCCCAGGCTCAGGGAAGATTGTGTGTGTGTTGTGGAAATTCCCCAGGACAAACTCTGGCGCATTTCCTCCTTTCTTTACCCATCACAACTCTCTGCTCAATGAAAGTTGCATTCGCTTATGGGTTTTCCCCCCGATTGTCGGCACTTTCTCCCTGGGCGAGCAATCGAGGCAACTTACTGTTCATATAAAGATTAAATTTTGGGTGGCATTCTTTGTAGGAAAGATAAGGCCCAAAAGGGAATCGGAATCTAAGTCGGAGCCCCTTTTTGAGCCACGACCTCACCCATTGACCAAAACTCGCTTCCCGAAAATGGTAAGAAATACAGATGAAGACATAAAGCGTGGCTAATCGAACATTTCGAGCACAGGCGGTTTGAGTCAAGTCCAAGGCAGATTCACACCGGCGATAAGCGGCCTAACCAATATCTACAGGTGATAATTATATAATTTGTGACGGATGGACAAGCACATAAAAATGTTTCACTACAGTATATATATATATATATTTTTTTATAGTCACTCTTCGCCTTCTCTGTTTGCCGTCGAGTGCCTTTTGTCTTTTTCGCCTCTATTTCTTTGTTTGCTGACGATGGCATGAGTTAGGAGGTGTGGCGGCACATACACCCAGAAATAAAAGTGGACCAGAGTAGTAAAAATGTCTAGGAATTTGGGTACAAGGAAGGCCACCTACTAGATAATATTACTATGAATTATACTTATACAATATATTAAAGAAAAATACAAGTACAAAATTCTGTTTTGAAATAGACATATTTTTATCTTTGTTACCATTATTGATATAATAGTTTTTCCATCACCTAACCATTTTTCCCGAGTGCATCCCATCCGAGTTTGGCCCCTGGGAAAGTGTCGGCAAAGGAGTGAAAACTGTAGCACTGGGTGGGCCGTGGGAGTTTCTGGCAAGAGCTCACACATAGAGAGGGATACACTTTGAGGGTATCATGTTCGGGGAGCAAGAATTCCCTGGGCTTTTCAGCGATCTTTCCGCCGTGGCTCGCCTTTTGTTCGTGCTTAATTGTCGTTGCGGGGAATTGTTTGAGAATTGGCGGTTTGGGTCTTGGCGGATTCCGTAAATTTCGCATTCGTTCCAAGCCGCAGAGCTATGGGGCTATTCGTCATTCGCTTGTCCGTCATCGTCATCGTCATCGTCATAATGATCATCGGACGCGCAGCGATCATGATCTTGTTTGATTTTTTTGCGATTTAGCAAAAATTACTTTTTGCCGCAAACTCAGACGCAGACGCAGTCGCAGTCGCAGAAGAGGACCAAACTCTGCGTTCTTTTCACAGCATTTCACAGTTTTTGCTGCCAATATTAATTTCGCAAACGTTTTAAATGGCTAAGACGGAGGCCCATAACTTTAAATATGCCATGTGAAGCACCGAAGAGTCGAGGAAAAAAACAATCCAATCTCGGAGCAAAAATCCTTTTTCCAGTGACAGTTTCGTAGCAGCAAAAAAAAAGAAAGATACAGAAATGTTGAGTAAAAAATGCTGTCCGTTTTTTGTTGCAACTCCGAACTTTTTGGCATTTTTGTGTACGCATTTCATTTGCAATGGATTTTTTGTGCTCACTTTTTCAGCTCCGGGAGCGTGCAATTCTCCGGAGACATTTTTGTGTTCGAGGGCAAAAAACTAGATCGAAACTCGGATCGGAGATTTATCTCTTTCGTTAAGGATTTCTGCAGCAGTTTTGCATTGCAGATCCCTAGTCCGCAGCGGATCCGTCATTATCTTCATGCCCAGATCCCGAGCTGTCAGTCAGTCGGTGTCCATTCCGAGATTTCTGCTCCTTGGATCCTTTTGGGCAGTCAACTCTCGTCATGGCATCGTGGCAAATGTTTAACATTTGTACGCCTGTTTTTTATTTATTAATTTCTTCTTGTCTTTTTTTTTCCAGATTTTTTGTTTGTTTTCTCTTTTTCACTTTAAGTTGGGAGCCGAAAAAAGCGTTTCTTTTGTTTCTCGCTCGGCCATTTTTTGTGCAATAATAAAGAAATATTTTTAATAAGCTTTCATTCATTTTTAACGAGGGTTAAACATTCTGTAGCGACATTCACCTTTTCCCTCGGTTCGCAATTCGAAATTTGATTCATCTAATGGATTTTTGGTAGCTCCTCGAAATGGACCCATGGGACCCGCTCGAGTGATGTGTACAAAATCTGTAAATTCAATCAAATTGCAATTAGATGGATGAGTAAGATGTGCCGAGAAGTTGGGGAGATCACATCTTGCGGTTGCCTTTTGGGTATTTGTGGAGTTTTGAGCAAAGGAATTTTGGAATTCTAAGGAAAAAGAAGATGGAATTTTTAGAATTTGTTAAGGGAATAAAAAGGAAAATTAAAAATTGTGTATATTACTTTAAAGTATATAGAGTGTAACATATGAATTTAAAGTCTTTAAAGAGAGCGTAATACTTGGATCTCAGTCATACAGTTTTTTATGGGTTACACATAAAATTATTAAATATTTTGAGTACATTTTCAAAGTGTGTATAAGTATGTTACATATAGTAAAGATTAAAATATATTAAAGTATTCGGTTAACTTTGTTTGAATTTGCTTAAAAATATATTTAGTTTGCATTTCAATTGAACTTGTATTCTCTATTAGCTTGAAATATATTAATTATTATCTTAGAGACTTATGCCATTTCTTAATTGTGATGATAGTTAGTATTGAACTAAAATTATAAAATTTATATAAAATATCATTCAATATTTCTTATCTGACTTCTTATATTAAAAACTCCCTCTCATCGCTCTTGTTCGAATTATTCACTTAAATTCCACCACTCCAATTTTATTTCTTTCAATTCGATTACTTAATCTTTTGGCACAGTCAATGATTTTATTTTCCGCGCATCTGCAACTCTGCGTTGAGTCAACAACCGACCTCCATTTCATTTGCCGAGAGTGTATCGCACAGGTGGAAGATCTAAAGGATGAGGGGGGGAAAATGGATGAGGAGAGGGAGTGGGGGCTTCTAGGCAATCTGAAAATTGCAGACTTCGAGGCAGACACACACACACACGCCCCATTAGGCCCGACATTATCGTTTCCATTGCCAGACATTTCGCCAAGCATTTAAGCTTTGAGAATGGGAAAACGAAAATGAAAATTGACATTGAAATGGGAATGGAAATGGAAATGGGAATGGAAATGGAAATGGAGTTGGCCATGTGGTGGCTTGGTCACCCATCTGGTTTCGCCTTGTAATGGACCACTCGATATGCAAAACAATTAATGAGGAAGCCAGTTGGGTGAGGTTATGGATGATAAGACAACTGAATGGGCAAATGCCTCTGGATGCTGCACGTGATTGGCAGACCACTTGTGGCGCAAAACGATTAAAAAACATTTGCAATTGTTGCGATCGGTAGCTCGGTTTTTTGGCTGTTGTTTTTTGTTCTTCGCTTTGGCCACCCTGAAGGGTCCTGTAGGATGTGCCGACAAAAGGAACTAACTGTTCATCGCACACGTTGAAGATGAAGAGGAAAGGACCGACGGACAGAGGCGTTTGTATGCCAGCAACTGACAGCAGAAGAATGGGCCAAAATCCTAGTCGATAAGGAGGCTGGGTCCTCCTCACCCTCTGTGAAAGTAAATGCTTGTCAGCTGCGGCAGGAAACACACAACACACACCCGACAACAGCAACAACAACGACGATGCAATAAAGAAGAAGATGAGAAATACAAGTTAATAATGTCTTCATTATTGTTGAAGCGTAACTAACGTGGTTTACACATATTAGCCGGGCCAGCTAGCTGGGAAAGGTGAAAGACAGCGTTGAAAATTGCCATCTAGGTGGGCCCAAGTCCGATCAATGAGACCTCAACCGATCCACAATTGTGCCTGATTCCCTGATTCCCCTTCCTTCCCTGTCTCCCTTACTCTCTTGCTATATATATATTCTCCAGGCACCTATATCGACTGTGATAAGGCGTAAGGCCCCTGCCGGTTGACATGACACAATTTTTATTCAAATGGCCAGCAACATGAGGCTGCATTATCGCCGGTGGGAATGTCGCACAAGACGCGAGCGAAGACGCTGAGGCTGTGCACAGTGGGGCAAGGAGAGGGAACTTAAAATGTATAAAAGGAATCGTATTTTATTTGCTAAGATTGAGTATAAATATTTTTAATTCTTGACAGAATGATTAAATAAAAATAAAATAAATTAAATAAAGTCTCCGATTGGGTATAAATACTAAGTGGGAGAGGCATATCATATATGTAAATTTATAAGGGGTTACATCGTTAAAATTGTCAAATATTCAGCAAGAAATATAATTAATAAACATATAAATTCAGTATGGTGATTTGTTAAAATTATATGTATGTAAATTAATGAATTTTTGGCTACAAACTGCAATCTTTGGTTGCCCAAAGTAAGCTTTTTTTATGTTGTTTTTCTCTTATAATTATTTAAATAGTTCTGGCATAATATATTTCGTATTTATTATAGCTCCTTTGTCATATAAAATAAAACAATTTACCTTGTATATATCAATACAATTTTATAATTTTTATTAATATTCTAAACATTTTTCAACTGTTTCCGAAGCAGTGTGCCAATGATGGTATCCGGATCCCCTGGCGAGCATAACTTTATCACTTCATTTGCTGCCACCGCTGCTGCAGTTTGACCATCACTTCGGTTCACTGCTTCCACTTCTTTGATTTCGCCTCCTCTCGATTCTCTGTCCCCGGAGTCGGTTCTCCGACTTCATCGACCGCATGCCGCGTGTGGCGGTAGCCAAGATTGAGCCAAGACCAAGACAGAGAAAGAGAGACTACCGGACCGCTCGTCATCATCAACATATGCAACTCTATGTCGGACCAACCGCACAGCAGCCCAACAAAACAGGCGACGACGACGACCACCCAGTTTAGCCCAACCTGAGATCTCGTAGAGAGTGAGGCTGGGAGTGGGCTCTGACATGGGTATGGGAATCGGAGCCAGAGCCAGAGCCGGAATGGAACTGAGAGGGACTGCCCGTTGCGTTTGGCATTCTTTGAGCTGTCGTCGCCCCTGACTAGGAACGGAGATAAATGGTAACAGACTCTGGGATATCTCTCCATTCCATATAGAGTCGCAAATTGGCAGCTGGTCGTCAAGTGCTTCCGTTTGCCTTCCCCCGTCCATTCCCCTAACCATTACCATTACCATCCCAGAGACTCTGTCTTTCTCCATTGGTCAGTTCCGGCGCCGCATATGCCGCAAAGATAAAAATAAATACGGGATAAAAATGGGAAATTAAAGGTGACCCCCTGATATTACCCACTAAATGCCCTTAACTGATAGGTGTCTCAGACGATACAGTGTGACTTCGACAGCTTGAACTTGTCTTGAGACAATTGAAAATATTGTAAAATTATAGATATTACATTTTACAAGGGAGAAAATATGTTGTAAAAATGCAAACTGAAAGTGATGAGAAGTAATTTCTTATATGAAGATATTAGTAAAATATTTTTGGTCCCCAAAGATCACCACTATTGTTTTAATTTAATTACTTACAACCAGTTTCTAAGCATATTTAAACTAGAGAGAACGTAACAAAAATATTATTCGTAAGATTTCTAAATGCTTTCTATATTTTTTTCTCATAAACATAAATTAATCAACATCATATTCTCCTTAGTCAATTCCCACTGTATTCATATATCTTTGAGCAATGCGGAACAGTTGAGCAGCTGGTTAGAGTCCAGATATCTGGATGTGGGACATAGTAATGCGGCATAAGTCGGGCATATTTAGTGGGTTTTATATGTTAGTCCCAGGGGATGCAGCGGCTGAGCGAGAAAGGGGAGTGGGGGTTGGGCATAAAACGAGAGCAAACGACTAAAAACGACTAAAAGGCTCTGGCTGTCGTCGAGGCCAGATAAGATTAAAAACAATTTTATTGCAGCTCTTTAGTTGGACTCGCTTGGCTTGGCTTCGATGGGATCCCAAAACCCAAGTTGAGGCACGAACCGAACCGAACCGTTCCGAAACTGAAACCGAAACCCAAGAGCCTGTAATTTAATTAATTTAATTTTTATTCAAAAAAATGCCTTTTGATAAGCGCAGACAAAGTTGAGGCCCCACAGCCGGGGCGGCAGCGGACAGGCTCCCACATTCCTTAACGAAAAACGAGGGAAAAGGAGGCCGAATGATTGTGGCTTAAATCGATTAATGCCCCTAATCTGAGCCAAGAATCTCCTCCGGTGCTGCTCTGGGATATTCGAAGATCTTCTTCTGAGTCTTCATTCAGGCCACTCACTCGACTCGACTCGACTCGCTCGCCCCCTCTCGCTCGCTCATTGATTCATTAAAGATTTTTATTAAAAGGTTTTAATACTCCCATTAACTCCACACGATCTCACACACACGATCGCGTCGGAGCCTCGTATTGCCATTGGTCAAGTTTTAATGCTGCTTCTCCGGACTTCGGAGTGAGGATCCCCGGAGCTGGCGCTTCTTTTTGCGCTGTCATCCATCGTGTCATGTTTTGTGCTTTTTCATGCCGCCTCTTTTTCATTTTCTCCTCGAGCCCATCGGTGTTTTTTGTTGTTATTTCTTTCTTTCTTTTTTTTTGTGGAAAGTGTGAGAAAGGAAATATCTCCATTGTGCGATCAGGCGAGCGATCAGCGATCAGCGATCGACAATCCACAACAAAGTGCAGCCCTATGCAGCATTAATTGTGCCACAAAAGATCAACAAGTCAGGGCGTTGATGATTGGCTTCATCTTCATTAAGATCGGATCGGATCGGGACGGATTGGATCGGTTGGGTTTTGGATCGCACGGGCTCTTCGGCTTGAGATTGCTCTCGGTGGATTCACCTCGCCGCAGGAATGTCTAAAACCCAAACGCACACTTAATTTCCCTTTTTTTCGAACATCTACAAAATATGGTTTTGTTTCTTAATGTTTCACAATTTGTTATTGGCTCGGGCCTAAGAGGTTCTAATTGAGATGGAGTCGTGTCGGCCGGAGTCTAGGCATTAATTGAATTGACAACCCCCAGGTCCAAAAATTGGGACGGAAAACAGCAGCTGGCGCTATGCCAGTAACAGAACACTGAGGGAAAAAGTGTAGAAACTAATGAACGTGTACGTGAACATATACATACATAAATTATATATTTATATAGAAAGATAAATTCGTAAATTTGATTATAATAATAATATATTTCCAAGACCTAGGCATCCTGCATTTATTTAGATTCTAATGATTAACATAAACATTTTTAATATATTTAATGTCTCTCCTTCAGTTGTCTATAAATTTGTAGCCTCTAGTATATAGATTTTTAGATCTAGCAATTTTATCTTAAAGATTTCAATTTGCCTTTTATTTTTTCTTATTCCCAAATAGTTCTTGTCGGAAATAAAAAACACTTATAGATAATTTGCATAAGGATTTATATGCATTGCCTATTTCATTTGGTTATTTGTTAGTATAACATTTGCTCTCTTAAAATATAATAATCTTTATGACAGTTTTGGTAATAATTTAAATTAATTTAAAAAATAATTCACATTATTCTTTCTCTCCGTGTTCCAACTGCGATCCGATCAAGGAGTGCTCGCTTCTGACTTCGACTCCAACTCCATTGCCAACACCGTGTTGGACCATTAAGCGACCAAAGCGGGCCAAACCTGAACACGGAAAAAGGTTAAAAGGTTCAACATTTCATTGTTGCTGTTGCCTTTGAATTAATTTTTATTGTTATTGTCTTTTTTTTGTAGCTCGCTCTCGGGCTGTGAACTCAATTAAATGAAACGCCAGGCGATCTCCGATCGGAGATGTCATCGGTTTTACAGTATGGAAAGCAGTGACAGCAGCTGGTGGCGCCTCCAAAAACCGGAGCCTTAATTTTTTTTCCTTTTTGGTGTGACATGTGGCGACAAATTGAGGTTACGTATGGTGCATATATATGTATATGGAAGAGGGATCAGATGGGGGCTATCCCACGATCTCCAGCTGGGGTGTTGATGTGTGGCCAACTGAGAGCGATTTTGGGAATTAAACTGAGGAGAATTAATCAAGGTTATTAGTTTCGATGGGTTAGGGCAGGTCAGTAAGAGTTTTTGGGGAATATTAATGTAGAGAAGCATTTACAAATAATTAAGTCATTTAAAAATGACAAACATTAACATGATTCATAGTTTCAAATCTTAAATATTATAAAAAGTGCACTTTCTTTAAAAACGTAAATGCTATGGTGGATTAGTTTAGGATTATATCCTTAGTTACTTCAATTTAATAATAATAATAAGCCATTCAGGTTTACAACAAATCTATTTATTTACAATATTTTAAGTTTTCCTTTAATTTCAATCCCATACAAAAAATGCTTTCTCACAAGTTAATGCAAACAAAGCAAAGACATTCCTCACCTTCCATCAATGAATCCCGAATCTGTTTGATCTGAGATGCATTTCCTCCATCTCTGCTGCCGGCTGACCATCATTATTGCCGTGGTAATTATCATGATCACGGATGATGGGCTCCGGCTAAGTGCTGTGCGCTCCACTAGCACAGCTCAATCTCAATCTGCACCCAAGCCTGGCCAGAGATCGCCCCTGGGTCAACATGGCAGGAGCAGAAGTGGAAGATGCGGCAAACCGAACCCAGGCAAACCCAGGTCCCGGTCCAACCGAACCAATCAAGCGATAAAACATCCAAAACTATGCAAACAGAGAGAGACAAACAGCAGGCCTGCAGATCGTGTGGATGTCTATATGGATTCGGATTCGGATGACTGGCCCCGGGGGCGATCAGTGAACGGGTAGAGATCTTGGCGATCGGTAAATTTGAAAGAAAATTAAATCCGTAAATGAGGAAATCAAATATCGTAAAGTGCGCAGTCTTGGTGGCAAGTGGATTTCATGGATGAGGCGGCGGCCGACCAGGAGGACGGTATGGTCCCGGAGGTGGGGCTGGCGGAGAGCCAGGCACTTGCTATGCCCATCTTCCCATGAATGTGAGCAAACAGAGAGAGAGAGAGCGATAGGTCGGGGCAGGGAAGGAGATTTTTAGCGTTTTGCCGCCTAGACCTGAATGCAGACACAGGAAAAAAATAACATTTAAGAAGACTTTGTATACTTTTTAAATTAAATTAATATTAAAATCTTTGTTTATAATATATATTAAACCTTAAAACTAATTTTTATTAACTTACAAATTCTTTAAAGTTATTAATGTTAACTTACCAAAACGAAGAGTAAACCAATATTGACGTACATTTGTTTCTTTTAAAAAGTGGATATTAAAAGTTAAGGTTTATTAATATTTTTGAGATAAAAACTCAAGAGTATATATTTATCCAATAAATATCTATTTATTAATTATTTTAAAGTTAAATAAATTAAGTAGGTCCTAATTTATTTACATGTTTATAATTATATCGCTTATTATGCCAGTTTAAAACTCAAAATATTTATAGTTTCTTTAGTTTTAGTTATAAATAAATCTATATTTTTCTCTGAGTGCCTTTTTGCCCACTCCTTCTCCTCTGCCACCTTGCTACCCTCCTTCCTCCTCCGCCGCCGCCACCTCCCACTCCTCATCCGATTTGTTTGCCCAAAACATTTCTCAATTCGCTGATGCATTTTATGAACGCGTGCAAGGCGCTGTACAAACAAAGGGCTAAATGCATTCTTAACCTTTTTCGCCGCCCGGGCTGGCCCTTTTCCCTACCTGTATTGGCCACATAGCACGGATATATGTACATATAGCCTGGTATATGGGGTTAAGTCGTGGCGCGTGAGTTCCTCAAATTGACATAACAAACAGAATTGGGGGGGAATTTGAGAATTTGTTAAAACAACAGAAATCAGAATGCACTTTTCTTTTGGGCCACGAAGAAGGGAAAAATGAAAATGGCTTAATTAGTCGCCGACATTCCCGTCGAAGTCGCTTTGAGGCCCTTGAAGAATTCAACTTTTCCCGCTCACCGACTGACAAAATATTTGCCAAACTCTTTTGACAGCTGTCAAGTGGTGAGCCGGAAAATGGAAACGTAGCATTTAATTCTCGTTTCGGTTTTTAGTTTTTTGGGGATCTGTTTTTTCCCCGACTATGCAAATTTGCCAAGGCACTTTGTGTGTGGTTGAGATCGGGATCGGAATCGGGATCTTTTCCCTGTCAAACTCCATTTTCCAGCTCTCTGTCTCTTTTATGCCTGAGAGCGCACTCGAAAATAAAAAGAAACAGTTGTTCGTTCGTTTTTCTTCTTTATTTTTTTGCAAATGAAATTTTCGCGTTAATCTTGCACATGTGAGGAGCGAGCAGCTGAGCAGGAAGTGATTTTCCAATGATTAACTCGGCTGAAAGGAGATTTCTTTCGGCTGCACACGATCGACGCATAGATAGTTAGATACATAGATACATAGATACGCAGATATACTTAGAGGCAGGGGATACATGGGCGGAAAAAAAAGGCTCTCATCGTGTTTTACCTCTTCGCTTATCATCAAGCAGACATCGCCGATCGGTGCCCATTCATAAATGCGCACAAAGTTGACAATCTTACTCAACTCCTGCCGATCCATAAAGATAACTGAGATATATGCGATTTAATGAGTCGGGTCCCCTCCCTCCTCCCTGCCTAGCCGCTTTTCCTTTCTCACCGGACAAAAGTATCGATTGCACTTGGCCAAACGCGGCTAAATGAAAAACTGGTACATCGCTGATGATCTGGGGCGGCGTTTCCTCTTTTTTCTCACAAACACACGCCGCCCGAGCTAGGGATGGGTGCGTGAGCAAAGCATTAGAATTTGTAAAACGGTTTCTTTGTGAATTCAAGAATAAAAATTATATTTAAATAACAATAAACATAAAACAGAAAATAATATTATCACAATTGTAAATAAATAAATATAACAGTCTATGAAAATCATTTAAAAATATATTAAATTTATACTACAATGCTTGCTATTAACTTTATATTTTATATAATAATCTACCTAATAAACACTTTCTTTAAATTATGTCTAACTAAAATCTTTCCACTAAAAACTCTTGCGTGACTAAAAACACAATCACGTGCCCATCTCTGACACAGGTACAATTTGTCGGCTCAAGAGGAAGCAGGGCGATGTGGCAAGAAGCGGCAGCAACTTTGGCGGTCCTTTTCCAGGAAGTTGCGCCTGGCGTGCGCGCTCATCGCAGCTGCCAGCCAGCCAGCCATCCAGCATTCAAGCCATCCCAGTCCCAGTCCCAGTCCCAGTCCCAATCCCAATCCCAAGCATCCAGCTGAACTCTCATTCACGCGAGCCTCTGGCCGTCTCACTCGGCCTCTGCCTACCTGTCTCCCTCGTTCGTATCTTAAGTTTTATGCAAATTAAGCAACAGCAGCGGCATCAGCAGCTCTGTGAGATTTTAGCCTACTTTATGGGCATATCTCAGTGTCGGCGTATTTTCGATGCAGAGATGTCTTCCAGGGGAAAAAGATTCAGTAGTTGTTGAATTATAAAAAATAATGTTTAAATTAGAAAAAAAATAAAACAGAAAATATAAATAATAAATAAATGTTATAAAATAAATCATTAAACTCAAAGAGTTAAAAAAATGCAGTAAAATAAATAAATATTTAAAATAACCATAGGGGTAGGAAGGTTTTAATGTTTATTTACCATGAAGTTTCAAGCCACAAATCCAGTTCAGATATATATTTATTTTAACATTAATATATTAACAAGTAAAATGTATCCTCTTTAAAATATATTCAGGGTTCGGAAGATAGAACTAAAATAAATAAAATACGCCTAAAATACTTACAAATTTATATGACTGCTAATTTCGTTAGTAATTTTACTTTTGTGTAGCTTTATATAGCTTATGTTATATAAAATACTTTTGCTGACAAAAATGATTCACTTTATGTTTCCTAAATACAGCTAAGATATTTAACCAACATCGCATTAAAAACTTTCATAAATAATTAAAATACTTAAACTATTTAAAAATATGTTATTATTTAATATATAATAAATATATACTAATAATAAGTAATATACTAATATAAGTACCTCGTAAATAGCTAGTTTTGCTTCACTCTCTCGCTATGTTGCAGCTGGGAAGCTGAGCCTCGCTGTTGTTGTTGCTGTTGCTGCTGCCGCTGCTGCTGCGGCACTTGTTGTCGAGCTGTCCAACTGTCGCGGCATGTAGGTACTCGGCACTTAAGCACTGCCAGTTTCCTGAGCTCCCCTCCGTATCTGTATCTGCAAGATTGTCGTGTACCTTTTTGTTGTCTATTAGCGAACAGCGTTTTCGCTCGGATACGAAACTCTCATTCGCAGTTGCAGTTGCAGTCGTACTTCCATTCCAGTTCGCATGCGCTTGAGCGGATTTAGCTTAATTTAAATCCAAATCTCTGTGTACGCACCGATCTCTGGTTCATTGTTTTGCATCTCATCGCCCCATTGTGTGCATCAAGTGTAGGTATAGTTGGGCTCGGTAATATCCCAGTCCTAAGCAGGGCTTCGGGGCAGGGCGTTCAAAGAGGCAGTGTGGCAGGGGCAGGGGCAGAAGCCGGGGCGTTAGGGTAATGCCTGGAAATTGGACTACATTTCGTAAGCATTAAGCCTCCTCGGGTGATTTCTTGAAGAGGGCCCTCTCTCGGATCACTATTTCTATTTCACAACATCCTTTGACATTCGCAAATCTACCGATGAATTTCAAGAGGAAATGCGGGAACGAAGCAGGATCTTGACATTTTCTCAATCGCCTAAGCAAACATTTTATGAATTGCCATTGTGACAAGGAATTGGTAAAGGGAAATGGATCTAAATGGTGCTCTTATGGTGGGATAGGTAAATATGAACAAACTGAAAAATAAGGATTTGATGGAAGGGATATATTAGTGGGAAAGGAAGTTGCTTCTTTTTAAAAAACTGCATCAAGAATAAAGTAACAAAGATTTCGTATATTAATTGAAACAATTAAAAGAATAAAATAATCAAACAATTGAATTAAAGAAATAAATAAATTTAAGTACTATATGTCTTAGTTAACAAATTCCCATTAAAAATACATAGATATATAAGTCATTTACACCACTCACATATCTGCAGCCCCCCCATTCAACTGGCAACTTCCTCGCATTTTACTGAGAACAACAAACGCAGCCAAGAATCAATAATGGTTATTAATAAAGACATGTGTACTCAGTCATAAAAGAAGGTGACTTTAAAATGCAAGCCAAACTATAGAACGACCTGATAGCGCATATGCCTGGGAGATATTGTATCTGCCAGATAACTTTGACTTGACATACACAAAGGTAAATTGTGGCAGATATACCAAAGTTGTAAGGAATGCGCCATTGCCGAAGGACCACACCCACTTTCACAACAAAGCCCATGACTGCGTCCCCCCCCATACCCCCAGGAAAACATGTGCTCCACCAGGAAAAAACAAAAACAAAAAAAGCAGAAAGATATATAACCAGAAAGACAGACGTTGCGGGCCCAACCTCAAGAGTCAGCCAGGCAGTCTGTCAGTATCAGTGCGAGTATCACAATTCAATTAAGATTTATTTTTTGTTGTTAAACAATTTGTTGTTATTGTTTGCCCCGGTTGAGAGTGCTTTATATTAGGTATTTTCTATATTTATTTCCCATTCCCATCCCCATTGATGGGAACGTGGAAATTTGTTTGACTTTGTGTCGAGAGGAAATTCCTGGAAATCGCATTTGCGGCAAAGATCGTTCCCTTTCAACTTCTTACTCTTACTCCAACCTGTCCGAGAGCGATGTTTAATGACAATATCTCTCTCCTTTTGGCGTGGGAGAATTTAGGAACCTGGCTGTGTCTTATCTGCAGCGTGGGAGTATCATTACTTGCTTAACCCGGGTAATATTCCTCCCCTTTCCCCACTTTCCCCGGCAAGCACTCCGCTCGAGGTATTTACGGCAGAGCGATTAATTAATTAGCGCAATGCTAATTATAAATTTAACGAAAGCCATTCGATTAAATGTGCGAAAAGAGAGCGGGAGAGAGGGAAATATTTAAAAATTATTAATCGACGGCTAATTGAACAAAGTTTTTACATTAAACAAAAGATAAGAGGAGCTAAAGGGAGTCTCTGTTGTGCAATAAAAATTCATTTCAATTCGTTTACGCGTAATGAAATGGAAGTCATATAAACGTTGCCGGGACAGTTATTGAATGAGTATCTGTATGCACTCGAAGAATTTTTAAAATAACAATGATAAATATACAAATTAAGCGAAATTTAATATGAAAATTTAAGTTATTCAAAGATAAGTAGCTCCTTTTTTTAACCATTAACCTTAAATACCATTGTTTTTGGGTGAATTTTCTTATATCTATAGATTCAAGTATATTTATGACTTATTTTCCTTACTGTATCTGTATCTTTGCATCTGTATCTGGCAGCCAGACAAAGTTGTTGCCCAGCTGCTGCCGTTCGTACTTATCAAGGGGGGCCCAGGGATGGGATATCCCCCATCAAATCACATTATTACGAGTGTTTTGCCATTCAGCTCGGTCTCAACTGCTGTTGGTCTTCTTTTTTTTTTGGTCGCTTTTTGTTTTAGCCCAAAGTCATACCCCTGGTCTTGTCCTTTTCGCTCTCACGTTTTGTTTATCTCACACCAAGCAAATATTGGGTAGCCCCTGTGTGTGTGCGAGTGCTGTGAAGAAGCTTTAATGGAATCTCGTCATAAATTCAAATTTTATTACTGCTCATATTACCGCTTCTGCTTGCAGAGAGAGAGACTCGGGGTACAAAAAATTCAGACACGGGGTACTGGGGCCAAGCCAACTTATATGGCAATACGATGTGGGGTATATATACCAGCAAACACATGCCAATTTGGTCAAGAGAGAAAAAGAGAGTGCATGAGAGGGTGAGAAAGAGAGGTAGAGTCAGTTCACAGTGGTAGAAGAGTTGTTTTGTTATTTAACATCTTTTAAATTAATCAAAAGTACATAAACTATTTGTGTTAAATTTGTTCCAAGTCTAAAATCTCTTTCACGGTTCAAGATTTTTCTTGTTTTAATTAATTTAAATCCTTAAAATAAAATAAGAAAGCTCCTAAAGAAATCCCATTCATGTCCTGACTTGATCTAAAAACTGCCTTCCTCCGCACTTCTCATTTCCGCTTTAACGTTCCACCGTTCGCCGCCAGGTGTCTCCTCGTTCCTACAACTTCCTTTTCGATTGTTTTTCAACCAGTGTCTCTGGCCAAATGACGGCACACAAAACAGCGAGCTTCAATCACGCGCAATTAATCTGCTCGAAAATCCTTTTATAGATAATCGCGCACACAAGCTCAGACACGCTCACACACACTGTCGCGAGTATCCTGTGCAGTTTTACGACAATTGTTATTGTTATTGAGGCATTTTCGAAATGAACAATTTCAACGCTGACGACCGAGTTGAATGACAACAGCAGAAAGGAGGAAAAAAAGGGGCAAAAAGGCGAATGGAGCTGGAACTGGCGGAGCCGGAGGAGCATGTCAATGATGATGACGACAACGACGGCTCCTGCCAAGCGTTTCCTCCAGCATGCATCATAATAATAAAACACACAGACACAGACAGTCGAAACGGATCGGATCGGAGCTGGAGCTGGGGACCGAGTTCTGCGGGCTCTGCGAGATACTTCTTGACGGACAAGGACAATCTTGTGGAATGCGCCGGAGCGGGGAAAGTCGGGGTATAGCGCCCCGGGCGGTTCTAAAAGCGTCAACGCAAATTAGCAGCAAAGTGTAAATTGGAAATGCTTTTTTTGGTGCACCCCACACATACACACACGAGCATCGAACGGAGTTGCAGGTGAGGATTGGGATTGGGATTGGTTTTGGCACTGCGTCTCGGTCTGGGGACTATGCATGGGCTTCGGTTCGGAGCCATGGGGAGCTGGCTTTTAGGGTCTTTAATTAAGCTGTTATTTGGCCTGCTGATTAGAGGCAACATTTTTTGTGGCCTACACTAAAGGAAATTGTTTTAAAAAAATTTCTGAAATTAAATTGTTATTCAAAATATGAGCAAGAGTTTCTGATTTAAATAAGAGCTATCTTTAAGATTCTTAAAATTCTAAAGATACGAAAATATTAAACTCTTCATAAACATATTTTTCCCTGGTGTATGTATCTTTTCCACTCGCACTTTTTGCTTGATTTTATTAGACTTGAGATCCGTTTGCGGTTTGATCAATGGCCACTACTTATAGACATATAGCCCAAAAGGCTGTAAAAATGTCAAATTTGCGTAAGTTACGATCGTGTAAGTAGGGAAAATTTTATGATCTACAAATTGATCGTGCGTTTTTTCTCCCCTTTGCGAGCGCTCGGCGATCAGCCTTGATAAATTTTCAAGTTGCCAATAATAAATTAATTGCCGATAGCCAACAAAAACTTGCCCATCTGCTTAGGCATCCCATTGGATCCATAGATGATCGGACGATCTCAGAGTTGCCTCAACTCGGCTCCAAGTGTGTGGTCTCCATCTCCATTCCCATTTCCATTTTTGCCCCTGTGCGAGCTTTGGTCTGGCTTTTGGGCCTCTGGTTTTCAGCATTTGCGTCGCATACGAAACTATGACAAATTTATTTCAAGTTGTGCTGGAGATTCCACTTATTTCTATTTCTTCATTAAGTTTTCATCAGTGAAATTAATTATTCATGTCCGAATATCTTCATATCGCATACGTTTTCGTTGTTTCCATTTCGATTTGTTTGGTTTTCGTTTTGTTTTCATTTGATTTTTGTTGGTTTCTATGTCATTTAATATTTATAATTTAATCTTTTTGGGGGACTGCTCGTATGTGTTGATATTTCACGAGTTAATAACTTGATTAAACATACGTTTTCTGTGGATTTAATAATTTTATTTTGTTGTATTTTTCTCTCAAGATTTACCCGTTCTTTTTTTTAATCTCATCGGATCGCCGTGTGTGGGAAATGCCAAGTCGAAAATATCTTAATCTCCATAAATTTAATTAAGTCGAAAAATGGTTGAGTTGATATTGATTTTATGCTAGGATTGGACTTAAATTTGTTGACAAGGGTCATGCCCTATTTTCCTATGATTATTAAATTATGGATTAAATAATAAGCTTTCTGTGCATTTAAGATTAATAACATTTCCGGTTATATCAGTTATTTATATATCTCCGGATTAATTTACATTTATATTCTGTAGAAACTTTGATAGCTTGTTAAGCTATATTTATAAATTTGTACAAGGTGCATTAGGTATCCCCATTTAAAACCCCAAATAAATAGTCTTAAAAGGTAAATTTATGTACAAAACACTCATTCAGTTTAATATTTCAACCTTTAATGTCTCGCTATCCAAATTAAGTCATCAGTTCTTATTAAAAATACATAAGCAATAGCCATAAAAACCGAGAGTGCGATCTCAAATAAAGTAATTAAGTCATAAAACACACAAAATTGATTCATTTTCATCACTAAAAATACCTGAGACGAGGGAAACCGAAAATAACTTAGGGCCCTAAAAGACAAAAAAACTCTCGAAACGAAACGAAACGCAATAATGAAATGCATACAACTTAATAATCAAAATCGAAATCAAATAAAATGCCAAATGTTTTTATTTCCACAGCTACGCTTATTTGGTGGCCAACTCGGCCTGCAGGCCAGATTCAAACTGAATGTAAGCCAAATGTTTCTATTAACACACACCAGTACGGGGTTTCTGAATTTCTGGGCCCAGCTTCTGATTGCATATTCATCAGATGCAAATCGCGAAACCTTCCAGTCGCATTAATCGTTATTCGTTGGTGGGCCAAAGCATTTATTTCATATTAATAAGCAATTTTTCAGCCCGTGTTCGACATCTTATGGTCGCTGACGAGTTGCCCTTTAGTAAAATCGTATCATCATCATTCGGTAGTATCTGTAAAATATGCTAAATAACCCTTTTGGGATTTAGATGGTTTAGTTTTATTGATTCCGTGTAGGGTTGGGTGAAATAAATATAGATTTAAATGGGGTTTAAGTTTGTATATTATTTAGGAACCTCTATTGCTTGTACAAGTAATAAAATAATTGTAAAATAAAGAAATAGATCGCTGACGAGTTGCCCTTTTGTAAAATCGTATCATCATCATTCGGTAGTATCTGTAAAATATGCTAAATAACCATTTTTGGTTTCGTTTTATTGATTCCCTATAGGGTCGGGTGAAATAAATACAGATTTAAATGGGGTTTAAATTTGTATATTATTTAGGAACCTCTATTGCTTGTACAAGTAATAAAATAATTGTAAAATAAAGAAATAGATCCCTCGTATAAGTCATTTATAAATTATACGTAAGTATCTTTTGAAATATAATTACAAAAATATGTGTGTGTGCTTAAAGTAAGCAATTTAAGAAATACTTAAATTTTTCTATTCTGTTTTTATTTTTCTTTAAAATAAATAATAATAAATTTTTTGAAAGAATTTCCAATAAAAGTACATTGAAATTTAACATTAAGTATTGGGATAAAAAGCATTTCGTAAGATTGTATATCCTATGCTTAAATTGTGATGAAAAATACATAGTTTCTTTTAATTTATATACAGAACCTTAATAAAATCTCAATAAATAAGTATTTTAAACTGAAAATAACCATGAAAGGTTTTGAAATATAATTTAGTGAGGCAAGTAGTAATAAATGTATGAGAAATTATTTATTATTTATTCCCTAGGCATATGTAATAACATATCTCATAGTCTCAAATTGAGCAATCATCGCATTTTTTAAAGCTTTTTTTCGGCCTCACCCTTTCCAGTTGTGTATTTATTTTAGTGGCATATATTAATGTATATTAATATCGGTTCGAATATTTTTCACATAGTAATAGGGGGCCCTGCGAATATGCCGAACGTTAGTCAGCCGGTCGACAGCCAGTCTTCGATGAGGGGGTTTTGCTAATTAAAAAATGTTCGTTGACAGTTATTGTTATTTGGCCATATATCAGGGCATTTCATTGGGAATTCCGCTACCAAATTGGTGCCGAAGAGTGCCCACCAGTTGCGTTTTATGCTTAATTGAGTTATTTAAATATTTTATTTGGCCAGAAGACAAAAAATACGACTCAGATAAAGGTGGGTAGGCCAAAGGCAATCGGTTCGGTTCGGATTGGAGCTCTGAATCTGAATTAATATCGCGTTGTCACACAAAAGTCAAACGTCATTTAACAAATGTTGATATGTTAATACCCTTGCCACCGACGAGAATGCAAATCCACGAGATACAGATACATTTTTGTCGAGATTAGACACAATTTGTTGTCGCTGCTAACTGCATTTTCAGTATCAGTCTCTTAGCTGCCCATTGGCTGTGTTTCAATTTTAAAGCGATTATGTTAATGTTCAAATCGAAAACGAAAATGAAAACGAAAACTAGTTTCCAATCAGCCATTATCAATTAACCGTTTTGCCTTCTTGCCGAATTTATGGCCACCTGCAAGTCTTCACCTCTCCAATGTTTCACCCCTTTGGCCCCCCTGAAAAGCCAAACTCAGTTGTTTCTTCTACTTTTTTTTTTCAATTACCACCTTTCGAACTTTCAAATTCAAATTAATTTTCCGTTTTCCCCAGCTTAATTGGCAATATGTGCGCCCAATTAATGGAAGCAAGGAGGAGCGGGAAAGTGGCGGAAAAATGGAGAAATAGAAAACATTTCGCCCGAGGCCATTCCTGAAGTGAACGAGCAAACACTGTTTCAATTCCGGCACAAAAGTTTTCCCAGTTTGCAGTTGGATTTGGCCTTTAACCCTATAATTTAGCTTTTTGACAAATTATAAATATATTTTTATAAAAAAAAACATTTTATTAATAGATTTAAATAATACTTTCCTAAATTTAATCTCCATTTAAATTATTCTAAAAATGTAGACATATGTATATACTTTGTTATTACTATTTTTATATTTTGTTTCATTTAAAATTAAATAAAATATTTTTAAACGATTAACCTCCCTTTTGAACGATGGGTTAACTCTCATTCTCTTCGCCTGCACCACCTGTCGTATACGCAATGCCCAAGAATTGTTCTTCGACTCGCCAGGCTTTTCTCATTTTGTCAAAACATCACGTAAACAATTGAGCAGCTTCTGGGGAAAGTGAGTTGGGTCTGTTATGATTTTGAAGCAGTGTAAAGGATGTGGGCTTGGAGGCGAAAAATTGTTAGGATGGTTGGGAAAAAAAAAGCGGCCTAGCCAATTCATCAGCAACGGCCTTGGGGGCAAATAGCCAGCCAACCAGCTAGCATTGCATTCAGAGCAGAGTTCATGTTGCAAAATGCACTCACCTGGCAGAGCAGAGCAGGAATGCTCACCTCCACTTGCAAAGTGTTCCTTGATTTGGAATATTAAATGCTCTTACAAAAAACAATAAGTAGAAAAGGTCAATAATACTTAAAGAGATAAGTGAGTAATTGAAATAAGTAAAATATCTCAATACATTATTGATAATATTGACCTTTAACTTATAGTTCCCATTTTCAATCCATAAATGTAAATTCGTTTTTTATATGTATCTTATATTTCTATAAGGTTTCTATAATATTCTTCTGATTACTTTCTCTTTACTTCCTAGTCTTGATACCCTTCTTTTGCACTGAAAGCTAATTGTTTTGATATGTAAACCAAAAGCAGAACCAAAAATCAACACGCAACATGGGGCCGTGGCAGGGCAAGCTCAAGTGCAGAGGGTGAAAAATGGAGGGGGATGCGGCAGGAGATATGTATGGGGAGAAATCTCTTAGAATTGAGGGGGAAACGGGGGCAGCCGGGGAGGGCATCCCTGCCCTCGGCTCGTTGAGCATACGACGCGTGTTGCACGATGCCGCCCCCGTTGCTACAATCGTTATTGTTATTGCTGCTGCCGCTGCTGCTGCTGCTGCGCGTCGCTTGCCTCACTGTACATGCTGCTGCATTCTCCATTCTGGCTGGTGTTCCCTGTGCCTCATTGAGCATGGTTATTGCCAAGCTTTTTGTGCTAATTAGCCACGCTGCTTCATGGTTATTAAGATTGCGTCAAGTGTACCCTGCACCACTGCAGCCACTCCCTCTCCAGATTCCATATTCCCGGCCCCCCACCCACATTCAAATGGGGTACTGGGAAAAATAATATTGAAGAAGATTGGTTTCTAATAATTAAAAATTAACTTAGATATTTTAAATAACAGTATATATTTTGTGAATGTATTTTTAGATTTCTAAGCAAACATTGAACGAATAATAATTTGTTTACTTAGAAAACCTTTCTACTTTACAGATATTTAGTGTTATTTTTATTCACCTCCTTTTTTAATCATAACTTAATCTTTATAAATTAATCCCTTAAATTATCCCTCTTTTCTCCTTGTGTAAATTCTGTGCTGACAGCTGCAGGCGCTTTCGCATTTTGGTGCTGCCACAAGGACGCTGCACCAGAGCCAGGGCGCTGCACACATCATATATGTAGCATATAGGATAGATAGGCCTTATTATATGGCGCACGCATCCTTCAACTTCAACGGTCGTCGGTGCAGCGAAGAGCGCTTGAAAAAAAAAAGAAGAAAAACCAAGACCCGAACCATGTACAACATTTCCTTCTACAAAAAAAAACCATGGAGGTAGCCGGGTGCAGGTTAAATAAAATTCAAATGAAAATGAGACTGAAACAAGTAGAGAATGAAACTTGAATGATATTAATATATCAAATTTAAGGTTTAATAAATAAGAATGTATTAGTTTATTTATATTTTTGCAATGCGTTAAATAATAAAACACAGCTACAGAAGAGGATGAGTATCACCCTCAGCCTCAGATTCGGCTACTATATTAGTATTAACATGCTTTATCTAATCGTTACACAATTTTACTCAAAAAAATTCAAAATCTCATAACTATAATAAAGATAAAATACAAATTAATGAGTGTACTAATTTTAGCTCTGCTTCAGGGAAACTTGTCAGTTGTCTAAATCAGAATTATTTATTTAAAGTTCAATTATTTAAAAAGGAAGTCGAATCAATTAAAATTTATCGTAACTAAGCGAATGAATTTTTTAATATCGATTTACAAAGTTTAAATATGCTAGTTTTGTTTAAGTTAACAAATCAGAAAATGGAATTTTATATTTAAAAATGAATTTTTTCAGTTTTTGACAATTTTAATATTAATATAAGCCTGCAACGAAATGAAGGAGTCGTTTCCGACCCTATAAATCATATATATTTTTGATCAACATTAACAGCAAAACTGATCTAGTCAAGTTTGGGCTAAAATAAATTTTACTCAAACTTTTCGAAATTTGGTAAGAGGTTACATCGTGAAAATTGTCAAACATTAAAAAAAAAATTAATTCTTTAGCTTCCTTTTTATCAATTCAAAAGATTTATTTACTCATGCTCAATATTTGAAAACTAAAAATCTATCTTTTACTTGCTTTTACTTATAAAATAAAAAATAAATAAAAAGCTAAGAAAATCAGTACAACAAAAATTCTTGTAAATAATTTGTTTTTCCAACATGTTTTTCATTTGTTTATAAAAACACTCAAATATTTTCAGCCTTGCAATCTTCTTACATATTTTCTACATACATCTTTTACGTTTGCTTAGAATTGGTTTGTTTCTTGGCTGAATACCGTTCTGGCGAATTCGCCGTGATACACTTTGCTTAGTTAAGTTAAAAAGCAACAGGTGGCGCTGCAGTAGTAAGTGTTAAATATAAATTTACTAACTAAACTAAAAATATTATAACTTTAAATATTTTAGAAAAAAAAAAATATAAAAAAATTTACAAAAAATATAATAAGTACTTCTAAGATTTTAATTAATTTTTTGTATAACTTAGGAAATTTGAGAAAGACAAATATTCCATATTTTTAATGTTTTAAATTAAAGTGATTTTTCTATCCTTAAATTAAAGAGCTTAACATTTTTTTATTTTCAATTAAGACAAAATTTAAAACACATAACGCTACTACAGGTCCACTTATTACCACCCCAATTGAATAAAAATAAATATTTGTGGACCTGCTTTAGGAGTTCCCTTTAAACTGCTTACAACGAGGAAAAACTTTATAAAATATTGTTTTTAATTACTTTTGAATAAATCAATGTTCTCGCAACTTTATTTCGTATTCAAGCTGAAAATCGAGAGCACGACCAGTGCCCCTGCATGCGCTGTTGCCCCCTTTAAAGTTTCGAATCCTGCATTTGCAGCCATTTGAATGGCTTGCACTTGATAATTGATTGCGGCCTGTCTATAGAAATAAATCCCCATCGCCGCGTGTTCGCAACCCAAATCGGGAACCAGCACGCGCCACTTCTTCAGCGCTCCCAATTGGTTTGGGGCAACATGTTGCTGGGTTGCAGGTTGGCGAGATTGAGTTATTCTTTACTTTTTTTTTTCACCTTTCCTTGTTGGCAACCGTTCAGCCACGAACCCGAGTTACCATCGACCCTTTTTTCAGGGGCCCCGCGGGCACTTGGCTTGTGCTAATTAACTGTAAGCAAAATAACGCAAAATGCGCTTTAATTGAATCGAGGCGAAAACTGAATGGCATTTAAACAATATTACGAATTCCGGCGGTGCAGAAGGAAGCAGGAGCAGGAGCAGCAGTCGAGGCAAATGAGGCAAGAGAGTGTCTTTACGCTGCTCCCTTCTGGATTTTCTGCGCCACATTAAGCACACACTGCCGGGGTTGGGATAAAAGTAACCATTTGACAACATCATCGCCATGCTCCCCTTTCGAGCTGATTAAATTGCTACTTACTTCAGGCGCTGAGGAGGATGATGATGACGACCGTCTTGGCTCCCTTTGTTCCCGGCCACCTTTTCAATAGCTGGCGATATATATATATATATATATATATTTCTCCGCTTCTTATTTTTTTTGCTTCTTTTTGGATATTATTTTTTTTGGGGCCAAATGTGTCTAGAGCTCTGGACCCTTCCTCTAGTTGGTTACCTTAAGTGGTAGCAGGCCTCGCCTATCCTTGAGTCCTTTCGCCGCCCGAGTACTCGAACCCTTAAGAGCGTAAAACTATTTATGGATATTTGTCGCATAAACAAGTTGACCCGAAGGGCTGAGGTTGAGGCTGCTGCTGCGGTGAAAGCTTTAAGAAACACTTTTCCTATTTCATCGAGAACAGAAATTACTAAGAAAAACTCTTGATATCTAAAAGTAAGCTCTCAAAATATTAAGTAATATTAATTCAATAAAAATTGTTAAATAAATAAAAGGTTTATACTAGGTTCTATAAATTTCTGTACATTTAACCATATATTTTTCTTAAAGTGAACTTCCTTTTTGCTGGCATAAATCCTGGCCTTATCCTTTAAGCAGCTTAAAGAGGTTACACCAACTTATCGCATGTTTAGCAGCCGCCGTGCGGAGGCAATGAAAAAGTTTTAGTTTCGATTTCCGTCTGGGCTCTGGCGAGATCGCTTTCAATTTTAATGATGATGGGTTTATTGTATGATTTCTTTACGCTTTTGTTTATGCTGCTGCCGCTCATAACTTGTCATAAATTTGACAGGCCAACTCGCATGCGGGTCCATTATAAGCACATATATCCATACATCCATCCAAATGCGGGGATGTCTCTCTTTCTTGACGATTCCCAAATAGTTTTTTGTTTGAATTGCGAATAATAATGACGCACTAATTGCAGCAAGTTAAATAATTCCCCAACCGTACTGGGCTTCCTTCAATTGAAGAGCCATAAAAACCGAGCCGAAAACAGAAGCCGCCGAGTTGCCGAAGTAAAAGAATATTTTACGACGAAGCAATTGGCTATGAAATTAATTTTCCTAGGGGACAGAGGCTGTTAGTTGCAGTCCCCGAAGGCAGGAACTGAAATTAATGTCGCGTGCAGCCGCAAAACCGAAAGGAAGCAGTTCCCCTTTACCTCGAAGTATTAATTTTTTTCAACCAACCTGTGTGGCATATACATAGTGCTGTCATTTGATTATTACTCAGACAAGACAGATCAACTGAAGAGCAGGGAAAAAAGCTAGAAACCTGAACAATTTAATACCAATTGTACAGAATTTCTTCAACATTTTAGTTTTTGAATATAATATTTTGATTAATATCTAAATTAACAAAAAATTTAAATACAAATCTAGGGTGTAATGCTTAGAAATATTTACAAGCTCTTAAGGTAAGTAAATATATAATCAAAAATACTGCAAATTGTTTAAAGAAACATTTTAAAAACATTCTTAAATGCATTCTTTTAATTTCAAAACACCAGATCTAAGCGGAAAAAGGACACATTGGCTGCACTATGGCTGATAGTGTCGTTTACCTGGCGCACTTCTTTGAAGTTTCTCGCTACTTTGAAGTGCTTGAAGTCATAATCTTAATAACTGCATCTGGGTGGCGCCCATTGGCCAATTAGGCCTTTCGGGGAGAGTTCTTAAAAAGAGCATCAAAACCAGCTAAAGCATCCAGAATTAAAGATCGCTGCTGACCACTTGAGATGAGTGAGCGATTTGGGGCAACAAACGAAAAACAAGACGTCATTTTGTAGCAGGTGTCTGTAAAAATGTTTAGACTTGCTGCCCAAAAGCTTGGGAAGTGTTTGATTTACGTGTGCATGTTTTCATCTTCCTCCTCCAGACGAAAATTGGTTTTCCATAAACATAAACTTCGGGAGAAGTGAAATTTTCTCTGGCAGTTAGAAAAACACAGGAAATGCTTAACAACAGTTTTTAAAGTGGAGCTGCCACTTCAAAGGGCTCTTTTTTTCGGCGACAATTAGCCGAAAGCCCAAACGGACATCAGACATGCCATTGTCACATTAGATGGGGCGTCGTTTTCACGGGGCGGGCCTTTTGATTTGCTCTAAAATTGTTTTGACATTGCAATTTTACGCTACATTAAACAATTTCAATGGGTTAGAAGTCACTGAACCTGTTTTTGGTTGCATAAAAGGGTTAATATTTTGCGAGCATAATTACTTTTATATGAATGGGAAACGTCCTGCAATCCTTAGGTAAACTAACCTTATCAATAAATGATATTTACAACCCTTAACAGTATTTGCAAGAATTAAATAAAATAATCAAACGATCTTAGACATTTTTAATTAAGTTAACTCGATATATCATATTCAAGAATTTATTTTAATTTGATATATTTTATGAAAGTATTATCAAAATAATTGGTTGAAGTATAATATTAGCTTTAAAAGAGGGTTACATTTTATTTGGCATTTTATTTAATGGACTAAAAATAAGTAAAACTTGTCATAAATATGGAAATTTTGAATGTATTTTCTAAATAATTGTTTAGCTAACACTTTAAGCTTTTCGAATGAGTTGAATATATATTTAACTATTTAAAAACAATGCTCACAAAAAATGAATTCAATTAGATATCTCTTTATATCACTTTTAAAATGAAAAATAGACAATAAACTAATATTTTCATTAGCTACTTGAAGAAACCCCTTGCCATGTGACTCAGCCCACGCTTAAACCCTTGAGGGATGGCCAGTATTTCAGATCTATATCTATCTATATTGACAGCACTTGGGCGATGAGATTACCAGATCATCATGCCACCGCCGAATCATCGTCAATCACTCTTCTATCAGCGGCTTAAGTAGTTCATTAGAAACCATTAGAATGAAGACCCCGGGCAGAGATTATAGACGCCGTCGCCTCTTCTCTTTTTCTCCTCCTGGAGTCCGATGCCCGGTTCCAAGTTCCCAAAGTGCCGCAATGAAAAGGCACTTGAGCAGCGATTCCCTCACCTTCTCTCTCTCGCTCCGAAAGACACGGGCCCATTGTCAAGCCAATAAAACTGGTCAGCTCCGTTTCTCCGATTCTCGAGCAGCGACATTGTGTGTTCCAGCTCTTATTCCCATTCCCATTCGGACAGATACTTATCTCTTTTTCTTTTTTTTTTGGGGACCGGGGGGCGCTTGTACTTGGGAGTGTAAGTGTAAGTAAAAGTAAATTAGATAAACGCCGGGACCGAACAATCATGCCACACAGTACATATATATGTTGTATCCCGCCTTCTTGGAGCGTTAAAATGAATCTTAATTGAACCAAAAAAATATCAGTCGACGGCGATGAACGATCAAAGTGGGATTGCCGCCCCTTTGGATCGATGGAGGAAATATGCCTGGTCAGAGCTCAATGAAATTGACAAATGTTTGGACAAATAGACAAACCAAACGATAGATAGATTTTCTTTCCGCTGTTGTTTTTGTAATTAGCTTGTGCAAATATTGGATGGCCGGTCAGGTAGGAGAGAGAGAGATATCTGGTATCTTAAGGGTTTTGGGTCAAAAGTTGTAGCTAAAAAAATGTTTTTGCCTCATAAGGCGAGGAGTGCCTTGCCCTTTAGGGAATGTGTGTGTGAGACTTGAGCCTGGGAGAGTTAGAGAAAAAAAGGTAAATAACAAACAGCTAGAGTTGAAGACAAGTGGAAAGGTGAGTTCCCTACACTGAGAGAATGAGTAGGGAACTGATTTTGCAGAATTATGATATCCTTGGAAACTATTTTAGTTAATTTTAAATGAACTTCAAAGGGTAAGGTGCAATTTTTTTAAGGATTATTTAGAAGGTTTTGTCAAACAGTTTATTAAATAAACTCTTAAAAATGTATGTTATTCCTAACATTAAAATGAATGATGATTGAAAAATTTTTTACGACGTATTAAAAACTATACCAAAATATTTAATTCAATTAGTTTCAAAATAAGTTGTGCCTTCAAATCCTTTATAGACCACAAATTAACTGCATAATATTCCTCATATAATTAAATAATTTTGCTTTTAATCTAAAGATATTTCATCTCTATTTTCCCCTTTAGAATTCATCCCTTTTTCCTAACTGTGTACCCGGAATGGATAAGCCAAAGAGAAAAAAAGTGTCTGCGAGATTGAAAGACTGACTGATGGATGGACCGGGCGAGCAAACAAGGAAAAACCTCGGCAAACCAAACCGTGGTTTATCTGGGGGCACAAAAAGATAAACTAAGTGCCCGGCGAGTGCGCGGTAGCTGGAACAAGTGGCCAGCCCAGCGAGATACCTGCCTCCCTGCCCGCCAATTAGCCACGGAGCACAGAGCACAGAGCACGGATCACGGATCAGGGAGCAATTCCAGCTGACAAGTTGTCGCCATAATTAATGAAGTGTTGTCTCTATATTGTGACGGCGATCAATTGGCGACAAATCGCCCTTCGAGCCAGCAAAATGTTGCAAGCCTGCCACTGGCTGCGCACGCATTTCGGGCCTTCCCCTTCGACCACGACACCGCGTTTGCCTATCAGAACGGCCACCAAAGAGGCAGCCAGCAGCAGAAGCAGCAGTCGAAGCAGCAGCAGCAGCCGCAGCACCATCGGCTGTGCAGCACACGAAGTCTCGTCTCGCCTGTCGATGATTCAGTCGAGTGCCGAACGAGCTGATGGACGCACGTGTGGCGCGGAGCAAACGTATTCGAATTTGAGAATTTTGAGAAAATATTTGCCGTAAAGCAAAGTTGGGAAAGTGTGAAAAACTGTTGGCATCCGGAAAGGGCTTTCAAGAAAAATAAAGAGAGAGAGAGAGAAAAAGAGAATATATATTTACTCAAAGTGTGATCCCGTCCGCGATCTGTGTTCAGTGCTTATGGCGAGTGGCCGGCCGGCCGGCCCGCGGGAAATTAACTAAATGCGTGGCGGCTCACTTTCATGTGCATCGGAAACATCGGAAAACCCCCAAAGTTAAGCTGCCCAGATGGATGGATCGGCGGTGTGAAGAGGCACTGGCGACGGCGTCGCTGGCGGTGAATGCAACTCCAGAAGCAGCATTAGCAGCAACATCGAAACTAGTTTCCTTACCTTTCGATACGCTCGATCGCAACAAAAGGGGAAATAGTGCCCGGGATCGATCGCCTTTTGATCTAGCGCTCTTCGATCAGTGTTCCGTGGTATTCCCAGGAAAAAGGCGAAGGAAAACACATCTTTAATACGCACAACGCCAAGGAAAATAAATCATTTTCGGCCGTTGAAATAACACAAGAGAAAAACGTTTGAAGTGCCAATGTGAAAATATAAAATTTTAATCAATCCAATCCACTAACAAGCTAGAAAAACAAGAAAATGTAGAGTCCCAGAAAAAGCAAAGTGGAAATCAAACGAAAAGTATTAAGCAGTCCAAAATAAGTTACAAAAAAACAAAACAAAATTCATGCAACTATCAAAATACATAATCTCAAACAAATATAAAGAAAACCAGCATAGAATAGAATTTTAAACAATTTTTATACGGCAACTTAACAATTTTCTATTAACCGAAACGAAACAATTTTGACAAGCATACAAATCGTATAATTAATTTTAACTCTAAAGTAATAAATATTGTACGAGGTAGAGCCCTAGCATATAGTAATTTATTAACTACACAAGTACTTACTTACCACCAAGCATCCACAATATATCACGCCAAAAAGTAGACTATAGAAAACGCATTTAGAAAAATCAACAATTCAACAACAACAAAACCAACAGCAGCAGCATCATCAACAATTAGTCAGCACAGCAAATAAATTCAGTGAAAATGCCATCGACAATGGGAGTTTTTGTGCTAATGTTCCTCATCCACCTGAGTGTCGGCCAGGTGCGGAACGAGGATCAGCTGTTGATGGTGGGCCAGAATGGCGACCTGGACAGCAGCAATCCTCCCATTCACCACCAGCAGCAGCATCAACAGCATCAGCTGCACCAGAGCAGTCACAATCTGAACAATGGGAATATGAACAGCACCATTCTGAACACTCTGATGGGAGGCAACGGTGCTGGCCTGGTGGTGAACAGCTCTCCCGGTGGCGGTGGATCCATGATCAATCAGCTGGGTGGCAGCACATCAAGTGCTCCATCGGTCATTGGTGGCGGTGGAGTGGCATCGGTGGGCGGTCCCTGGCACTCGGGAGTTGGACTCGGTGCCGGAGTTCCTGGCAACGGAATGGGCCTGCCGACGTCCCACAATCACGGCGGAAATCTGGGCTCACATCCCCATGGACACGCACTGGCCGGCCTGGCAAACTTGGGCATCATAGTGCCCGGCGGCAAGGGATTACCTGGAAATCTAGGATACGGCGGAACCATGCTAACCGGAGGTGGACTCGGAGTCGGAGCTGCTGGCATGGGAATGGGAATGGGAATGGGACTGCCGTCCAGCAGCAGCAACATGGATATGCAGCAGGGCCATTACAAGTGAGTCAGTCTACACTACACAACTATTCCCCATCTGCGAAAAGCCATCTTAATTGAACTGAAATCTTATCAATTGATGGAGATCTTTCAGTCAAGCCATCAAATTGTTTTGTCCTACGAACAGGCCTGCAGTCGCGTCATTTTATGGGTGCCTTTATATGGCTTTCCGTGGCCCCAACTCCAGTTGAGCGAACAATCAACGATTACAATTAATATTTCTGTGTCTGCAATTATTAAAACATGCCTACATGCTCGTGTTTAACCCACAAAGTGAACTCTGATTCGGTCGATTCTGATTTTCTCGAGCGAACAGCTTCACCCTCCGTGAACTTTGATTACATAAAAATCAAGAGCCTATGGCTAGAGTTGGTCCGATGTTTGGTAATTATGCAAATTGAAGGGCCTTGCCTTGAAAAGTCAGACATGCGGAAGGGGGTTTTAATTAAGATTTAATTAGATTCAAAAAGATTCTTTCGTGTTTTCATGTAAGAACATTAACAGCGACTAGCGATAGGGGTTTTTTAAAACATATATTTAGTGTTATAAAGTTATCTTTCCCTCTTGCTTAGGTTACATTTTTATTTGGAATTCCAAATTAACATTTGAAATACAAAATCTCTTAAATACTGAAAACAAATTTCGCAAAATTCCTCATTAAAAAGAAACGTATACAAAGTTTTCTCTTTAACTCTGGCTAAGCAGCCACTTTATGATCTCTTCTGATCCCAGACTTTATGAAGCAGGCACTTCCTGATCGATGGATTCGCTTTTGATCTGGGCAAGTGAGTTGCCGAATAAATAAATAAATAAATCCCAAGCGAAATGTGCAACAGTCGGCAGCACGAAGAAACCCTTTTCACTGCTAATCAGCTGCAATGCAACATAAATATATTTATCCAAAAGCAGACGATGTGGTGGGGGGTCCAGCCTGGGTTTAAACAATAAAGTAAAATTATTTATATTGGCTTTGTTTGCGGCCGGCGATGGTGCTGCTCCTTTTGGCTTTCAGCTTTCAGCCTGCGTTTGCTTTATTCTGCGGCTGTCAGCCAAAACATTCTGAATAAGGGGGTGCTGCAATGTTGGGGGTTTGTCGGTTGTCAAAATGCTGCTAGCCGCCTTTTTTATGATTATTAGCAGATGCGAACGACGACGGTGGCAGAGCGTAAATTTTACTTACACTTCACCATTAATTTGAACACTGACAGGGGAGCACCAGCACCAGCGGTAGCAGGGACGGGGTGAAAAAAGCAAGGGAAGGGGGGCTAACCGGCAGGGCCACCAGTTATTATTTGTCATTACAAAACCACCCAACAAAAGGGGAAAACCCCATAATATCCTTGCTGAAGGAGGGATGGGATTTTACACTGTAAACTGTTTTTGGATGTAAGCTGCTTGTCATTTTCTGAAATTTTGAACAGAGTTTTAAAATTTTAATAAATATTTGTATATTAAGAAAATTATATACCTTCCTTTGTGTCTTTATAAAACTTTGTATTTCGAACATGAAATCAATTCTATAAATCCTGAAAACTAAATGTCTATTTAGACAATCTTTTAACTAAAAAACAGCTGTCAATAATGTTAAATAGACTTTCCTGACAAATTACTTTAATGAAAAACTTGTAATCTGTTAAGGGAAAATTATAAAAAGTTCCAAGAACAAAATAAGATAAAATCTTCGAAATCATTAACGATATAAAAATGATTTTATTTTATAAAGACATTAGCTGGAATTTAATTAACTTTTATTTTTAGACTTTTAAAATTTATAAGCAGTTTTTTCTGATGATTTAATTTCACAAAGACCTTAGCTAGAAGTTACTTAACTTATATTTTTAGACCTTTAAATCTATAAGCAATTCTTTCCCATTTTTCGTTAAGTGTACATTTGAAGCCTTCTCCGCAATTGGCAATTCTTTTTATTAAACAAAACTCCGGAGCTCCGGCTCCACTTGGAGCCCCTTTTGCCGGGGTAGAAAGTGTTTCACTTATTTTGCCTTTGCCACTCTTTGTATTTATTTCCTTGCGAGGCACATGCACTGACCCAACTGACTAGACGACAGAAATCGATAGACAGGGGATCCCATCCGGACTCTCCTGGTTCCGGTGGCTCCCAGCTGGAAAAGGAGTGGAAATGGGAATAGGAATAGGAATACCCAGCCGGTGTCCATTTGGACGCGCTGCTTGATTACAATTAATCGGCTTATTTGAGCAAGACATCGTTTGCTGTTTGCCATTAAACTGGATTGAATGGTAATGGCGTGTGTGTATATGGTGTGTGATGTGTGTCTCCCCAATTACCCCGAGTTTCCCTCGGAAAATATCTCTGAGCAGGTGCCCGGAGGAGTGCAAAGTGCGACTTTATTGATTCGAAATGTCAGCACGAATCGCAAAAGTCAAGTCAAAACACACTCCAGGTTGCACAACTCCACCAAAGTTATTTGCCAAGTATTAATTTCGAAGGCAAATAATTGGTAGATTTTTGGTTTAATGAAGTTGCTTTGAAGAAGCCTCATTTGGTAATTTATTGGGAGTTGCATAATAAAACCAGAATTTCAGTTTAAAATTGTTTAGTTTTAGTGGTTTATTTGAAAAATAAATCATATTTTTTCCATGGAATGTTCTAGAAAATTTGGGGCATTTTGATAAAGAATTATGGAGACTAATACTTAAAGGAATTTTAAATCCTTTAAAGTTAAATATAAAAGAAAAATTTTTTATATAGCACAATAGTTGAAGTTTACTAGAAGTAAAACTACATTTTAAGCTCTAACTGAAGATCTCTGTGATTCCTTCAAATTTAATATTTAAATTAAAACTTCCACAAAGTCTCAAATTTTTCTAAGTTTCAAAGGTTATTAATTCTTTAACAACCTAAAATACCTTTTAAAATATTATACTCACTGTGATCACAATCCTTTATTAAAAGACAAGCTATAAAAATACCAATACATAAATATTCCTGACAGAAAATAAGAAATTATAATTCCTAAACACTATTCAAGCCACAGAAAAAGAGATTCCAAATGTTGGCTTTCTTTTATTATATTTTAATATAGTATATTGTTTTTTATGTTCTAATTAAATCCTTAATAAACCATTAAAAAATCGAAGCATAACCAAATGAATTATTATTTAATTTAATTCCGTAACCCTTTCAAAAGCCTCTTCAACACCTGCCTAAACCCTTTTGCTAATATGGCAATTCGCATCACTAACCCTTTCGCAAAAATCTGAACCCAACGCGACTCTGCAACTCAATTTGCCCGATTCAGGACGAAATCAAGATGTGAAGGCCAAAGGGAACACAACAATCAATATACAAAATAATACAAAACGCTGATTAGGGGATGTAATGAAAATTTAATAATTGCCGTCAGGGGGCACTCGATGATGAAGTTCCCTCCAACTCCGACTCCGACTCCGATTCCGACTCAAAGAAGCAAAAGGCTGGCGCAATTAATCTCCCATGTCAGGGTTGATCCGGCGATGAGAGTAATACAAGAACCAGAAATCCCCGAGTGAGCAAGCCACGGGGTTGGTTTCAATTTCAGCATTTTGACAGAGCCCCGAAAGCAAAAGGCAAATAATGTAATAATGTTTGACAGTCTGCGTCTCCGTTCTGCGTTCTCCGTCCTCCATCCTTCGTCTTCAGTTATCCGTTCAGTTGTTTTGTTTAACAGACATTTATGACATTATACGGCGCAGAATTATGTTGTTACAACCCCACCGAAACCGAATTTGAGTCTGAAAGCGAATCCGGAACCCAGACTGTCTTTGTCCTTCTTCTGTGATTTCATTTGCCTGGCAAGCGGCAAAAATCTGGTTAATTGTGCGTAAGACAAAGTCCCTTCCCTTGGCTCCCGTTGCTCCCTTTGGCAACTCCCAAAGTTAAATATTTGTCAAGGAGTAATTAAAACTTACTTACCGTTTCCTTGGATGCCTCCAGCCTCACCCTTGGCTCACCTCAACCTCCTCCCTTTGTGTGCCGGCTTTCATGTCCTTACTTCATTGGACAACTTCATGTTAACAACTGCGAGGAGTGCAAGTTTCCATTGTTGCGGATGGATGGAAAACTTTCCGGCTATATCATCTCTGTGCCAAGGAGTTGAGTTGAGTTGAGAGTGTAGAGCTTCCCCTGGCGGAAGCATAAAAATGTTAATTTCCAAGAAACAGAGAGAAAAGCCTTTGTTTTTGGCCGCAAATTATGGTCAAGTCCTGGTGTTCTTTCTTTGGGGGCTTCCCCTCACAGCAGCACTGGCGATGATGATGACGATAACGATAACGATTATGGCCAAAGTTTTGTTTTTTATTTTCGCCGCAAAATTAAAAATATCCAGGGAAAATCTGCGACGACTACTGCAGTTGGCATCGCCATGTGGCACCAACCGAAATTTATTTGTCTCAATACGACGACAATGGACGGGTCTGGAGCTTGAGATTATTGGTAATGGCAGGGAGACTTGAGGTCGTAGATTTTTGGGGATAAGGGCCAACAGCTGGAAGATTTCTGAATTTTTCTTGATGAAATTTCGAGCAATAACTTCTCACTGTGCTGTTTTTCTTTATATTATTTTTGTGCGTCAATAACTGTCGGATTGCAGATTTAAGTTAAGCAAGTAAATATGGATTTTATATTTAAGAATAATAAATTCATTTATTAACTTTAATTCTGTATAAAGAAAGAGAAAGATTTTTAAACCCAAGAAATAGTGTTTGTTATTAATTAGACATTTTAGTGCTGCCACACATCGAGTGCATTCCTTGAGCTTATATTTCATCGGTAGCAATTTTTAATACCCGAAAAATTCCAATGTCTGATGAGGTGAAATATCAGCAGTTCGATAGAGAATTCCAAAGGCGAATAATTTTCAGTGATTCCCCCAATAAATAACTCTACAAATGACTGAGGAATATTCCCCAAATGAAAATAGATCGCATTTCGATCTGCTTTTCCGTCTTTGGTATCGGTTAAAGCATTGCCCGTTCGTTGTTTATGGTTTCAATATTTCCCGTGGAGTTTTCTGTAGTAATTTTACTGCTCACAATTTGCCTGCCATTTGCCATTTGCCATTTGAACTTTTTAATTTTGTCGTTTTTGATGGCTGCATTTTATGAGGCCGTTGTCTCTCAACTTGGACTTCTCGACATCTTTTTATTCCTCCGACTCCCGAGTCCTGATGGCATTTCCGTTGCTGTGGTTTTTGTCTCTTAATGATAAACTGGGGTTCAGTTTTCGTCTTGATTTTTTTTTTCTCTCTTTTGCTGTGAATAAGTTTTCCCCCGTTTTGGGAAAATTTCTTTATTCCGAATGTCCTTTTGTTGAGATGAAGAGCGGGCAAAAGGAGAAGCTAAAGCTGCGCCATAAAAGTTTAAACAAAAAGCAGCTGCCAGACGAGGGCGAGCACAAAAGCGGAGATCGACTCATAAATTGGCCATGATGGAACTGAAACTGAAACTCAAGCTGTAACCTGGAACCTAGACCTGAACCTGGAACCCAATAAAAGTCTCGAATGATGAACAGCTCGCTGGAGGGCCGAAAAGAAACTGCATTTCCGAGGGTTGCAACTGCTGCAACAATAGGATGCCGACGTTCCCATGACATAAAAACGCATTTTCATGTAATCATCGGAAAGTGCGTAAAGAAAATCATCCAAATGACTTAAACAAATCAGGCAGCCCGAAGATGCCGAATACAAAAAAGCAATTCAAGCGTGAAGCCTAAAATCAAACAACAAAACACAATTTTAAAGGTGTAAAAAGTAAGACAAACTCCCGAGAAGCAGATGCAGATACAGATACAAATGCAGATGAACACTGAGGGAAATAATTGTGATGGGTTTGATAATGATTTTATTGAGAAAAGGTGTTTGAGAGAGTTTAATATTAGTTTTCATCAAGTATCTCGTTATTTATTCTCTTTTAGAACTGTGTTGTCGTTCATTTTGCTAATACAAGATCTCATTTAAGATCTTTGTGTTCTTTCGAGTTCTTTACCCATCGCAGACTTATTTAATGCTTCGATTTTCTTGCAGTGCATTTCCAAAGGCTGTTTTAGATGGCAGCCAAGTGCAATATGCGGTTGATTCTGCTCTCCGCTGCCATGCTTTTATTTCATTTCTTGGAGTTTCGCCGTGTTTTCGTCGTGTGTCTAAAAGCGTGATTGCTTTTCGAGTTGCCTTTGATCTCCGTGTGTGTGCCCCCGCCCTCGCCCGACCATCGTTTTGGCCATCTTTTTAACTGTCTCTGTTGCTGTCTCTGGACCAAAGTTTTCCCCATTTTCCTCACCGCGCTTAACAGCGCATTGAGGAAGTTGCATCAAAGACAAACAACGAATTTCCACACTCACACACAGAGAGAGAGAGAGAGAGATGCGGAAACAGCATAGATGTAGACCCGCAGTTGGGACCTTGAAGTTTTGTGGACCTTGAGGCACGCACCGCACATCAAAGCGAGTCGGGGGGGAGGAGAGATCAAAGGGGGGGCCAGTTTTGCCACACGCAGTTTGCGACTCGCCTCCCAATTGCAGTCACATATCGTAATCCTCGACAGCTAAACCCACTCCACTCACGAGCACACATCCTGCTTAAACGGTTTAACCTACAAAGCGTTGACGTTTCTGTTTACTTAACCCTTTGGCCCAGGTTATGATTACTTTCGCAAGCGATTTGAGATTTGAGAGAGAGAGAGCTGTGGGTATATATTGTTTTCATAGGAAAATATTTGTAATAGAATGTTTTGGAGGAGGTTGGAGTATAATTGCAAGGCCTCAACCGGATGGGAGGGGTTTTTATGAAAACAATCGTTAATTAATGGGATAATTTAATTAAAGGTAGAAAGGGTTTCCTTCCCTTAAATAAGAAAGAGGATTTTAATTGTAAAATGTTTCCTTCTTTAAAAATAAGAAAGGGGATTTTAATTGTGAAATATTAATATTGTATAAAGAAATATCTAGGGACTCAGGATATGAAGAGGTGATCAAATTATCATAGAACTATCTGTTTCGGACTTTAAAAAGAATTAATACTTAAACTTAGACTTTTCTTATGATATTATATATTTCTTACGGCTAAAAATGTCTCTAAAAAATCTCTCAAAAATTTTTCCAAGCATCTGAAACATTCTAAGCTCTTTATAACCAACTAGTAAAGTTTTATTATTGCCAAAACTTTTTAAAATTTGAATTAAAAATGTTTTTAACAAATTCAGACTGTTTATTAATCATTCTGTTATTTTAATATATTTTTATTCTGTCCTTTTAATAAAAGACATCATTTTTAAGAGTATTCCTTGTGCGTTATCTCCAAGAAGCTATAGATCTTCTCTCCCTCGGATTGTCACCGAAAAAATGTTGCTTGAACCTGTCCCCGCGGCAACATGTTGCCCGCGTGCCGGCATCCGTTGCACTTTTCCCCGCTTTCCCGGCTCTCTCTCTGCTCTCTGCTTTCCCAGCCAGGCAAGGTGAGGTGCAATAAGACAAGACGGCTGGCTGGGCTTTGATGTTGCGCCTGCCGCGCGGTTGCTGTTGACATAATTGGAGTTTTGGATGGTTGGTTCCTGGCCGGGATTGCGCCGGGTTGTCGGGTTGCCGTGTCGCTGGGCACTCATTCACTTTGCGGTACTTTAAGAGGCCCGGCACATAATTTGCGCAAATTAGCGACGACGACGAGAGTCATGGCATGCCGTCAAACGTCGTTGGCGGGGTCTTTAAACCTAATTGATGCTCCACCAGCTTGGGCCAACTTCAGGCCACATACTCGTGGCTCAAGCCTGTGCCGCCGCCCCGGGTTTATTTGCTTTCATCTCGAATGGGTGCTCCAGAGGTGTGACCAAGTGGTAACCGCTTGACGATGCACTTGTGCCGCCGAGTGGAGTAGTCGTACTCGTCGTCGACGTAGGTGTTAATGGGCATTTCTTTCCTCTTCCTCAGATCGATATAAATTGGCAATCTGACCCTGAACGGGCATATAAAGCTACTACAAAAGCGGCGGCGGCGACATGAAAACAAAACAATAGCCAGAAAAATCAGACAACCGAAAACAGTTATGGAAATGAGGAGTATCTGGCGAGCAGAGGAACAAAAAATAAAAGCAGGAGCTGTGTAAAGAAGCCGCCGACATCAGTGACATCTTCATTGAATGCTTCCCCGAAAAATAAACATGTTTGGTATTTTAATTCCATTTTTTTGAGGGGAAAAACGAAATGGATATGTTTGTCTTTGAGATAGGGGAGCAGTCTGAGGGATATAGACAGTTAAGTTGGTTAGTCAGCGGGAAAAAAAAGGAAAAATGAGTAATCAGGACTGTGAGAACATCTGTAAAATCAATTCAGGATCTAACAAAGGCAAGGGAGACTTTAAGAGTTCTAATAAAGTAAAGTGGAAAAGTAGTTAAATCATTCAACAGCTTCTATATCTCGACCCACTCAGACCCCAAGAGCTTTTCTATTAGCTGGTAACACTTTTTAGCCCATCCACAAATCATTTAACCACACCACCCACTTGACATCGCGGCTTTTCCAGATATCAGAGAGCTATGAAAACATAAATATCCACTTGACAAAGCGCTGTGCGGCAATCTCTCCTCTGTCAGACACGACAGACACAAACTATATTTGGGGTTTCCCCTCCCCGGACTTTGCACAGGCGAAATTCAAGAGCAAAATAGCAGATGATGGACCTTGAATGTCAGTCCAAGTAGAGGCGCGGAAAAATAGGGAAAATACCGCAGACCGAGAGGGAAAACTCTGGCCAGCAACGCTGATTGACAAATGCAGTTGGCGGGGGAAAAATCAGAGCAAACTGAGCGAGCTGAGCGATCGGGGCGTTGATGGATGGACAGGAACACGGACGGGTCGTTTACCGTAAATGTCTGAACTGAGTTCCTCCCCCTGCCAGACGCCTCTCCTGCTCCTCCTCCCTGTGAAGGCGAATCACGGGCCAAATTAAATGAAATTAACACGCGTTTAATGTCAAACTGGGAAAACTCACCTGCCTGCCACCCGCACACACATACGCACTTCCCACATTTTCCCCAGCACAATTGTTTACTTAATGACGTTCATGTGTCTCTTCTGACTGCTGTGTCTGTCTGTGTGTGTCATTTGTCGGCTTTCCAGCCTTTTCCGCTTTTCTGCTCTGTCATAAAACGATTTGATTAAAGCGATTTTACCGCCGCCTTCGAGGTTCCAAATAAAACAAAAACAAAAAAAAAAAGGGAACGAAAGATACGAAATCCAACAGCTGGAGTTGCTTGCGAGCTGGGAACTCCACTTGGCTCTCTCTGTGTTTTCCAATTAAAACGCAGTCCTGTGCCACAGGCGATGCGCTAACATTTATTTTCGGAAATCGAAAAAAAAATCCAAAAAGAGAGGGGCAACACGACTCTTGGAGCCGGGAACGAGAGCCGAGCCATGAGCTAAAGCAGGATTGCAGAGTATCTATAGCTTGGATGGTCCAGAAAGCGAGAGTGAGCTGTGGGAGAAAACTAGTTAATTGTTGAATAGTTTATGCACTTTTTTTAAACTAATTTGTTTTAATAAAGGACATTATTGGATTATTTTAAAAACCATAGCGTAACTGCTAATATTTATTATAATAATTGATTCAATTATTAAATTCATGTTCCCAACTTCAACCTTAATATTTTATTTGTAAAATAGAACTATATCAAAACGAAGTAAGCCCCACATTCCTGGGTTAGAGTATCTTTTGCACAAAAAAAAAAATGGAAATAATAAAAACAAGGGCAAAAAGTAAAAGTGGCTGAACGGCGGCGGCACAAATTCTTTGTAATTAGTATTAAAATGTTTTCCGCTACATTTTCACTTGACTCCCTGCTGGCAGTCGCAGTTTCCCTCGGCAGAGGCAGTCGGATGCAGTCAAGCAGCCAAGCAGCCAGCCAGTTAGTCAGTTATTCACTTACACAGTCAGTCAGTCAGTCAATTTGTCTATGTGCCCTCGGGGCGCTTCACCATATTCCCCTGCTCCTGCTGCCGCTCCTCCTGCATCGCCCTTCGAGTGCCCGCATAGTATCCCTTTCTCCCCATTGAAGCTGCTGCTGCTTTTTCTCGCATGATTGAAGGCAACATGTGTTTCGGAAATTATGCAAAATTGCCTTTCTGGCCAACAGAGGAGCTGCATATAGCACACAGCAGATGCCAATGGATGTGACTGGCCGATCTCCGCCAGCTTCCCTCGCATCCATCGGCGCCTCAAACTCTCTTCGCCTCTATTTTCTTTTTTTTTTTGCTGCCATTTGTGTGCATTTGTGTTGCATATTTCGCTGCTTATTATCATGGCGCACAGTTCATTTCGAAAACAATTAATAATGCTTAAGCGCATCTTGGCGTTGACAGGCGACTGGCAAAATATGCCAAGAAAAACCAGAGAATTTTGTGTGGTCACCAATGTTTTTCAATCTAGCCGAAAAAAAAAACTATGTGTATTTGAAAGCAAGTACACCTAAAATAGTTCCATAAACTATATATTTATTATAATTACATTAAATACTATTTTCAGTGTATGAGTATCAATGGCAAGCTTATTTATCAAATATTACCAGTAAGAGCCTTAATTATAATTATGAAATAAAACTAATCTATGTTTAATTAAGCCTGATTGAAGAGGAAAGATGTTGTTCAAAGACCAGCAACATGCTTTGAGCTTCCTTATGAACTCGTAGTTGGAAATTATAATGCAATTAGAACCACAATATTTAAAAATCCTTTGAGTACTTTAGACTTTGAAATACGTTTTAAATTTAACTATTAGCATTGCTAACTTGCAAATTAATAAACTCTATCAGATATTATTACAAGATGATATGCTCAAACTTCGCTTTTAAAATTAACGTATATCATCTAACATTCAGATAAAATAAGTTTCAAATTCAATATATTTCTATTTCTTTCTCTGTATGCAGCTTTACATTATAATTTTCTGGCTGTGTTTGGTCATTTATTTGGCTTAGATCTGTGCCGTAGAGTGCTAAGTGGTAACAACGAACGGAAGTGGCCAACAAATTGGTCTGCCAGCCGAATATGTTGTGGCAGATATGAACTTAGGAAAAATATTTTTCCAACAGTATTTTTAGATAACTTTCCACTTTGTTAAATGAGAGCGACATTCCGCAGCAATGGAAACTCCCTGAAAATATATTCCATTTTCCACTTATGTTTAAAAATGCATTTGATTTGTGGCCTCTTGTTTGTACTCCCATTGTTTATGCTATTAATTTTTCTTGTTTTTTCTTCTGGAATCAATATTCATTAACTGGAATGATACATACAGTTTCCCAGCTAATTGGCCAATAATCATGGGCTCTGTAAAGTTTACAAAACATCAGCAGATCGGGGAATATGCCAGAAGCCAAGGGATCCATACGTGCAACATGAACTTGTTTTATCACCTCATAACAACAACATTGCCAGCGAGTGAACTCGACTGATTGAATGCCTGCCTTCGTGGCAGCATTTGATTTGTTTAGAGAATAAAGCACAGACCTGTATCTGTATCTGTATCTGTGCTGTAGCTCTAGCTGTATCTAGCTGAATTTGTATCTGAATCTATGCGTGGTTGGTTGTGGCATCTTTTTGTGTATATGGCGCCAACTTGGCCTCGTTTGTGGGGCGGGATTTTTGCTTAATTAGCACTCAATGAGCAACTTGGAGAGCTGGTAAAAGAGTCGAGGAATGTATGTAGAGTACTTCACTGCCCCGTATTGATGTACATATATACAAACCCACATGCGATATGTGGACTCCATGGAATCCACCTATAAGGCCATTTCGCTGGTGAGGGTTGCTTGTAAAAATCTTATGAGCTTTACGTGACCGTCCATTAATACATCATTGCGGCAATGTTGGCCACGCTTTCACCCCCTCGCAAAAATGCCAAAGTTTTCCCAGGAAAAACGAGCTGATGATGGCGATGATGATGATGGGAAAGCGAAGCCGAGTTTTCTTCGGCTGTTCGGGGTGTGATATCAGGATCGCTTTTTTCGTCACGGCCATAAAAACGCATTTTATGCGAAACGCATTTGAGTGGATCCCGGCGAGAAAAACGGAGTCTGGAGCCGGGACAGAACCACTTCCCAGTTTCCCAGTTTCGCAGTTTGAGTCCGAGTTTTTGGGCTGCGAGGCGGGTTCTTATCGGTTTATTCCCGTGCGTTTCTCTTTTATGGGAAAGTAAATAAAATGTAAGCTAAGAGCTCCCTCGCAAACTTTTAATGTTGATTGCGTTTCGCGTTGATGTTTAATTTTTATGCGAGTCTTTTATTCAAACCTTACGAACCCACCTCCTCTTGTATTCGTAGCACACTTGGAAAAATGATTTCTAATATAAAAATATATAAATAGCAAAGAGCTTTAAACTTAACAAATAATGTAGTAATGTATAATATAAATATACATATTTAATAATAATAAATAATACTAGAATACATTTATTGTTCAAGAGAATTAATATTGTACTGATGTCGTGTTCTCAGCTGTGATTTATTTTATTTACAACGATTTTTTATCAAGTGTTTATGCTATTTTAGAATGTGGTTATTCATGGGTGTTTCTCTTAATTAATTAATTTTTCTTTTAAACTTTTTGTTCAGTGTAGCAAAGCCAAGTCGCCAAATTAATCATTAATAGCTAAGCTTAAGCTTTGTTTCCCCGCTGTGTTTTAGCCTCCGTTGCCTTGGAGTTGAAAGAAAATTGCTAGGAAAATTAATTTAAATCTATTCGCTGGCAATTTTTATGAGAAAAGTTCAGAGGGCGGCGGCTCCGGGGGAAAATGAAGACCAAAATTCCAGCAATTAATTTTAATTGCCCAACGCCGAAGAGATAATGTTATGACAATTCCATAAATAAGTCTACATTTAGTGGGAATCGTTCGGAGGTTCATTGCTTGGAATGAAAGAGGCTATCTCGTAAATTAGTCACAGAAATCTCTATATTTGGTGAAATGTGCTTCTTCTTTTTTCGAACCATTCACAAAATTACCTGATGAAAATTCTCGAAGGGCCGAAGAGCGGAAAACGCACTGGCGCAAAAACAAATACAAATGGCTGCAGGGAAAATGCTGGAGAAAATGCTGCAACAAAAAATTAAAAGAAATGCAGACAAATTGCTGGAATGCCGTTGAAGCATAAACGGGGGGAAATGCCAGCCACACCAACAAAAACATAAGCAGCAGCAGCAGCAACAACAATACATCTAATATTAGCTGAAAAATAGTTTGGCAATGTATTCAATGAAAGGGAGAGCACTGGCAACAAGCGGAAGCTGCAACGCCAAGCAGTCGAAGATTGAGTGCCAGGAAGGTGGAGTTTCTGGGATGAACGTTAGTGCAGCTGATTCTGCGATCCTGAAGGATGATAAATGTCAAATGGAACGCTTGAGGTAGCCTGCTGCATGTTGCACCAAGGCGTGGCCCCAACGGGAGTGGAGTCTCCGCTGGTCTGGTCTAAATAAAGCTCACACCCATGTGGCTGCTGCCTCAATACTCAAATTGGCGTGTCAAAAAAACGCGTTTTAAGTGAATTCTGCTTGCAGAGCATTAACCCAACCCAAAAGTCTTATCACACCACTGGCGAAAATATTTCTTAAAGAGGGATTTTGTATATCACATTATCGCAGGAGTTCATCACAATTAGATTATTCTAATAATTAGAATAAGTAATAGACAGAATTTAAAGTTCTAAACAGAGAACGGGTCCAAGTACGAAAGATTGATAAACGATTTTGATCTATAAAATTAAATTATAGAAATATTCAAGGCAAATTGGCAGGAATACTCAGCAGCAGAGATCCATGGATTTATCGCGGACGTCTGGAACGAGAAAAACTTTTCCTGCCCCTCAATCTCAAACGAAGTTTCTGTAGTACTTGCAGAGCTCCATGAGTACCTCTCCTTCAGTACCCCTGCACATTTTTGACGCACTGACGGACAAGAATGAGAGCCTTCAGTTTGCGCCTGAGTGCAAACTCTGTCTATTTCAAGTCAATAATTTGGGATGCACATCTTTCTTCAATTGATAACTATTGCCTCTAAAATTGTGTTCAACATTTTTGTCAGCCATAAAGCAATGACTGAACAAAAGCTGTAAAAATATACATATGCCAATAAAACAAGCTCTTACATTTATGGATATGGACACAAACAATTTGAAAATTGTTATAAGCAATACAGAAACCAATAAGAAGCCAATCAGATGTTTCTGCTAATGATGCTGCGAACCGGCTGCTGCTGCTGCTGCTGGACAAATTGCAACTGGCCATTACAATTCAATTTTTATGTCGCACAATGAAGCTGTCAAATGCAAAGGAAGCTCGATAAAATGTAAAGAACAAGCTGGGCATTTGCTGATGACACAAACAGCAGGCGGCAGCAGTAGCACTTTCCCAGCTGCAACATTCTGAGGGGTCTGGAGGGGAGGGGAGTGGGCGTGGCCATGGTAATGGCGTTAACTGCTTGGGCATAAAAATGGCTTGCGGAAGAAGGAGAAGCAACAGTATCCTCTGCCTTCAGGTAGCAACAATTGCTGCAGCGACGGCGGCAGCATGGGGCTGCAGAAAGGAAGCAAGGTGTGAAGTGTGGCCAGCGTTCATCTAATTCTATATATACCCCAGTATATAAGGCCATATCTTGGGCGCAGTGTGTGCGCCGTTGCCCTAATGTGAGGGTTGCAAGCGAAATGTGTCGTAAAGATTTTTATTGCATTTTTATGGCGCGCACACGCAGCATCAGTAGCATCAGCAGCAGCAGTAGCAGCAGCATCAGCTTCCGCTAGTGGCAAACAGCGGCTACATGGCATTTTCGGTCGGCTTCAGCTGCTTAATGATAAACTTTAACGTTGCTTTTGCATTTTCCAATGCCGTTGTTTGCCACAGAAACGATTTTTGAGTAAATAAACCGCAGCAGCAGCAACACCAGCAGCATTAGCAGCAGCATCCCCAGCAATCCGAGCGGAGTAAGCCGTAAAAATGCTTTCAAAACTAAAATAGAGCTCCAGTGCGGAAGAGAGCAAGTGGCCGAGCGACCCTCGCTTTCTGGGTGGCCAAATAAGTTGATTGCCGCTGCTGCTGCTACTGCTGCTGCTACTGTTGCTACTGCGCAGTAGATGGCTTTTTGTTTTTAATCATCTGCCGCAACGTTTTATTAAAAATCCGAAAAAGTAGCGACGTCATTTTATTGTCTACTTACTGCTCAAGTCCAAAATCCCATGCACAAATTTTATGAGCCAGCCCATAAAAATGCCTTTTACCGTTCTCCGGTTTTTGTTTTTCGGACTTGGGTTATTTTTTGTATTTGTATTTTTTTTTTTTGTTTTTTAATTTTGTGCCAAACTCTCTGGGGGCACATTTGTTGCTGTTGTTTTTCGAAGCTGCCGCTGATGCTGCCGAGGGGGGAGCAGCGACATTGTTTACGGTTACAACTGTTTGCTGCTCCTGCTGTTGGATGATGCCAAAATTGATGACCATAATCTTCGGCGCAGGGAGCTGGATGGGCAAAAGGATGCGCTTTTTATGATGAAGCGCCGAGTTGCAGCCGAAAAACAACCACCGACTGTTGCTGCCCCACACTAACAACCACCCACAAAAGTACAGAGAAAAAATAACTTAGGAATGTTGTGGTTTATTATTAAAATAATAATATTTTTGATGCCATTTCGAGGAGCAGAAATATGCAGTTTTGAAAGCTCTGTTTAATTAAATGAATTTTTTGAAAAATACATACAAGGTTTTTAGTTATTTCGGAAACTGAAACAGTTTACTGCCTTCCGTAAAACACCTTTTAAATAAATCTAAAATCTGTTTGAGGAATAATCCCTAAATTTTTAATCTATAAATCGTGTTTTTCATAATAACATACTGACTGTACATTTCTGCCAGTGCACCAACTTTCCCCTCCCCTTGATGCAGCCACATTATTCATTGGGGGGTTTCGAATGAAGCAGGAACGGAAGCATATTTTATGTTTTAACGCTGCCGAAATTGGGCAGCAACAACAACATCTCATACATCAGCATTTAGGGACCCCTCATCCTCATCCTGGCGCAAAATAAAACGGAAAAGGGGATTTTTCCCAAAGGGGCGGACGTTTGTCTTGCGGTTTTCGCGCTTGCAATTTTGCTCGCTTCCTTTTTTTTCTGCGTTTTCCCGAAAGCAATTGTTGCTGGCGTTGCCGTTGTTGTTGTCGCTGCTGCTTTTACCGCCTTTACCGCCTGCAATTTAGCGGCTTAAGCGCAATATTTACAACGCACTTTGAAGTGTGTGTCGTGTCTCCGTGTGCTGCCATAAAGCGAATGAATAAATAAGCTGACAGGTGCAGGAAGCGGACTCAGCGAAAGATTTCGAAAGATCCAAAAAGGAGACGACACTGTTAAGCTTTTAAGCCAAACAAATGGGGTCCATATGAATTATTGAAAAAGAGTTATGGCAATTAATGGGACAGCAACCGAAATTAAACCTTCTTTAAAGTTTCAAAGTTTTAATACACAAAAAAAAATTCTTTAAAAATTATATTAACTTTGTTCTGAAAGAAGTAAATCTTCTGTTAAAATATGTTGCATATAATTTCTTCAAGAAAAACAATTTGTTGTATAAAAGCACCATTTAATTCTCTTTGATTATTAAACAAAAAAGTCTACAAAATCTTTGCGACATCCCCTTTGTCTTATTTTTGGTTTACCCCCTTTTTTTATTGTGTACATCGGAAGATATTTCTTGAAAATTCACGAGCCGCATCGACTTAATGATCTCCACTATTAACGATTATTTGTGCACATATAGTATCTGAGAGAACTGCTCGTCTCTTAGCAAATTGCCCGTAGAAATGACGCCTCATTGGCCCCATTCTTGCTAAGCAAGCAAGCTGGAAGCAAAAAGCTTAAAAACCACAAACATATCGAAGCAAAAGAGCAGCGCCTTCTGCTTCATTTGCCGGCCATCAATTAAAGCCAACCGAGCGAGTCGCCTTTTGCCTAAGTTCATCAATTTTTCCCCGGCTATTTCCCCATTCGATCCGATCCGATTGGGTTACAGTATTTGCACTTGCGTTTTAATTGAACGTTTCGGGCCTTGGTAAGTTATGCGACAGCAACGCCAAAAGCAAACAGAGGAAACGCAAACAGAGCGACCAGCGAACAAACAAACAACAAGCCACCCAGAAAAGAAATCGAAGGAAATCGAACATTGGACTGGAGAGTTGGTAGCCCAATGCAAGTCAAATGTTTTAAAAATAAGCAAATGCATTCGGGATCGGGATTGGGATGGGGCCAAGAGGAGCGAGGGACCTGCCAGGGCGGGCAGTGCGTGGCAGCTGCATTTATGTTTTGGCAATAAAATGCAAATGGTAAAAAGGTCCATAAAAAAGTTCAAGTCGAAAGAGCATTTTTCAGCTTTCGATATGCTTATGCTACTTTAAAAAAGATTTTATGTCCGACTGCCAGTGTTGATTTCAGTTTTTATCCCCAGCTACACAGAAGGAAAAGTGATGGAGGGAGTGGTGATGGATTTTAAGGTTTATTTTAGTTATCTGAGGGATTGTTTAATATACATTTCTTAAATTGATTCAATAACTATTAAAGGAATTTGGCATGTAAATTTTATTATTTTAATAAATATTTTCTTTAAAATTACTTTAACAAATGGTATTAAAATCATCACTTAGATTAATTCCGTTTTGATCAAAAATATAAGAACAATATAAGTATTTATAAATTGAAAAAGCATCTTGATTGTATAACATTATCACTAATAATTTTTTAGGATGATGTTAAAAATACTTTATAGGATTTTTCTTGTTTTTAAAAGTATATTTCTTAATTGAATTGAATAGTACATTCTTTTGAGTATTACAAATAAATAAGCGGTTCCGATTTTAGTTTTTAATAAAAATTAGTTTATGTTTTTAATAAAATATATTTATATAATTTGTATGTTGACCATTTATTCTTTACTTTATTCAATCTAATCTCTAAATTATATTTATATATTTAACTTAATAACCTATTCCTGCAATCAACCAAATATGTTGTATTTTTTTATATATTATTTTTATTTATTTATATTTCTTAAAATCCTCTACATCTGCCCTATTTTTTTACCTGTGTATTTTGTTTGTGCTTTTCGAACAGCTTCCAATCGCTGGATGCTGCTGCTTCAGTGGCTTCCTTTGCCTCCTGTTGCTGTTGCACATTTGCTATGCTGTTTGGGGCCGCATCAGCAGCAGCATCAACAGCAGCAGCAACTAAAAACTGTAAAGTCCATAAAATGCTTTTGCCGCAGCACAAAGGGACTTATATATTTGTGAGCCATGGTACCTGTGTGCGTGTGTGCGAGTGTGTCCGTGTTGAATATTTTACGTTTCTGAAAATTTGATGAATCTCCACAAATGCACGGGAAAAACGAGGAAAAGCCAAGGAAAGGCCAGGCGAAGAGAGAGAGAGGGCACTCAGTAGCACACAACTTCAGCGTCATCATCGCACGAGGAAAATATCCATCAACACTTTTGTTTTACGGCGCTATCTCTGGGCTCTCCCGCACAACTATATATAAATATATATATTAAGTACATATGTTTGCTGGCACACATCCGTCCGTCCATCAATTTGTTGTGTTGTTGTTTGGCCTAACCGCCAACTCTTTGGCTCTCAACCGTTCGGTTTGTTTTGCTCTGCGGCCATTTTAATAGCTCTCGACTAGTTTGTATCTGAAAGATACAAATCTATCTCTCTTTGTCTTTAGCTGGCGGCCGAGATTTGTGAAATTAAAGTGCAAGCAGGAGCAGTGATGGCAAAAGATTATCAGGAAAAATAGGAAAATATACACATAAATAGCAAACTTTACTTGTAGAATTTTTAAAAATATTTTTTAAAAAAAGCAAATAAATAGCAAACTTTACTTGTAGAATTTTTAAAAATATTTTTTAAAACGAGTTTAAGCTTAGGAAGATTTAATACAAATTAAATATTATTTAAAATATAAAACATCTCTTAAATATAATCAACAAAATTGCCAGCACTTACTGAGCCTAAAAGGCAACACTATCTCCTTTGTCTGGCTAATTGTTTTAGCCAGTTGCCCAGCCAATTGCCTTTCCATTTTGGCCCGTAAACGTTTTGTCAAAAGGATTAACTCCGATTCGGCTGCCAGCTATATATATTGCTTTGTCTCTCTCTATTGAGCTTCTATCTATCTCTCTCTCAGCTTAGGGCTTGTAATTCCTCAATGTTTTCGATGACTGAGGCGACACACATTATCCAAACTTGAAATGGGTAAAAGGAGAGTTGTTTGTGTGTTGGAGGCTTTGCGTTAATGCGCTTTGCATTGCACTTGCAACAACACACACATCCCCATCGGATGTGATAACAATACAAAGCTTACACGACGACTTACACGGGCTTTGAGCCGTAATTGAAAACCCCAAGGGAGTTGGCCGATAGGCAATAAAGAGTCACAAAAGAGCTACAGAGGGAACAGAGATCAACAGATCGATATTTGGGCATACGTCAAATTAGGCTAATAATAGCTTCTATAGAAATTAAATGATTCATTACAAATGATTTCGTGTGAGCTTAGAAGGATTTATTACTAATCTTTTATGGAATTTATAAGAAATTCTATTTTAATATTTACATTTAATATTTTTGGGGAAATTTCAGTGAAAATAAGTTATTGAGCAGTGTTAGTATTTTTCCTAATTAAAGTAAAATAAAAATGAATTGTCTCTCAAGAACTTTTTGTTTAAAACTAAAGCAAGTGATCATATCCCTCCCCTTATTCCCAAAATATTTAAATTCAAATAATATAATAAAAAACCTCATAATTTACTACTAAAAGTCTTCCAAAATTTTCCTAGACGCTCCATTGAGAACCACTCGCTGGCGGGGCCACCCAATAAAATTCCAATCCAGACTAGTTTTCCGTCAATCGACAAATGATATTTTAATCAAGCGGGAAAACTACGTCAAATAACGAAATAAAGCAGCGGGAGATAAATAGATAAAAATTGGCCAGCCGCAGCCGCGGATTCGTGTATCCAAACAAATGCCGCAAAGTGTAGCCGCGAGCCTAAGCAAACAACTTGTAAACATTTCAAACATTCAATTAATTAATTAATGGCGAAAATGTGGCAAATTAATTTCACATAAAAAAAAGTGGGCACGCGGGAAAATGTGGAACAAATCCCAATGGAATATTATTAACAGACTGACTCTCTGTGAGTGGCGAAAGTTGAGATCGAAGTGGAGGAGAATCCACGAGAACGAAGAACCGGAGAAATCGGAGGAACATATTCGTGCACAGAGAACAATTTTTAATCAAATAAAGCTGCTTTAGTAAAAGTTTAAAACCAAATCAACACTTTATTACGAGAATGTTCTGTTTAAGTTTAAATGTTTTCAAAATTTATCTGAAGTAAGTTCAAGGTGATCTCTTTTACACCTAAACTTGTATAGAAAACATAATCTTTATGGCTTGACTTGTTCTTTTCTCAACATTTTTCTGGGTGTAAAAGAAAATCTGTGCCTCGAGGCGAGGACGGAGACGGAAATAGTCAGATAGTCAGATAGTGCGATAGCCGCAGATATGCTGAGCTCGTTACTCATACGCCAATTTACGATGCACTTAAGTTTTATGGGAATTTAAGATTTCCTGCAAATCAGCATACTCTAAAAACGCAGCAACCCCTCAGGAGGGAGTGCAGAGTGCCACAAAATGATAACCGATGCTGGGGGCTGGACAGGAAACAGCGGGTGAGGTGAGCTGAACTGGCGGCATCTTTTTGAAATAATAAAAAAAAGAAAGAAAGACTCGCACTCGTTCGTTCCCATAAGAAGCGCCCGAAATAACTGGAAATTGATGGAGCAGGTCGACCAATTAAAACGAAAATTCCTTCCTTCCCATTCGTAGAACCTGAAGACTGATAAGGAAAAGCATACACCGAGATATGTTGAAACTTTGTAAATCAAATAAAAGTTCATAGTTTTGGGTGTGACTGACTTTTTATAACTGGCCATAACAATTAAATATTTTGGAAACCACTTTTTGGTAGTCTCTGAAGGTTGGCCATAATAATAGTAATTTTTATAAACAATTTTTCTGGAATTTATATCAAGAACTGTTAAGAATTACTTTGAATTTGATTTTTTGTTGAACAACAAACACCAGGTGGCGCCAAAGAGTCGTTGTTGAAATGTGCAGATATTGTAGAATTCCTGGGTTCCGTAAACTACCGCAAGGTGTCGCACAAGATATTGTAGAAATTGTGTAAAATCCTCTTATCCATTCCAATATCTAGCTTTTTAAATAAATAAAAATATTAATAAATTTGCTATATGCCTAAAAATATTTTAAAATTTTTAAATAAAAAAATATATAATTAACAAAAAAAAATTACTAAACGAATCACTTATTTTCTTCCCTTTGCAGCGAGCACTTCATCTCAGAGCATACGGTGATGGCTGTGTTCACGTCCCAGGGTCAGGTGGGTGGACCCTGTCGTTATATGCCCGCCACCCGACGGCAGAATCACCAGTGCCGCAAGGAGACGGGGCTGCCGGGAACCTTGAGCGAGGCCCGCCGCTTGGCCACCAGCCACTGCGAGGAGCAGTTCCGCTACGATCGCTGGAATTGCTCGATTGAGACGCGTGGCAAGCGGAATATCTTCAAGAAGCTCTACAAGGAGACGGCCTTCGTGCACGCTCTCACAGCGGCCGCAATGACACACTCAATAGCCAGGGCCTGTGCCGAGGGTAGGATGACCAAGTGCAGTTGTGGTCCCAAGAAGCATAACAGGGAGGCGCAGGATTTCCAGTGGGGCGGATGCAATGATAATTTGAAGCATGGCAAGCGGGTGACGCGCAGCTTTCTTGATTTACGCGGCGGCGATGGGGACGAGGTCAGCGAGATTTTGCGACATGACTCTGAGGTGAGAAATAAGCACTCAAATTCAGTCATTTTACCATTCTTTACATGGAATACATAACTATCCCCAACTTATTTAATAAATTAGGGATTATTAAATTATTAATTAATCTTTTCTTATTTATTTATCATTTTTAGGTCGGTATTGAGGCCGTCTCCTCGCTGATGATGGACAAGTGCAAGTGCCACGGCGTCTCCGGCTCCTGTTCGATGAAGACCTGCTGGAAGAAGATGGCCGACTTCAATGCCACGGCCACGCTTTTGAGGAAAAAGTACAACGAGGCCATACGCAAGGCGCCCAACCAGCGCTCCATGCGGCAGGCCTCGTCGAGTCGCATGAAAAAGCCAAAGCAGCGACGCAAGAAAGTGAGTTTAAGAATGGAGTATCCTTGAATTTCGTCCTTTTAATTATTATATATATCTCCCCTTTCCAGCCCCAACAATCGCAATACACGACACTGTACTATCTGGAGACCTCGCCCTCCTACTGCGGGGTCACCAAGGATCGCCAATGCTTGCATCCGGACAACTGTGGGACCCTGTGCTGTGGGCGTGGCTACACCACCAAGGAGTTCAAGCACGTGGAGAAGTGTCGCTGTCGCTTCAACAATGGCAGGTGCTGTCAGCTGATCTGCGACTACTGTCAGCGTTACGAAGATAAATACTTTTGTAAATAGACGGAGCGACGTCCTTCTTCCTTCCTTCCTTTCTTTTACCCGTCTCTGTCGCTGTCGCTGTCACTTTCCTGCCACATCGCCATCTCAGTCGCCGAGCTCTCTCTTTGAAAAATGTAATTTGTAAAGATTTTTTCTACCATCATTTATGGCTTGTAATTTTTTTCCATTCCTAACTAAGCAAGAAACGAAATATTATTGAAATGATATAAGCAAAATGAACGAAATGATACGCAAAATGATATAAAACTCTCTCTGAAAACTCTCACCCACACAAAGCATACTCATACACACACACACACACAAGCGCATACATGCATCTTTCTATATATGTAATTACTATATAGTGAACATTAGCTACCGTCGCAAAGGAAAAAAAATCTAAAAAAAATCGCAAAACATTATTTAGCAAAAAAATAAAATCCACAAAAAAACACAAACACACACACACACAAAGAACAACAACAACAAGAAAAGCAGACGCTAACAACACACACAGCAACAAAAACGAAAATGAAAAAACAAAAACAATTTTAATAAGTATTTAAACATACAAAACAAACCAAAAAAAAAAACAAAAAAACAAAAACTGAAATGAAATAAAAAGTTTCACATAAAATAAACGCTGATTTTTTTTATTAAAACATGGGGATTTAAATAAGCAAGATTTGATTAATAATTTATCCATTTCTAAAATGATATGAATCATATTTATTTATATATGGAAACAAGAAAGTAATGTCAACTTTCATATCCATATTATTTTAACAGTTTTACATTTGCAGTTTTACAGCTTTGTTATATAGTCGTCTGATTTTGAAAATAAAATTAAATGCAAAATTCGCATACCTCAAAATAAATAGGACACAGAGTCACACTGAATTTCCAGCTCTAATGACCAGATCGACTCGTCTGTTGATGCTGATCAAGAATATATATCCTTTATAGGGTCGAAAATGAGTCCTTTACCGCGTTACAAACTTTTGACTAAAATTATAATGACATGCAAAAATTTAAAAATTGAATTATTTTTAGAGCGGCTAAAGTCGCTAGCGTTTTCGGGGCGTTTATAAACGCCGAATAAAAACTCTGAAAATGATTTAGCAGAGACTCGAACCGCTTATGGAACTCGCCATAAACTTTTGTAAAGTATCTGTAAGAAAACATGTAAATAGTGACACCTTAACCATGTCAAATTTTAAGGAACTGGCCTTATTGGTCGAGCATTCCCAAGCCGTATAAAAAAAATAAATAAAAATAAACAAGAAAAGCAACTTCGTTGTATAATAAAATATAATAACTCTGCCATAAATTAATTAATTTAAATTCGGAGAGTAGTTTGAGTTTAATTTTATTGTTAAATTTTGAGTAAAGCTTAAAGATCAGTGCCTAAAAAAAAGGGTCATATAATCTTTATACAATTTTTTTATTAAAAGAGATTAAATAATCTATTTGAGAAAATTTGTTCTTGTATGAAGGCCTCCGCCTAATGTAACAAACAAATAATATTTTTATTAAGTAATGTTTTTTATTTAAAACAACACTGCATTTAAACAATTATATTTTTTGGTCAACAATTTAGAATATGTCCCTATATAATTTATGGTATGTCTTTAGATAATGCAAAACGAAATCAAGTAATGTCAGAAATAACCGGATGTATTCACTTTCGAAACAAAGATGTGGACACGGATTTCGGGTAATGAATTTGTTCGGTTTTATTCGGTTATATTCACTTTTAAAATAGCTTTCTTAAAAAACTAAAACAGCCAAACATTTCAAAGTCACCCGCACTGAATGAGAGCATTAAATAAATCAAAACAAATAGGAAACAAACAAATTTTTGAAATATATTTTTTGCTAATAAATAATCAGTTTAAAGATAACAAAAAAAACGATACAACATTAATGCAAGTAAGCAATGTATAAGTTCTAAAACAATTAAAATAATTCATCAACTAAAATATGAATTTTCAAATACTAAACTGAATTTTTTAATAAATAAATTATTAATTAGCATACATTTTTTTAGTGAGCTACGGCTAATTTATTTATTTGATTAGTGAGTTTCCTGTAGACTTATATCTGTACCCTTGCAATATATAATTCTTCATCGAGACACTTGAAAGCTGAGTAAACATGAGGTCTATGCACGCATGCAAACATTTGGGCAATTAACGTACTGCCGCTATAAAATGCTTCGACTTCATCATGGCCAATGGCAAAATGGCAAACTCTTATCAACTTTGGGACGGTTACATTGATCGCTATAGTATCAGTGTCAGTGTCCCACCTGAGGCCGTTTCAACAGCTTCAAACCCGACAGAACCGAAGTAAGCAAAAACAACCTCAAGTGTTAGATAACTGGTTTTATCAATTGTTAAATTGGCGGCTCACGATGTCCACGCGACATTGCTTAGCACGAGACAGAGACTGAGACGAAGACCCAATCCCAAACCGAAATCGAAACCCCGGGACAGAGACCCCAAAGCCACCTCGCCTAACCCCCGAAGAAAACACAGAAAGACACGGAGACTCTGCTGTGGAGAAGTCTTTAACAAATTGAGTTGTGGGTACAGGCAGACCTCGATAGGATCCTCTGAAGTGTCTCAAGCAATATTTCTTAGCACTTAAGCAAAATAATACCATAATTATCTCGTATAATAAACCCTGACCTTATACTTAATTATCTAACTAACTACTTAAATACAATATTTATTCTTTAATTTTAACACTTCCTTTCGTATAAAAATGTACAATAAATCCCATGTTACTTCTCTTATCAGAATGATTACTGTCCTTTATTTGTTATATTATTTTGTCGCCTTTGAGCCATTTGAGCCATCTGTCATGTCTCATGTCCTGTCCTATACCGTAACCTCTTCCCTGCCACTTTGATACGCCTTTGTCAACATTATTTAGCGAGTGTTGCGTGCTGAGTCCCAAAAAAAACTGTTGCATGTTCTGAATAACTAGGATAACGCAGATAACTGAAGGAAAAAGGGCAAACCTTTCAGAGATATCAGCCACGCGGTTTCCATTTAATATGCGCTCTTCAAAAACAATATTTGCTATGTAAACTTCAGACTTTGCGGTCTTTATTTGATTGAAAATTGTTTTGCTTGCGGACAAATATTGATTGAGAACAAACGCCTCGAGTGCGTTCAGATTTTTTTTCCATAAAGCAGCTGGAAAATCGTGAAGATTCAACCAGAAAGACAAGAGAAATTACACGCGAATGCCATTTGGTAATGACAAGCCCCGAAAGTTGCCCTAAGCTCCTACCCCAAACACGTATTTCTCCTTGCTGACATTTTGGAATGTGACGGAAACAAGGTCGAAAAGTTAGGGGGGAAAGGGACGATTTTTGTACATTTCATTTCAAGTGTTCCCCAAAGGGAATGTTTGGCAGTTGCAAATATTTCGTATATGTAGCTAACATAATACATTACATAATTTATAAGGCCTGTGTATTGCCATACTTTCTGCTTCAGAAAATTTGTATGATTTAAATTTGCCAAAAAAAATCGTACTAAATTGATTTAAAGAGGGAAGTTGATAATTTAAAGTGAAATCAGAAAGAAATCAAATACTTCCTCTTTAGAATACTATTACAACACCCAGAGAAAGCTTTATTTTTCACTTTTATCAGCCATCTCTCAGCCACACTTTCCCCCAACAATTGTCACGAACTGTTTGAATAATTCGTAATTTAATAACTCAAATTCAATAAAGCAAATCCGATAACAACTGCTTAATTATATAAACTGCATAGTTAAATCTATGTTATTCCATCGTCTTAATTGCAGAAAGTTGGCAACTGCTTCTCTAATTGCACAGATGTTTTCTGAATGCCAGATGAAAATTCTTAGAGCTTCGGCAGAAACCACAAGCATTTGATGGGTATTAATTACTTGGTAGCCAGACCCCATGGTGCCATGGATTCCCTCCCCTTCTGGCCACAATTCTGCTTTTTTTACGCCCCCGCGAAAGCGACAATAAAAGTAATTAGCATAAAAACGGAAACAAGACGAACGAGACGTTGAATCAAATGGTAACAATAATAAATTAAATAAATTGGGTAAATAAAAAATACGAGTCAAGAACAAAAGCCAATTAATGAGATGACTTAAGGATACTCATTAACTAATGCCATAAAAGCACTTTTTAAGGTGTTTTCAGATTTTTTGAGGTTTTTAAATATATTTAAAATTAAAAAGAAAATGTTTTGCTTGGGTCTTGGATATACAAATTCTTTTTGATGAAATTAAATAAACAAATAATTGTCGTTTATATCAAATTTTCCCTCCAAGCTAGCTTATATCCCCTCCCATATACAGGGTATCCCATACGACAACACCAAAGTATGAACGAATTGGTAAATAAAAGCCAAAAAAATGCCGAACTCAGCACAGGTCACGTAGTGAACGAAAGTGAAAACAAAAGTAGAGAGACCAAGACGCCGCCCAGACGGATGGCAAAAGTCTAATGAGAAAGCTGACCGCAGAGCTATAGAACTATGATTTAATTTCGGGGGAGGGGGGTAGGGTTGACTGGGTGGGTGGCTTACAGATCTGGAAGAACGATGTCTCAATTGGCAGAAGGTGAGAGCGCAGCGTTCTGCATCCGACAGATACGTGAACTCAACAAAAGCCAAATGTCGAACGGGTTGGGGCAACATTTCCATGGAAACCATCGGCCCAAACACTCGACCCATAATGATGCTGCTGCTGCTGCTCTGGTTGTGGGTGCTACTTCTCGGACCTTCAGTTTCTGGGTGAGTTGCTTCAGCTTATGGGAACAGAATTAATGCCCCTAATGGCCTAATCCTCATCTAGTTCTCCCTTGGAGATGCAACTGCTTGAAAAGATGCTGATGGAGGCGGAAGGCTATCCTAGCAATGGCCGGGATCTGAGGGATATATCAGTTTTGCCAGCGGCTTCCATTGACTGCGATGACAAGGACGATTCCCTTATGCAAGCAGCTTCTATTGGCTGTGATGAGAGTGAATCCCAGGAGCCATTTGGTTCTATATTTGATGACGAGAGTGAGGAGTGCTTGGATTTTCTGGCACCCTATGAGCCATCTTTTGACCAAGGTTTACCTGTGGAGCATCCGTGTTTTGTGAGATTACTGCTGCTGAGGACACCGCTCCTGAAAGAGGATCCATGCGCCAATTTTTCTGTGGCAAATGAGGCAACGAAAACCACAAAAAAACCCAAAAAGAAGTGTAATCCCAAGGGGAAATCAAAGGAAGTTTCGTCCCTAAAAAACCATACTCATAAAAAATCAACAGAATGTTCTCCAGTAAAGTCACCAACTTGTGCAACAATATTAGCGGCATCAGCTCCAGCGAATAATTCAACAACTAGTTCACCAATACCAGAAACAACACCCGTCGTAAATACCATAAAACTAAAAAAATTAGTTCCAAAAAAGAGGAAGCTTAAGCCGTATTCCACATCATCAACAACACCTCCAATTAATTCAACAACGATGGAAACAGCAGGACCCGACTCCGAAATCATAAATATCAAAAAATACGTTCCAAAAACTAGGAGGCTGAAGCCTAATTCCACAACGTCAACAACAACAACAACATCTTCAACAACCATAGAAACCACACCTATAGAAGAAACAACGAAGCCGGAAGAAACTACTCCGAAAGCAATAGAAGATCCTACAATAGCCACCACAGAACAGGAGACAACAACAACTGAATATTCAACAACACAATATCCAACAACAACCACAACAACAAGCACAACAACACCAAAAACATCAAGCTACACAACAACCAGTGATAGACCCCTTGCAGAAAATCAATTAAAACGCCTAAAAGCCGCACAGATACGGAGGAGGAATCGCAAGGGTTACGGGAAAGGGACCCCCAAAGTCCCCGATCCGCCAAAGATTAAGATAGATGGCGCCTCCCAGCCCAGCGAGGTGATACATGTAATTCTGCCCACTGACGTCGCCGAACTGAGGCTCACACCGGAAGAAGACACCACCACGCCGGTCATGCCTACAACATCGTCGACTGAAAGCACTTCCGAACCGGAAACCACCACCGAAGACAGTTGCGAAGACGAGGTGGAGACCACCAAGCTGCCGGAATTCCCAGAAAGTGAAGATGCCGAGGGTGAAGGTAAGAGTGGGAAAGTTTTTAAATATTTTTAAAAGTAAATATATATTATTTTAACACTAATTTTTAGCTTCTGATCGGTCTGAAAGTAAGGGTATCAACTCCATGGAAGAACCGTGTGAGGACACTGAGGAGCAAGACACTAATTTGTGTCCCCAGTTTATGCCAGCACAAAGGCAATCGAATTGTAAGTATATAGTTCAATTCCTCATGATTATCGATTGGGAAAAATATGATATCCTTATCCTTCAGCTCCAAGGAGACCCCAAACACCATATCGTTACCGGAAGCCTGTGAAAAACTATGTAGAGCCCATACTGTATGAGGGTAACATTGCCAAGCCACTTCATCGGACTACACGGATCCGACCTCCGCAGAAGGATTATTTTATATCCAATAAGCAAATAGTCCCCAGGCCCAGACCCAAGTATAGGAAACGTCTTCCCCACTCGATCTATATGAACAATATAGTGCGTGGACTGGATTGCGTCGATGAAGTTGATCGTCATCCACCGCGGGATCCTGCTCAGCCACAGCGATTTTGGGACATGAGGCGAGTGGGACCAGGTCAAAGGATTCCAAATCCCGAAGACCCCAGAAATCTTAGAAGTTTTGCCCCAGTTCCAGCGAGAAGACTGCTTTCTCACCCCGGAAGTCCTGAAGAGTCGGATGAGAGCCCATATCTAAGGGAAAGGGAATCAGAGCAACATCATCAGCAACAGCTTCGATATCCGGAGAATGAGGAATCTGTATTGCATGAGGAAAGGCCAATGCCACAGCAGGCGATGCCCACTCCCAGCATGGATCCCTGTCAGGTTGAGCATGATCACGCCCTCTACGGAGAGAGAATAGAGCATCCCGGGGACTACCCACAAACCCCCGCTTCCTCGCACTTTTTCACCTAATTAACCCAAAATCATAAGTTAGTCAAGTAGCACCACAAGCACCGCGTAACCAGTTAACCACCAAATAAACGAGTGCACCACAAAGCAAAAGCCAAAAGCCAGACCATCAATCAAGTGAGCCACAGCTGGATAATTAGGGAACCTCTTTGATCTTGGAGCAGAGGGACGACGTCAGCAATTGAATTATAAAGCAATTGCCTTTCGGTTGGGGAAGTCAACACAGTTTGACAAAGGGGGCATTGCCTGTCCAATAGCCACTTATCAGTCATAGCAGTGGCTCAATTTCCCGGCCAAAAGGCACGCGCCCGTAATGACAAACCCATGAGCAGGCCAAGGCCACCTGATGTCCCGCTGAAGGGTGTATTGTGGCGGCCACCCACTCGGTCCCATCGTGATGGTAAGTAGGCCTCAAATGGGAATCCTATTTAACCTAAACTTGAATGGTTTTTGTGTGTACTATAACCCTGAGAGAAAAGTCTACCAGTATGGGAAATGAATGAAAAAGTACAATTTTTAATAGAGAGTGAATAATGGAAGTGTAAATAATAACTTTTAAATATTGTAAGAGAGCTTTAGCGTTATTTATACCCTTTTTTATACTGAAAAGGAAAGTTCTTTGATTTAGAAAAATAAATATTTTTCTCTAAGTAATAGAATCATATTTCTCGAGCTTTTCACAAAATCACAGCTCACACATGAACGGATTGAGAAATATAAGCTTTTAATTGTTTCAGGCTGACAGGCAACAGCTGAAAAGCTGTTTCAAAAACAGAGGAAAACTATTAATGTGGGTTTTTCAGGAAAGGTACTTTAATGGGAGAAATTTGAAGAAGAATCAATCGATATGATTATATGCTTGGTCATTATTATTAATTGAAGAATTTATGATGAAATCAAATTAGATGGGACTAATTTGTGGTATTTTTATGTAAAAATTCGAGTGGAAGAAGCAAAAATAAATCAAATAAATAGTATAAAATTCAATAAAAACACTTATTTTGATCAATTATTTTACTTATAACATTCTTCAAGATTATTTACTATTGTTTGAATTACAAATTCAAACCAAATTATCACAAAAATATAGAATAATTACAAAATATTTAAAAATCACCTAAGTTAGGTATATTACTATTAAGAATTAGTTTACAATTCATACCTAAATTAGAATTATAATAATTTGTTATGTTTCCCTATCTGAACTCACATACCCCACTCTTTAAACTGTAGGTAAGTGGCTAACATATGACTGCCGGAATGGCACAACACAGAAACACGCATAGCAGCGCCTCGCTTAAAAATCAAAAGAGCGCTTCTGGGCCCAAAGGAGTTTTCCGGCGAATAAAAAACGCCGAAAAACAAATTAGTTGGGGCCCCAAGCCATAATTTTCCCGCTCTCTGGCTCTCGCTCTCGCCGCGGCGAATTGGTATCCCAACTCTGGAGGCTGACATTGTAAATGTCACAGGCAGGATAAGGATAAGGATACGAAGGCGAAGACGAGGGCGACGGCGCCCAGAGAGCGGCAAAGAAGAAGGCTGGAAGAGAGCGGAAAAGCACGGCAGAGGGAAAGCTCCACTTGCGGTGGGGTTGGGCAAAAGCAAAGACCGAGAGAGGGAGAGTGAGAGTGAGAGAGAGAGAGAGGGTGATGGGGCGCAAGCCGAATTCGCCCCGCGTGTTGGATACTGATTTTCAGGTTCTCCTGGCTCTTCGCCCAGTGCGGACGTGCTTTTCTCGCTTTTCCTTTGCTTTCCTCGCGCTGTGCGGCCAAAAACTGCAAACGGAAAATACAAGAAAAATCATATTTTAAAAATAGTTAAATAAAAGTAAAACCTCGAAGCCAATTAAGCCAGCAAAACGATATCAATTGTTTAAACCACCTGAGAAATATGTTAAAGTGAAGAGTAGTTGAATTTCCCCAAAATGTGCATTTAAATCATAAATAACCCACAAGAAATACACAAGTTTGTGAGCCAAAAATTAGCTAATGCTTCTTAAAAGTTAAATAAATAGTAAATGCTAAATTCTTACCTGGCGCTAATGAGCTCTGCCAACCGCCTAGGTGTAAATCGATAAAGAATTTAAAAATAACCCAATCAATCAATCTCCGAGGACTCCACAACCAAACACTGCCAAAAAGAACCCATCTATATAAAATAAAACAAATATTTAATAGAAAGAAGCATAGAAAGCAATCCAAACTGAAGATAGTTCCAAGCATTTAAGAGGTCGCAACGGTATTGGCCTTACAGTAAGCCGAAACTGTAACAGTAACTAACTGTAACGGTAACTGGGTCAGTAGGCAGCGCCAGCCTCATCGAGGGCTTCCTCCGCCCCTGCCGCCTCGTTGTCCTTCCTCGCCCGCATCCCCCCGCGGCGGTAAGTAACTTATTCTCTGCATCCATCCCCTTAGATGTTAGAACATCCGCCTCAGTTTCTCTGTGGGAAATCCTCCTCCGAACTTGTCATTCCAAGTTGGATTTTTAGCCAGATTTGAATTTTGATCGGAGGTTTTTGCGGGTGAGAAAATGGGCTGTTATTCGTTAGCTGTGATTAGCTTTTGACCGACTTAAGAGCTTGTTGTGATTGTGCCGAGTGCCAAGGAACAAAAAAGCGGGTCAGTTGTCACTTAACCAAAACGACTTTTGTTGGCAACAATGCCAAAGTTTTGCAGGATATAAGCTGTCCTAGCTAAAGGAAACAAATTTATTTTGGCAAAGAAAGCAATACAAGTTTTATAGCTTATAAGATAACTTACAATTGGACCTATATTTTGATGATTAATATTATTTCGATGAAATCAAGGAATTCTTTATACTTATTGGCTGAAACAAGGAACCATAATTTTTCAATAATATTTATGTTTTACTTAGAGATTCGTTAAACATTCCTTGGTCTCTTCAGGTTGCACTAAACATGTGTTCAAGCAAATATAAGCCCTCTTCCCCTGCTCAAAAATATGATGGATATATTCCCCAGTAGTGTTATCTGCAAATATTGATCAGCAAATAAAGAACAGCCGCCTTACACTCCAATGAAAACAAGCAAGCAACTTTGCTTTTAGTGACTCAAGGCTTATTCCAGGCAATCGAAAGTCATCAAATTAGTAAATATACTAACCCCGGATTTTCGTGGAACACACCTGCGATATTATATAGCCTCCCGTTAAGCACTCTTGCCGGACAACTAGGCAAACAAGTCACAGTCAAAGTTTAATCGCCGCCACCGACTGGCCAAACCAAACATGTGAGCTTATGACCATTAGCTGGGCCTCCTACATATCCCTCACCTCACCTTGCTCCTCCGCTCATTCAACTATTTTACATAATAGCAAAAGCGAAGCACAAAAAAAAATAGCGAGAAATGTTCAATAGATTACACACAGAAAGGCAAAGGAAAGCCCAGAGAACATTGCCGCTAAATAAATGCCCCCAAATGTTGTCACATAATCGATGAATATTTCCATGACTGTACCCACATCAAGCCGCTTCGCTTCGCTTCGCCTATCTATATCCACATATCTTGGCATTTCGATATCGATAACGCAAACGCAACCTTGGCTGGAATCGATTCGAAAACAAGACCCCGAAAAGAAGCTGGCGGCTAATCCCATTCATTTAAGATGTAAGTCACCTTAAGCCAACGAACCCCAGGTATTATAATTAGCACGGATGGTTGGCCCTTCGGGTGGCAATGGAGACCCCGAGTACTCGACCTGAATTCCGAGTGCAGGAATGAGTATAATTACACTCGCGACAGGTAGAACGTCAAGTGACAGCGCGTGTCCTTTAAGTATATCCTGCTGGCTGATGGCTAATGGGATATGGAAATCCCAGTGAAAAAGGAGGAGACGAGGACAGACTTCGTCTTGTTCAATATAATCCCAAAGTAAGAAGGAAAAGTAAATATCATTCTTGACACAACCGAAGCAATTTTGTGGCGTACCTGCAATAAATTCTGTCATGTGTTGGGGATTAATAAAACCCTGAAGGTTACCTGTTTAATGGATTTAATGCTTACTTACACATATGTCCAAGTGTAATAACAACGAAATTCATGTACGTTTATAACTACTGCTCATCAGGAAACTTTGGCTAACTAAAACATGGTAACTTGCTTAACTTCTTTTTTCTGGGCGAACGTTAGGGTAATCAACCCAACCTAATTTCAGCCCTCTTGTTTGATGTATTTTCAATAAGGAAAAGTTAACCTCAGGGTACAAGCAGCTTTTATGTGTTTTTTATGATGCAATATATTTTCGTAAGGTAGCTCAGCAAGCATAACGAGTTTCAATGATGTCTTTAAGATCTTAAAGCTTAACATAAATTATGGGTTATACATAGAAAATGTTTTAAAGCAGACTTTGTTGAAAAGGATTATGTTACAAAAAGAAAACTGATAAATATTTTGTCATAAAATTTAATTTAATATCATGCAAAAGAAAGCTTTAAGAATGTAAAACAATATCTACCTACGCTACATATATCAGTTTCCAACATATCAAGTTCATCTGAATGAGCACTCGACTGTACTTTTTGTTTCTGCCATATGCCAACGCATATTTACATTTGTTTGCCTACCGCTATGAATATGTAAATAAGGTTCAATTGAATTGTCGAATGTCACAGAGGATTTCCAAGCTTGTAGAGCCAAATTATATTTGCATTTCTCCTTTCGGGCACCTGTCTGTCTGTCAGTTGAAACTCAATCAAAATGTTGAATAAAAATTCATCATTCAATGTGTACAGTTGCAACGGATTGAGTTTCGGGCCAGTGTTGGTTAGGGCCATAAAAAGCACGCATCGATAGGAAGATATCATGCATGCTTTTATTGGCATCCTTGCACCGCTCCAGCCAAATTGAGGCTTGTGCAAGGACTATCAGTCCTTGGCTATATTTAGCCGGTGTCTGTTTTAATAGCTCAGTGTTGCTCGAGAGCTTTTACGTGAGGTGCGTTTCTGCATGAGTGTAGGTGGGTGTCTTGTAAGCAAGTACAGTGGAGGCTATGTAAATAGAATCTTGAAGGAATCTTTTCCTTTAAAAGGTTCTTAAACATATTTAATAATAAATTTCCGTTAAGAAAATTTTATGACAGGCAAACTAAACAAGTCCCTTGGTTGTCTGCTGTCATCCTTTTCACAACGCGACCTTACACACCACAGAATGCCAAACACACAGCACACTCTGCCTTCAGCCCCCCTTCGAAACCATCCCTCCTCCTCGTGTGACACTATTTAACCACATAAGCGGGGAAAACAAAAAATCAATAGCAACAACAACGGCAACATTTTGCTTTCGTTCGCTGATTTCTGCCTACACGGCAAAATTGAAAATTTCATTTACACTTGACACGAGTCGCCTCTTCCTCCTCTTTCGGACTGTTTTCCACTACCCCTCGCCATAGTATATATTTTCCCTATTTAATGCCATTTTCCTTCCATAAGTAGAATGCACGTGGTTGGTTACAAAACAGTTACCATTTTCCCACATCAGCTGGGCGCGGGAGAATTTCCATCAAAATGGGGTCCATTTAAATTGGACAATTGCAAAATTAAATTGTAAGGGATGGGAAAATTGAAAAGTCCAAGGATTTTCACACGAAAAAAAAGTGTGGGTAAAGGGCAAAGGATTAATATGTCGGTATAAGGGAAAAAATGCCTTTTAAAAACGCTTCATAAATTCGTGATGGTCGAATAAAATGTGTTACTTTACGCTGAAATAAATTACTTTTTTATCTCTACAAAAAAATATATAATACAAAATTTATGTGCCATAAGAGAGATTTTAATTTCTTGATTTAAGTTAATCAACTCAAACAGAATATGTCATTGTCAGAGTTAACTTGCACAGTAATAAACTTTAATCACAACCCAAAATGACAGAAAGTTCATTTAAGTTAATGTCTTGTATAAACCAGTATTTTTCTCCTTAAAAAATAAATTGAAATTAATTGTAATAATAATTCAATTTACTTTGTAGAAATTCATTGCATTCAATTTTGTTTTAAACATTTAGTTTCCTTTCAGAATACAATTAATATGTACAAAGAATTTTCAAAAATTGTATAAGTATTTGTTCTGCAAAACTTTATTGTATTAAAATCATAGATATTACATTTTTAAAAATCCCTAGAAATATAGCTAAAAAACCTATTTACCCTAAAAACCCAAATATAAAATCCCTGAAACTTCCTTTTATAAAATTTAATTGAATTCCTGGCACAAACCAAAAGCAAATTTCGAAGAAGATTTTCTATAAATCTTTCCATCCCATCTCAGCTTTTGGCATCTCAAAAAATTCCAGTAAATCGGTGTTGGCATTTGGGTAATTGAATTCAATGTCAAACAGGCATTCCGGGGGCAGGACATGCATCGTTCAGTATTAATTGAATTGCACTCTGTGCGAAAACCTAGAATAAAATCCGAGCTTCCCCTTTGCCGGCTGGCTGCTACCGGAAGACCTTCACACATTAACTTGATTCAGTGCGTCGAAAGCGAATTTCCACAAAATTAAGTTGACATGACCAAACCCTGGTGCCGCCCCCAATTTTCCGCCCCACCGCAGCGTTCTGGCATTCAGTCAGTCAGGCTGGCTTTCAGTCTTAGCCCGCCATCATCAAATATGCAACGTGCCCATAATGGAATAATAACGGCGAAAGCCGCAAATGCAAACGTGTTAAGCAGCCGACGGAGAAGAGCGAGTCAGGGCCCGAAGAGAGCGAGTTGCACTCTTCGGGGGAAAACTAAGTGCAGCGAAAAGAGAGGAAAATCCAGAGAGAGAGAGTGCCGAAGAGGATGCAGCGGAAAAACCTCGAGCTCAGAGCTCTCAACTTCTCGAAAGCCAGCCGGCCGGATTAGTCTGCCGCGCGACTCAAATGGCAGCGGATATCTAATTTAATCCGGAAAAAATATTCCACAACAAAATTTGAATACACCCAAAATACATTCCTGAAAATCTATACATATCAAACGTCAGTGCTGCCCCCGTAATATATTCTCTGATTAATTTCGCACAAACAAGTCTGTAAATCGCGTAAATCCCTCATCAGTTTCAGTTTCCTGCGGCGACTCTCGGTGTCATTAACCCTTTTTCCCGCTGTGCCAGCCAAATGTGTCTTTGTTTTTCCATACCCTTGCCCCAAAAGTTGCAAAAACAAAGGACTTGCAAGGCATTTTCGGGCGTACTATAGTTTCCGGTGGCGAAAAGCGAGGCAGGGATCAAGGATGCCGCAGCAGGCGCAGCTAAAACACATCCATGGACATGGCCGATTGCCCAGAGTGATAGCCACTGATGGCAGCAGGTAAATCGAGAAATAAAAGTGGGCGGCGCGTCCTGTTTCTGAATAATCTACGGCCATTACCAGGAACAAGGGAAATTGAATATTCCAAGGGGTTGGCGGCAGCCAACAGGGCGTATGTGTGATGGAAGCAAGGAGTAGGGATCAAAGGAAACAAAGGAGCCTTTGTTGGCAGTTGCTAGCTTTGCAGTGAAAGAGATTAAAACTAATTACAATTTTCTTGAAATTAATTAGGTTTGCGATTATCTTAAGTAATTATTTGGTATTAAATTATAATATTTTTGAGTTTGTTAATATTCTTTTTAGTTTAGCTGAACCTTTTTTAAGGGAAACCTTTCTAGTTGCTATTTTTAAAAGTCGCACAATGCACTTTAAGGAAGATATCACAAATGAAATGACAATACAAGTCATAATAAAGATCTGTAAAGATTGTAATCGCTAGGTAAATCAACTTAAAGACAGTATTACTGCCCCCAATTAAGTGACAATGGAGAACGGGCACTGCCGCATCTCATTTCCATTCCGCCAGCAATTTCCATTTCAATATAATCCCAACGCACGCACATCTCAGAGCTATAGATAGAATCTACTATCTAAATCGAGCTGTTTACTTAGGCACCGTGCCTAGAGAGATTTATAGAGATTTATTCTTGGGTAAAAATATTTGTACTGATAAATCTAAAGATATTTTTTATATATAATATATTTTTATAAAAGATTTTTAGTTTAACATCTTTTGTCTGCGGTTTGTTCATGATGCCTTGGGTTTCTATTTCCTAGTAAAGCGTTTAAGTGGTTTACTTTTACAAAAGTATCTGTTGGATAATGTTTGCAGCTCTTTACAGGTTGATTTTTAATCTTCCAAACCAAATATTATAATTTTTGGCATGTATTTTTTGTTTAATTATGGTTGAAATACTTGATTTATTGTCGTAAATGACTAATATGTTTTCCTAGACGAATGTCTCAGGTCAACGTCTGATGATCTGCGCTATCTCAGAGATATAGATACTTTCTATTTTGTTTGTTGCGGTTGCTAGATGATGTCTTGTCTGACTTCTGCCAGAGACTGGGTCAACAACATGTCAAGTGCACGGTCTGGGGATGACTGAGGGGGATGGAATGGCCAAGCAGCCGGAGAAGGGGGTGTTGTATCCAGTAGATACTCCCCTCCTAGAGCCTTTGTGTGTTGTGCTTGTGTGTATTTTCTTTGTCTGTTGTGATAAGCGAGGGAGGCGTTCGATAAGCAAACAATATACACACAACAAACAACAAAGAGCGGGGACAGGAGACAGGACGCGGGAAACGGAGAATCTGTAAGAGCGAATCAGGGAGTTGCAACTGCGACTCTCTTGCTGACTGACTCTCTTGCATTTCCCGCTCGGAATTCTCTGTTTTGCTTGCCTCATTCTCGCTTCATTGGGGGACATTGATCCCATTTCCCCAGCTCCATAAACCCTTTCGCCGCACCTAACACCGCCCCCTGTTATGTGTGTCACTTCCGCGTGCAGCGGATGTCTCTCAAAACGGCACACGCCATGTTGCCCCGGGTCCCAAATCGCACATGTGCCCCGAGTTCCTCCCTCCCTTTTTTTGGTTACACCTTTTTGCAGCATTTAACATTTTCCCAACAAATTGCAAATTTCTTGGGCAAATATCACAGCTCGAATTTGTCAGAGAAAAATGTTGTACATGAAAAGATATAAAGAAATCGAAGTGGGCTTAATTTTTCACACTTCTTACTCTGGATTTATTTACCACAATTTTTAATTTAAGTAAGAATCTTAAATACAATATTATTTCCCGGTGCATAAAACCATCTAGATGACAACAATATCCCACTTTGCAGCTAGCTCCCTTCCCTTTCTTTTTCAAGCTTGACCCTGGAAGACAATAAAAACGGAATCAAATTGCCAGAATGACATCAGACATCAGCCAAAGCCATTTCTAACCCTATTCTTGGCTCTAATTGGACGGGTAGTAAAACAAGATACGACACTAAAAGCAGCAATGACACTGCCAAAGATAGGAAGCTACTCTTCCTAGCGTCATGTGTGAACTGTGAAATATTTTAGCCTTAAGGAATTTATAACTCGACTGACCTTGATTTTTGTTTGCAATCCTTCCGGGTTTAGAAAATGAGCTCATTGAAGGTCGAAAGGGTGTGGGTCAGAGATTGGGGACAAAAAAAGGCAAAAGGTTTTGTGGCGAAACATGAAAATTCCAACAAAAAGGCTTAGGGCCAGGATTAAAGGGGAATCCTGGTTGGGAATAAATGAAATATTCAAGCCAAATATGTTGTGGAATTCGTACAATTGTTACCATAATCCTGAAAGTAATTTATGGGGCTAACAATAAAAATGAAATACGAAATATTTACTCTGATAAAAAACCTTTAAATAATGAAAAATAAAATGATTAAAGTAAAGAAATTACATTTAACTACAATTGAAAATTTATTTAAGAAGAAGTATAATATTAATTTTTATAGCTGAAAACCAACTGAGAATATACCCATAAACATTGCTCAACTCATCATGAATGCTGTATTTCTCAGATATTTAACTTTTGGCAATTCAAAGATCATAAAAGAATATCAAGAACCCCCTCCTATAAACTTGGCTAACGAAGAAAGCAAACATTGTGCCACAAAAAAATATACACACAAAGCAAACTCGAGAAATTAAAGTCACACTTATTTCCAAAGAAAAACCTTGTGATTAATACATATTTAAGCGCACATTTGAGTGATCATAAAAATCTTGGCGGAAGGGTGTCAAACGAAATTCGTCTGATCATAAAGCCATCAAGTAAATAAGACTCGGTCCGTATATTACTATATGTGACACGAATCCAGACCTGGCGATAAGACCTTTTGCCAATTAAAAAGGAAACCGAAAATAATGTGGAGTGGGCACTCGAGTGGCTAAAAGTGACGCTTTGACTGGCTGCGAACGTCGATAAGAATCGAAATTTATCAACAAGAGTTACGTTTATTAAACAATTTAGTTGTCAGGGCGGCTCGAGTGGGTTTTATGATAAGAACGGACCCTGAAAAATAAGACCAAATCTTGCCCATGACGTTCCTTTGACGATGATTAATTCGGTTTTTTTGTTATTTTCAAGTGCGGGCTAAAAAACAAGATTAAATTGAAAACGTGCCCGCAAAATTGACGTCAAAATTGGTAGCAGGAGATCGAAAAAAATCGTGATTTCATTTTGATACAATGTATGATCCAAATCTTGGCTGATTTAACTGATTCTTGGCCTTGTCAATGGGACTGACTCAAGCCTCAATCTCAAATCATCTCTCGATTCATTCAGAGTTAGGCTGAATTTTAACGTGCTAATTGTTATTAATTGCGGCTAAGCCAGGAAAATAGATTTATTAACAATGAAATCCGAATCGAATCGGCCAGACTCAGTTTGCGTCAACTCGATTCAGCGAAATTCGCTTTCGGATCTTAACAAACAGACAAATAAAAAACAAAAAATAATTATTTCGGATGTATTTTGATGCCACTTGTTTTGACAGATTGACTCACGGCACAGGCACAGATTATATCAAATTTAGAAAAGGAGAATATTAAGGCAAAGAAATTCCCCTTTATCACGGAATAACAAACATCTCGCTCCCAGTGTCGTCGCGAAACCTGAACCTGTACCGATTGCCTCTTACCGGTTCTAACCGGTACGATTCGCCTTGCAGTCGCTCTGTTACCACATTTTCAATACCAACAAACCTGGTCAACACCAATACCAACAACAACAACAACAACATCAGCAGCATCTGAAACATTAGCATCCACAACAAGTCACTTGCAAATGGAATTAAAATAATTTCTAGTTTTACAGACACGCAAAAGTCTTTTTCACCATCATTCGTTTTAGTTTAAGTGTTTTTTGTTGCGTTTTGTTTTGATTTTGTGTTTTGCTGAAAACAACAGTTTAGTTTGCTCGGTCACTGCATAAATTTGAATACATAATTATGAATTTTATGGGTCTGTGGAGTGGGAGGCGTCGTCTTCAAAAGGCGCCACAAACATTTTGAGGCCAAACACGTTTTAAAGTCGCACTTGAAAAGCGGGCAAAACGTTTTAATAAGTTGAAATAAAGTAAGTCCAACTTATTTGGGGAGTCTAAGCCAAATATTACCATCATAAATTGCTTATTAAAATATTTACAAAATTAGACTTTAATTAGAATAGTAATAATAATAAAACATTTTTTGATGAAAATACAACATATAATAAATTTAACCCCTTTTTAAAGTGAGCCATAAAATATATTGTTTATCGAATATTTTTATGTGTAGGCAATTAGGGGTGTTTATATTGATAAAAAATATAAACTGGTTTATAAAGATCTTTCTTTTCTTAATACATATAGAAATTAATGCATTAAAGAAGCATTTTTTAGCAACACAAATATATATGTAAGGAAAAATACTTTACTATTACCTTAAGACATTTTAAAATTGATAAAAAAAATATATTACAAATTCCGCATAAAGCCCCATTAAAGATGGTTTGAAAATATATTTATCTTTTCATTTATAAGCCCATTTTTTTTAGCAAAAATCATATTCTAGTTCCAAACATTCCACTTTTTAAAAACCATAACCTGAGACAAATGAAAAAGTGGCCCGACTGCCTTTCAAATAAATTTCCGCCACTTCCTACTTTTTGACTAAAATAAAAAAAATACACAATGTTGCTTTGTTTGACATCCAGTGCCCTACATTCATTTTTCAAGGGCTCCCCCTACAAATATTTTTTACGTATTTCTGTTGTTGTTTATTTTCGTCATCGAGAAAAGCGCGGACAAAGCATAAAACAAAAATATACATATCATAAAATACACAAGACACATATCTATATCACACTCACAAAGGCACGAGGTGGAATGTGTTTTGATAAAAAAACCAAATTATGTTTGTGGATATTCATTAGTCAACAAAACAATAGCCTAGGCACACCGCCAAAAGTAAAAAACGAAAAAATCGAAAAGCCAGCAAAATATGATTAACCAAAAGTGGCAAAGAGAACACTTGTTTGATTTGACTTAATGCCAGTTAAATGCCCGTCAAAACGCCATGATCGAATATATGACTTTGGCATCGAGTGGTTCTAACCGGATTTGTCTATATAAATATATATAGTGTGCTATCGCTAGATCTTGTAACGGACCATTAAAATGCACTTTCGGTTAGGTAAACACTTTTTCTTACCCCTCACAGCACTTTTTTTGTTGTGTGATAACAGACCCCGGCGATAAGGAAGCCTATTTGGAGGCGAAACTATCGATAAGTTAAGTAGGCAAAAATTGGCATTTAAAAACACATTTTGTAAAGTTGCCGCTCTCGGGGACTCTCTTGCAAAAGCTCTCTAGAATTTGTTTCCTAATGTAAACAGTACAGAGAGAAAATTAAACAATATGAAATAATGATTAATTTGATATATATTTAAAAATCAGTATAAAAAAATATAATTTAAGTAAACAAATTAAATATACAACTCAAGAAAATCAAGGAATAATTTTGTAATATAAACACAAGTATTAAAAATGTATTTAAATTAAAAAAGGGATTTTTAAGGTCTAATTTTGCTATTTAATCTTTCAAGAAAATATAATATTTTGAAGAAAAAAAATTACACAACTTATGTTTCTTTAAAATTAAGTTTTTACAAACAACATCATTTTAATCCTTACTTAAAATGTTTTCTTTTAAGCTAGACCTTCTGCTTGAAATTTCTCTCAGTGCCACAGCTAGCGATTAACGCCGACAGCGACGCCGACAGAATCGGAATCGGCAGCAGAGGGTTAAGCGAGCGTAGCTGCTTCAGTTTGAAGATCGGCAGAGTTTAGTTAGTCTGCAATCGCCGGGGCTCGCAGTCGAGTCGTCGGGTCGCGTCGCCTAAATATTGAAAAGACAAATACAAAATACGGAAAAAAAAAACCCAAAAACCGAAAAATAACTCTACCGAATCCGAGATCCAAACAGATTAGAATCAAATAATAATAAAACGGAACAGCACAACGTTCACTTTTTATTGTTTCCCCAATATTCGTCGGCTATCGCAGACCTCGGCTTTTCGGTTGATAATCGTGAGGTGCGTGTGTGAATTTTCGGCACAAACAGAGGGAAAAAAGCAAAGCTCCCGTTCTTTCCGATCGCTATTCTCGGCGATAAGGTGATGGCCGAAAATAATGAGTACATAGAATTGTAAGTAATCGCCAAACAGTGATTCATCAACGTCGATCGAACGAAAAAGTGTCACAGGAAAAAACAGCTCAGGATTTAATCAGGGTCCAAAGTTTAAGTCGCGCTTTTTCCAGCCAGGCTTATCACAAGCGTGTCTCTGGAAAGTGTTTATCAGAACAAGGGACAAGGGCAGGAGAAAAATCGGAGAGCAGAGAGATATATCAGAATTTTGGAATACTCTTATATTGAAAATAATATTATATAAAATATATAATATAAAAAATATAATATAAAATATATAATATAAAATATATAATATAAAAAAAAATTATATAACAATTTTTTTGCATTGTAATAACAAAGGAGTTTTAGATAAATAAAGACGGCTTCTATATAATTTATTAACAAATATTTTTAGCTAAACTCAATACTCAAAGGTATTGTTATCTCGACAAATATTTATAATAATAAAATACTAATAAAAACTAAAAAAAATATTCTACACATTGTTAATAAACAAAAAATCAAGACAATATTACATGCTCTACAAAATTTTTAGAAATATTATTTATATGAGAATGCATTGGGTTTATTTATTAAAAGTAAACCGAACCAAGTTTAAAAATAAAATACACTTATCCTTTCGGATAAATAATTGTATTTGTATCAAAACTAAACACAACTAACTGTTTTATAATATTAAATATAAATAAAACATTATTAAATATTTATATTAAACTCAGCAAAAAATTCACAAATCTTTTACAAACTAAATAACAAAATTCATAATAGTAAAATCTCCTCTGCTTCGTACACATGTCATTTGAATAATCTCCTTCACTAAATCTTCTAACCCTTCTCCATCGAGAAGAGTACTTCAAAAATAGTCATAAATAAATTATAGAAAAAAAACAACACAGAGCCTACCCGAAAGTATTAGCCAGATAAGCTTAAGAATCACGAAATTCGTTGGTACACTGGGCCCAACCCACCTCACTTTCTTTGCTTTAGCACCGACACAACGTTTAATTAAACAAAGCCAGAGTGCAAATTGTCTAGAAATTTGTCAGTCTGTTGACACAGTATATAACATCGGCTATTAAGTTAATATCGGCCCCAAATTATGTTTGTTGTTGTGACTCAGGTGTTGATAAGTTAATCAAAATGCAGGCAGGTGAAAAGATAGAGGAGAAAGGAGGGAGGAATGTATTATTATTTATAGTGAGAGAACCCTGGCTAGACCCAGTTTAGACCGGCATTTGGCAGACAGCCTGGAGTGTCCATCCGTCCGTCCCTCTGACCATCCGACAGTCGGTTTGTCTTGTCTATATGTTCAAGCACCGCCATATAGATTATAGAATACTTCTCGGACTGATAAGACGCCGCCTCGCGCAACGACAACAACTCAAGACGATAGGCTATATAGAAATAAACCTTTATGCAATGCAAATTTTTCCACCATAATGCTGTCTGATCTTGGAAATAACTAAAATTAGCCGGTTCGTGTAAACAATAAAGATGACAACAAAGAAATTTCCTTTTGTTTAAGAGTGTGACTATAAATATTATTTATTTTAATTGATCCATTTCAATCCTGTCTCAGAAATTAAAGTAAGAGATTTATTTTTTGCGCTTTTTGAAAGATCAAATAAGTATTTATTTTCACAAACAAACTAAGGCTATAATGTAGCTTGATTTATTTTCAGTGTCTGCCTTAATAAATTACCTGTGACTAATACGAGTCTGAACTTGAGAAATATAAAATATATATAAATATATCTTAACACATATATAAAGTTTAATTTTTTTGTTAAGGGTTAATGCTTGTAAATTTAAACAAAGTCAATAACTGCAACAAGTTTAGTCATAAAAAACTCACCTTATAAAATCCAAGAACTTCAGCTTTAACATTTAATTCTCTTTAAAAAATATTGGTATTTATATTAAAAAAAACGAAAGAAAATAAATAGCTTTATAAATACCCATAAAATACAACAAATTAAACCATAAACACACCTCGGATTAGATCACAATTAGATACGAACCTCTTATCAAAACACGTCGCACAAATTAAACAGCAATTCCATTACGAAGCTGTAAAGAAAACTAAATCCAAAGGCAAACAGAGAATGGCAATAAATACTAATGAATTCATTTGCAATAAACGCTGGCCAAATAGTCGTAAATATATACCCATATTCATATGGCAATTAAACAACCTGCCGCACAGCGCTCCAGTAACAATATTCAAACCGAAATAATTTTACTATTGAAAGGCCCATGAAAAATTAATAATTTGCATGAAATGCAAACGAAAATTGAAACGCTTTGGCAGACGAATAATTTCCAGACCGGGAAATGCAGCTTAAACATTCACCGCTTGCGGCTGAATATTTTCCTATGGGCATGACAAGTGCCTCCAATGGGCGTAATGACTACGATAATCCCCGTCACTGCCCCTGCTGCCCCTGCTGCCCCTGTCCCTGGAACTGTGACAATGAGTCTGGTAATGACACTCGATGCGAAATCATTGACATTTTGCCAGCGTTTTCTTTTATTTTTACACTTTGTTTGGGGCTTGGGGTTTCACCTTAGCTACATTTTAATAATATTTATATTTATAAAAAACAAAATAGGTTTAAAAATTTTAAAACAGGTTAATTTAAACCTTTATTAATGTTACTTAAAATAAATGTCCTGTATACTAAATAAATTTGTTTCATTAAATAACAATTCCTATTTATTTGTTTTTTTTTGTGGAAGTTTGAATAAAATACAACTTGTGCAAAAAAAAAGATTGTGGGATAACGCTTAGTCTATAATTCTGTATTTAATTGATTTTGGAATTAATGTATTTTTTATTTATCTCTTACATATATTTCAAACTAAATACATATATTTCAAACTAATATTAAATATTTGATATGTGTTTAATAGATTTTTGGAGCATCTTTTACCTGTTTTTGTAATTTATATATGTACTTCTTATATTTAGCATATTTTAGGAGTCAGTATTGTAATAATTAAATATTTACATTAACTTTTAAATATTTTTGTAAGAAGTTTTAGGTTAAAGAGTATTAGTTCTATCCCATTTAAACACACAAATTGGCTTAATTTATGTCGATTTTTGTGCTCATCGATGAGTGATATGTGCCTGTCCATTCGCACGGGCTTAAACTTGTGTTGCTGCTCAGTTTTTATAGCAAAAGCGCATTTTAATTAGGCGATTGACAACGCATTTGCATAGAGAGAGGTCCCAATAAAGCGAATTAGCAAAATTGTGAAACTGGGAAGGATTAAAGTTACTGAAAGCCAGACACTCGGCTTTAATAAGACTAAAATAAATAGCGCAAAGAATAATGTTGTAATACAATTTAATTAGAGCGTAATCAGACAGCCCTTTTCGAATTTTCTATTTATTTAATCAAACCCTTTTCCCATACTTAATTATCCGTTAACAAAATATTAAATTTCTTTATTTTCTCTTATCCTTTGCAGACCCTGGACCATGAACTCCTCAAGTGGTGACGATGAGGCGCCAAAGGATCCGCGCACTGGCGGCGAGGACTTTACGCAGCAATTTACAGAAAACGATTTCGAGGGTAAGCCACTGAAATGGAATAAAATAATTTTAATTGCTCGCTGAATATTGATAAGTATAAAACCTGAATGAAAAACGAACCACAAAAAAAATTAGGTCCAAAATTAAAGCGGACTTGTAAAACCAGCCAAGTGACAAGTTGATAGACTCAAGAAACAAGAAATTTGCGTCGTGTTAATTGCAAGTTGGCAGCGTTTTGACACGCGGCCAAAACTAAAACCAAGATGGACACCGAATTCTTTGGGGGAAATCAAATTTTGAGGGAAGGAAAACCCGATTAAACTGGATATTTAAAGTCACGAAGAAGGTCGTACTAATTAGTTAATGTGTGTGCATTCAATTGTTCTAGTTTAAATTACTACCTAAGACTCATTTTACATCTGTTCCGGTGGCGGTGATTCATACGCTTTACTTCATGGCTTAATTAATTAATTCAAATACTTGTAATATAAAATAACACCTTACTCCAGCTTCCCTTCTAAGTGATCTCTACTGTACTTTACTGTAAGGAAAAATGCATTTAACAACAATACTTTGCGTTGTCGCTGAACGCAACGCCCACCACTTTCCTACTTGCAAGACCTAATCGCGTGACTTGGCGAAAAAGTGGAAACATTTCAGTTTTAAGATGTGCTCCGTATAATTAATTTAAATTTATGAAAAACTACTGATGCAAGCAAGTAGCAGATGATATCACAATTAGTCAACTGACAGAGCGCAAGTTGAACAAAGCCTTTTGAAAATTGAAACTACGAAATTGCTCAGAAGCGGATATTCAATTCAGGGAAATAAGTAATTAACATAAATTTATTTGTAGTCAAAGAACATGGTCGGGATTTGGAAACGCGACTTGAGATTTAGTTTTCTTTTCATTTGTAAATGATTCAACGCTGCGTATACGTAATTTATATAGTCTCGAGGCTTACATATGAGTTATATATATAGGTCTTATCACCAAAGTAAGCCCTATTTAATGTGAACTCTAAACCTTGATTATAAACGAAAGTGTTGTCGAAGGAAAAATACGTTTTGAAATATCAAACACCAAGTGTGTTCCTGGAATCTTTGAAAGATTAATGTAACTTTATAATAATTTTAAAATAAAAAAGTAAAATTACTAATGATTATAGAGTCTAGTATGGTAAAGTCTCATAACAAAGCTATAAATATTTTATTATCTAAAAACACACTATACTTATTTTGTGTTTACTTTTTTTTTAGCTTAAAAATAGTTAAAATAAGTCATAGTTTATGAGCTACAAAAGTTATTTAACAAAGTCATGAGGCATAAACAAAGCCACTTGACATTTAAAGATGAAACATTCTAGTAACCAATTATTTTAACAGTTGAGCTTAATAAATTGTAATTTTAGACAAGGAAGGAAAAATTGGTATAATATATTAGACAGTTTCAAGTGTTCCAAAAAAGTATCAAGTTTTAAACAACAAATAAATACAATTTATATGAAACAACTTTCTTAAAGAAAAATCTTAAAGAAATTTCGAGAGATTCCAGGAACACCCTTAAAGCCCCAATAAATAGAAAAAATCAACAAAAAAAGAAACCATTTTAAGCTAAATGAATTATGTAACTCAATTGCAATTAATAAACAAAGTCGCACACAATTTGGTCCCGTCTCTCTCTGTCTCTCCGCCTCGGTGTCCCTCTGACTTTTTCCCACAATTTTTTCTGCAGGACATCGGGCCCACACCGTTTACGTGGGTGTCCATGTGCCAGGAGGACGTCGCCACTCGCAACGGCGGCGTAAGCACCATCACAGTGGTCCTGGCGGCGGTGGAGGAGGTGGTGGCTCCATCGGCGGATCCGGAAGTGTGGGCGGTGGTGCCGGCAAGGACAACACCAGCGAGAAGCAACAGGAAGTGGAGCGACCAGGTGGGTCCAGGTGTCCCTCTACCCTCCATCCCCGACTCCCCTCCCCCCCGATGTGTGTGTAATGATAAAGGCCCGCAGTTCTGGCCAAAAGGAAATGCTTGGGCAGAGGGAAACTTTCACAAATTACAGTCCTCACTCACTGGGGAGGATAATGAAAATGACAGCTGATTGGCTTACAGTTTGCCATCAAGAAGTTCTGATTGTAATGAGAGAAAGCAGCCTTAATGGTTGACATTGAATCGGAATGATGCAATTATCCTGAGACAAAATTATAACTAATTTTAAGGGAAAGGAAGCTTATTTAATGTTGCTTAAAATAAATCTTTGGTTTATGTTGGCTTATGTCATTTTTATTGCAAACCCATGTGTAACCTATTTATTTTGAACATTTATTAATCTCTTTTAAACTAATATAATTTAAAAGTAACTTGTATTACTAAAAACTTGTTTGACTGCTTCTCATTTGTGGAACTTTTAAACCAACCTTTCCCAACACTTATTTACATGTAAAGCACTTCATAACTAACCTATCCATTTGCATGACTTTTAAGTTATATTACCTCATAAGATTTTAGTTATTCCGTTTTAATTTATAACTAAAATTATTATCTCTTCAGTTACCTTGTACTACTCATCCCCATTAATGCACATTTTAACCCCTTTCACACATTTCAAGTCAAAACCAATCCATCTTCAAGCCTAAACCCACCGTAATTAATTTAAGCTTTCACAATTTGTATTCATTATAAAACCTAAGCTAAAACGTAGCTCAACATCCGCATTGTAAATGGAAATTTATCACCTCACTTAGCCAAAACATTGTTAAGACAATTTCACACATTTCAAACGCTTTAGCTTACATTACAAATATGTGTGCATGCATCCACTAAACATCCTTCGGTAGTATATAGAGAGTGTACTAGAACGTCACGCAATCCTGCCATGAACCACAAACACACTCGGAGAGGTCTAAGCAGGACATATGGCGGCGGTCAATGGTCAGTAGCAAATTCCCAGCACAGATCAGGGCCAAATTATTACGCCAATTAACTTTAGCACGCATTCGCCAGAGTCCAAGGATACAGATGATTGTTATGAACGGGGTGGCAATGGCAGGACGAAGATGTTGCTGCCGGGACCCGCTCATAAATGTTGATTAAGCTAATGAAGGTCTGACCACTGAGGGAAACTACATACAAACAAATCTTTTTATTTTATATTAGCCATGTGTTTGTTTCGGTTAAAATTATATTTTTGTTAGTTTTAAAGAGTGTGAAAAATATTAAGATTTAATATATAGTTAGATTTATGCTGGTATAATATTCTTTTCTTAGCATTTTGTTGGTAAAATTAATTCTGGCATTTTTGTATATATCTAACCTTCTTCTCATTTGTTTAATATTAATTTTAAGTGGCCGAAAAAATATAATTTCGTATCTTTTCCATTTTTTATAACACCTTTGCTTAAAATTAATTTTTTAAATAGTATGTATTTTTGGTGTAGATTTTTTGGAGTACATAAAATTTCGTAGCTCCTTTTAAATTAAATTAAAATACCCAACAAATTTAATAGCTTCCTCAAACCCTTTTTTAATTCAAATATTTTCCCTACAAATTTCCAATTAAAAAACAAACTTTTCTAACAACAAATCCCTCCCCTTGCAGTAACTCCTCCAGCCCAACGAGTCCAGTTTATACTCGGCGAAGATGTCAACGACGGCACACATGTCTCGCATCCTTTGTTCTCCGAAATGGGGATGCTGGTCAAGGAGGGCGACGAGATCGAGTGGAAGGAGACAGCCCGATGGATCAAGTTCGAGGAGGATGTGGAGGAGGGTGGCAATCGGTGGTCGAAGCCCCACGTGGCCACGCTCTCGCTGCACTCGCTGTTCGAGCTGCGCCGCCTGCTGGTCAACGGAAGCGTGATGCTGGACATGGAGGCCGACAACCTGGAGGTGATGGCCGATTTGGTCTGCGACCAGATGGTCAGTGCGGGAACCCTACCACCAGGGGTCAAGGACCGGGTAAAGGACGCCCTCCTGCGACGCCATCGGCACCAGCACGAGTATGCCAAGAAGACGCGACTGCCGATCATCAGATCCTTGGCCGATATGCGCAATCAGTCGTCGTCGAAAAGTGAGTATGGGACAGTCATATATCATCACGAAAGTTAGGTTACTCTAAGCTCATCTCGTTCGTTTGGTGTGAGTCTGTGAATCATCTGCGAGTCTACTGCCGCCACATCAGCTCAGCTCAGATCAGATCAGATCAGCTCATTTAGGATCATTGTCAGTGTCGAAAAGTGTGTCTAAAACTCTCATCCGATCGAAACTAATACTAATAACTCAGACCTGGGCAAGAGCAGTCCACTGCACTCACTGCATGGCTCGTCGACTGGCCTGGATCCCACTGGAGGCCACCACCAGACACCATCCCTCTACGTGTCGAGTAAGGATCAGCGTGGTTGTTATCTCGCTGTTCCCACAGGTATAGCCTTAGAACTAGAACTAGAAAACCAAAACCAATGCCACTCTCTCCCCAGAGAACTCTGTAAAGCTGAAGACCAAAGTCGTATACCTTTTCAGTTGCCTTGCACCCAACAAAAATGCACCCAGAACCAATACAGGCAGCTAACTAGAGTTTATACTATTTTAAAAGTCAAACCCCTAACAAGGATAATTGAGTACAGCCCAAAATTTAAGTTGATTGATGGATCATTTTAAGGTTTTGAAACCAGTAAATAATAATTTAACTCAGAGCTAATTTTTGTAATTTACCAACACTCTTAAAATGATCCAACGATTAATTAGAATTTCAAAAAACATCAGCCTACGAACTTCCCCATTGTGATAAAGAATCATTCCTTAGAGATCACCCTGGACACCCATTAATCATTCATAAATCACTCACAATCATTAGTTAGTAAAACGGGGTTTTGAAAAACCAGTGTTGAGCAACGCTAACCCATGATTAAACTCGCTCTTGCGCTCTTCGTTCCCTAAAAAAAAAAAATTAAAATAAAAGCTGACGCATCTTCGCACCTGGGGGCCATCGGGGTCACCACCTGGTTCCATGCCGGGGCCTCGCCCCAGCACCAGAGCCACCAAGGACGATCGCAGTCACAAGCAATGCCAAGTAATAGTCCATCAAAAGGTTTCTACTGTACTTTGACGTTCCTTTCAAGAGCACGCTGTGTTTATCAATGATTAACTCTTGTCTCTCGTCTCTGACTCTACTATTTTTAATCTACTCCTTCAACTTTTTATATCTTCTATATCTATATCACTATGTAATCAACTATAACCTATGATAATATATATCTCCTTCAAAAGCTCGCTAGTCCCTTTCTAAAATGATATTCCCAACTAAATGTGTTGTCTACCTAAATGATTTCTCCTTCTTAAAATCTATAGTTAAAATAACAGTTATACGGGACCTTTAGTTTACTTAAATTATGAAAAGATAACCGATAAATCTTACTGCTTTCAAGTCTGTCTCTATTTTCCTGATGCGTTTTTTTAAATTTGAACTTGTCTTTCCATCTATAAAGCCCCCCATTTTTTTAAAGTCCTTTTAATTATAATTTTGTAATAGTGCTGACTTCTTAAACTTCTAAACCTTACAATTTAATACTCTAACTAAATCCTAGCTAATGCTACAATTTTAATTTTCTTAGTAATTTGTGTCCAAAATGAACCATAAGCTTCTAAAAAATATTAGAATGAATTAGGAAAAGGTCTGTAGGTTTCAGGTCTTCTAAGGCTAAGGAACTCTTAGATGTTTCAGGATGATATCGTATTTATGAGTCGAAAATGGAAAATTTTATAAATATTAAAGAAAGATGAACCAGAATCCCATTCGAGATACTTAGATATCCTACAGCAGAGCTGCTCACAGAGGTCCTTGAGCTAACCGAAATGGAACACGAAGATCATCTGATCCTGTGGGCAGCTCTGTCTTTCAGCTTACCCTCAAATCAAACCGAAAAAAAAAGAAAACAAAAAAACCCCAAACATTTTCCAGTTGAAGAGCACACATTGGGGGCCACCACGCCGATTTCACTGACGGCCAGCGAACCTGGACCGCCCGGAACCAATGGAAATCCGAACCTGAGCACCGCTGCCGGCGGCATGGGGCGCTTCCTAACTGTGCCCAGTGGAAAACCCAGCAACAGAGCGCTCGGTAAAGAACCCAAGTCCACAGTCTCGAAATCCAACCAACTCAAGAACTGACCGTGTTCGTTATCGTTAACCGTTTGATTTTGCGTGTCTGTTAATCGTTTAAATAGTCCTGATATATAAATATATTGAATATTCGTTTGGTAGTTTGCAGTTTTGTAAATAGAATTCGTTGACAAAAAAAAAAGGATCTACGAAGGTGGTGAAATTTGCATGAAGGTTGAAACGATTATCCGAATTCGAAAAGCAGGGATTGGTTCTGAAGAAGAAATGGAAAATTTAAAAATTCAAAGTACAATCCACACACATTTGCACGCTTGTCACCTAACAAACACACACACAATTTTCAGAACTAACTTTCCAACTTGATATATATTTTGCATGCTTCATTATCTCAGTATCTGAACCGAATTTGAACAATCTCTTGCAGCATCTCTTAGCCGAATCCGAATTTAATCCAATATCTCTCTTTTGCACTTCTTTTTTCGTATGTTTTTTTTATGTTGTATCGTTGTAACGTGTTGAACTACATGTTGTTGTTCTTATTATTGTTGTAATACCTATCAACGCACGTACCCTTAAAAAAAATATATAATAAAAATACAAACACGATACCAAAACCTGCACCCCGTGAAACCAAAAACCTGCCAATCGATAAACCGAAACCAAAATCGAAAACCCGACTAATGCAGAGAAAAAATCTAATTCTAAAAAATCACGACCTGCACAAAACCTGCCGGTGATCACAGAGGACATGGTCAAGAGCCCCAGCAACCAGTCGATGGCCAGGCCGGGAAGCGGCACCGAGCTGAACGAGCAGCAGCACAAGGGCAACACCCACTTTATGCGCAAGATACCGCCAGGTGCCGAGGCCAGCAACATCCTTGTGGGCGAGGTGGACTTCCTGGAGCGAACGCTCTCCTGCTTCATCCGCCTCAGCTCGGCGGCAGTCATGGGCGATCTCACCGAGGTGCCAGTGCCAACCAGGTGAGTTAACTAAACTAACTATAAATTTAATGGAATTCTCTTTACCTTTCTCTTAATAATTTAATATTACAGATTCATCTTCATCCTGCTTGGCCCGCCAGGCAGTCAGAGCAACTTCCATGAGATTGGCCGAGCCATGGCCACCCTGATGTCCGACGAGATCTTCCACGAGGTGGCCTACCGTGCGCGAAAGCGGGATCATCTGCTGGCCGGTGTGGATGAGTTCCTGGATGCTGTCACCGTTCTGCCGCCCGGCGAATGGGATCCCACCATTCGTATTGAGCCACCGGCGGCCATTCCCTCGCAGGAGGTGCGAAAGCGACCACCAGAGCTGCCCAAAGAGGAGGTGGACGAGGAGGAGGTGGAGCAACGTTTGAGGGAGGAGTCCGGTTTGTCCAGGACAGGCCGTCTCTTTGGTGGTCTCATCAATGATGTCAAGCGGAAGGTGCCATGGTACATCAGTGACTACAAGGATGCTTTGTCCATGCAGTGCGTCGCCTCCTGGATCTTCTTGTACTTTGCCTGCCTCTCCCCGATCATTACGTTTGGCGGCCTCCTGGCGGAGGCCACCGGCAAGCACATGGCCGCGATGGAGTCTCTGGTGTCCGGGTTCGTCTGTGGCATGGGGTATGGCTTCTTTTCGGGTCAGCCGCTGACAATTCTCGGATCCACCGGTCCAGTCCTGGTCTTTGAGTCAATTATCTATGAGTTCTGTCTGAAGATGGGCTGGGAATATATGACCTTCCGGTTCTGGATCGGCATGTGGGTCGCCGGCATTTGCATCGTCCTGACCGCGATTGATGCCAGTGCCCTCGTCTGCTACATAACCCGCTTCACCGAGGAGAACTTTGCCACCCTGATCGCCTTCATCTTCATCTACAAGGCAATTGAGAATGTGGTCGTTATTGGAAAGAACTTTCCGGTTAATCAGGGAATATACAACTGTGTCTGTACCCCGCCAATAGGGAGCAATGCCAGCGTTTTGGATTATGCCAAGTATAATTGGGATTCTTGTGAGGTAAGTAAATTAGCGAATGATGTAGTTTTCATCCCATGTTATTTTTCCTTCTCCATATTTCATATATTATAAATATTTTATTACTAATTTCGTGTAGTCCTACAATGGCATCCTGGTTGGCGATGGTTGCAAAACGCCACCCACCGAAAACGTCTTCCTGATGTCGGTGGTGCTCTGCGCCGGCACCTTCATCATCTCCACCATTCTGAAGGACTTTAAGAATGCCCTGTTCTTCCCCTCGATCGTTCGGCAGTATATTAGCGACTTTTCCGTGCTGATTGCGATCTTTGCCATGAGCTTCTTTGACTATTCGCTGGGAGTGCCCACCCAGAAGCTGGAGGTTCCCAACGAGCTGAAGCCCACGCTGAGCACTCGCGGCTGGCTGATCCCACCGTTCTCGGAGAAGAACCCTTGGTGGTCACCGATCATTGCCGTATTTCCTGCCCTGCTTGGAACGATCCTGATCTTTATGGATCAGCAGATCACGGCCGTTATTGTGAATCGCAAGGAGAACAAGCTGAAGAAGGGTTGCGGTTACCATTTGGATCTGTTTATTCTTTCCATTTTGATTGCCATTTGCAGCTTGATGGGTCTGCCTTGGTGAGTTGCAAGCGGGGAAAAAGTGTATTATTAAAAATCAAGAAAACATATAAATTAAGGGAGTTACTATGCCTTAAAGGATCTTAAAATAAAAATGCATTTTTCTTATAGGTTCGTGGCTGCCACTGTGCTGAGCATCAATCACGTGAACTCGCTGAAGCTGGAATCCGAGTGCTCGGCCCCTGGCGAGAAGCCACAGTTCCTGGGTGTGCGCGAGCAGCGGGTGACCCACATCATGATCTTCCTGACCATCGGTGGGTCTGTGCTGCTGACCCCGCTGCTCGGTCACATCCCCATGCCGGTCCTGTTCGGTGTCTTTCTGTACATGGGAGTGGCCTCGCTCAAGGGTCTGCAGTTCTTCGATCGCATACTGATCATGTTCATGCCGGCCAAGTACCAACCGGATTATATGTTCCTGCGACAGGTGAGTGGAGGGATCAGGGATCATTGGGGGATTATAGAACCCAAATATATATCTATTTATTTATTAAAACCTTGTTCCTTTTTAATATAACATTAATTTGCCTTTCATTACAGGTTCCCATCAAGCGCGTCCACTTGTTCACCATCATTCAGCTGGCCTGTCTTATTATCCTTTGGCTGATCAAGTCCTTCTCCAACACCTCCATCCTGTTCCCCCTGATGTTGGTGGTGATGATTGGCATTCGGAAGGCCCTGGACTTGGTATTCACACGTCGCGAGCTTAAGATCCTGGACGACATAATGCCGGAGATGACGAAGAGGGCGGCGGCAGATGATCTGCACAAACTGGACGCTGAGGTGGGCTTATTGGCGAGAATTTTCCCTTGGGGCAAGGGTCGCAACGGCCGGGTGGTTACCAAGCCACCGGTCGAAGGTGGCCTCGGTGGTGCTGGCGGTGCGGGCAGTGCCGTTGGCCTTGGGCTCATCAGCTGCTCAACCTCAAATGCAAATGAGAAGGAGTTCGAGGCACAAAGCAGTCTGCTCAAGAAATAGAGATTCCCAGACTCCACCACCCACAACACAGCCACTCCAAGCACATAGACACAATGCCACCCACTAGCACACAACCACCAACCAACACACCAAAAAAAGAAAAGCCCACGGACCAGTGCTGCCCATTTCATTTGCGTTTGCAGTGCTGCCCAGTCCACCGCACAAAGCCAGCGATTAGCGATCGATATCGATCGATACCGATAAACTCAATTATTCATAGATTTTTGTATTGATTTAATTGCATTTTGTCGGTCTTGAAACATTTCTTCAACTACCAACTATATAGCTATATAATCATGTATATGCATAATCCTCTGTTATATATTCTATACGTTTTTATCATGTCTTTAACAGTATTTTGTAAATGTTTTTCCCCCCTTGTGTCCCATTTTAATTTAAACTTTATGGCATGCCGCTATTTTTGCATTTTGTTTATATATATTTTTGATGAACGTTTTTATATATTTTTTGATGCTAAGCTTTTTAGACCACCTGTAAAAAAAAACAAAAAACAAAACAAAATCAAATGGAAATTATGTGTTTTTTCGTAGTGCAAACCAAAATGTGTTACCTATCCGAACCTACTCTAAAAAAGAAAGCTACTCTTACCCTATATATACATCTATGATATTTATAAATGTAAATGAAACTCTAGATTAAGCCATAATTAGTCAAGCGTTTACACTGTACAACAAGTACCTAAATGTATTAAATGGAAACTGTTATGTTATTTTATAGTCATCGGGTCGAAAGTTCAAGTAACTAACCAGCGACATAAAAAACACACTTAGTTGTAGCCAAAAAATTGATGTAAAAAAATGCATAGGCAAAATTCAAAATTGCAAAACACAAAACAAAACAAAAAATAAAACAAATAAAAAATTAAATAACAAAAATTGGCATAAATCGAAAATTTAAACAAACACTTTTTCACCAAAAATTGGCATCTTTTTTGACACTTACTTACACACCTTTTTTGATACTCATCCATTTATTTAGCGAGCTCTTTCTACTTCTTCTCTCTCACCTATGCAACATTAGACCTTTAGATATGCTACTATATCTATCCCCCTTTTGATCCCTCTCCTACCGAGCTAATTTTTGGTCCCAAAAAACTATGCAACTATGTGCCAATTTTTACATTGAAGGACAATCACCATCAGCATCCCCCGGGAGCTGGTACCGGGCCCAACTACAATGCCAACCAGTCGGGTCCAACCACTATACACATTCCCCTTTCGGGTAATAAGCCGGGCAGCGGCAGCAACCTAGGACCAACAGTGAACATTCCCCAGGATCGCTCTACAGTCTGGCAGCAGATCAGCAAGGATGGCAATGGCATTTCGGACCAACTGATCATTCCGGTCACCGTTAAAGTTCGTCAAATCAATGGCAACCAGTAAGTGTTCCCAGTAGAGACACGAGTATCCTTTCCCCCCAGCATCCATTCATGAATCTATCTTATGAGCTGCTAGAACTTATGCTGCCCCTTCTGTACATAAAAACTACATCCTTCCTTTTCTGCGCTCAAAACTAAAGTCATAAATCACAGTTAAACAAAATTAAATGAATTTAAAGAGATTGTTGAATAATCTCTATTTCGGCTTATAGATTTTCTTAGAAGGATTACATTCAATAAGAATAATAACAATTAATTCATGTTCATCTAAATGCTAATGTATAAAAATTAATTATATTTGTACTTAAAATTAAGATAAAATTATCTTTAGCTAAAAGAAGATTTTAAAATCATTTAAGGAGCCTTGTATATATACATAATCATGGATTTTCAAGTTTACCTTTTCAACTCAAGAACAAATTCATGAAACAATTTATTTAATTTATTTATTTGGAGTATTAAATCATTCATGCTCGTCTTCGCATTCCCCTCCATGCCTCCAACTGTCTACAGTGCGCCCCCAAATGCTGCTCTCTCGCCACGCCTCTCGCCCATGCACGAGGCGGATGAGTACAGTGAAGCCATGACGAATCCAGCGGGAGCACAGCAGGTGCATCAGCAGCCCCAACAGATCAGCAATTGCAAGGAAGCGGCTGCCAGGCTGGAAGGATCCTCCGCCTCCATGGCCAACAGCCAGGTGCCGGGCCCAGCCAACATAACGCCCGTCTAAGGAGGATTCGGATCCAGATCCAGATCCACAAAGAACCCACGCACAGACACACGCACATCAATATGTATTTGTAGTTGGTCATTCACAGCCGCCGTATCATAATCTCTATTTACTATATATAGAATATCGTAGTAGTTTTTCCAGAGGACCTTTTGGGTAACGATTTTTAGCTGTGCCAGTAGAGGGTTGTTTGCATTTGAGTTTTTTTTTCGGGGCTCAGGTACCAGTTATATACAAGTATTAATTATTTAATAAAATAACGACAACCAAAAACCATTCCAAATATATACACTTTTGAAACGAATTTTATAGTGTCAATTCCGAAGATAGGGACTAGAAGAAGCCACAGAACAGAACAGAATCTCCATCGGTACTCCGATGTTTTTCCAATTACACTTTTCCTATTCCCCGACTTTGACTTGGTTAGCTATATGTGGGGCTTTATTGAACTGTGATCTGATGATGGGTTATATCTTGGGGGCGCGGGTTGTCTAAGAGGGGGGAGTATCATTTAGCCTAACCAAGAAAAAGCTGTAAACAATTTGTATTATATTTTATGCCTTACACTAAGTTCGAAACCAGAAACAAACACACATTCTATCCAAAGCAAACACAACAAAGAATCTATATAAATATAAATATATATAAATATACAAATATAACAAATATTGAATAAAGAGGCGAACAATTAAACTGCTAAACCAAAAAAAAAATGAGAAACCGAATCCCTGTATCTTTCATTTTGTTCCTTTTGGTATTTTGCATCGTTCGTTTTCAGTGTATTTTTGTGAATAGTTGTGAGTGTTGAGTGTGGCACCTACTGCTCCGAAATCTATATATTTCTGAACGTTCATATATATATAGCACCAAAATCAAGTTCTGCCTGTCTTCCATCATAAATCAGAATCATAATGATTGCGAATCAGAGTTTAAAGTGTTTAAATTTCGAAACAAAAACTAAATTGTAAATATTTGTGATGCTCTTTAAACTCTGTTTCCAAAAATGAAAACCTTCATTAGATTCATAGCTCTTTTAGCATCGTGTTAGAAGTCTGTATGTGCATCTTTACCATATATCCCTGATTTAAGCTGTGCGTAAATAAATAGTTAAGAGTCAGTCTAGGTTACTTCAGAAACATTCCAAATCCATAAATCAGAGTTATTAATTTTATATTTCACTATTGCAGAACCCAAAATTTAATACGTCGAAGCAATTGTGGCGTGGATATCTTACACCAACAGAAACATCCGTTTGAGTCAATGATTTAATTAGATTTTAGTGTAAATTTGTGTACCTGTATAACAGTTATATATGTGTGTGTCTATAATCCATATGAAAACCTACGATGTCTGTATTTACCACCAACCGTCCCATTATATAAAATATCCCAAATGTGCAATTTAGCACAAAAATGAATGCCTGTCAACATATCAAAAGATAACTCCGAAAACCAATCTTGTAATCGCATTACCTCCGTACTAAAGGAATTTGTTGAAATATAAATGTAATATAAAATACAGTTGATTTATTTTGAAGAGGGAAATGGTGTGTTTTAATTGATTCATTCAAGGTAAATGGTAAAAATGTTTTAAATTTGTATTAATAATTCTTTATCAAAATCTAAAATATTATATTCGATGAACAAGTTGTTTAATTTTCATAAATAATTGTTAATCCGCTATAATTTCCATTTAAAAAAGCAAGAAAGAAAGGGTTACGGAAATTAAGTCATTTAGAAATTCATGATTTATATTTTTGCTTAATTTTCAGAATAAGCGATTCCTTTTTAGTTTCATAAAAAGCAAACAGAGAAATAAATAAATACTTAAGTACTTTTTGTACATTGTACCTTTGTGATAACTTTCTCAAAAAAGTAAAAGAAGGAATATTAAATTTAAATTTAACTGAATTCAAATTAACGGTATATTATTAGCACATTTCAAATAATGTATAATATTCAGTATATTTTAGGCACCTAGATGGTATATTTTGGCGGTCGCCTCTGTGGTCACACTGGTTCGGTTGTGTCCCCTCGTGCGCGTGTTTTTTATTTAAATCCAGATTTATTAATTAAAAACTAGCCAGGATGTCGCTAATAACACGACTGCTGACCGGGAATAATGCCCTGCGTATAAGGGCATTGGAATCTCTTGGCAAAGTAAGTTGTATTAATTAAAAAGAGCTAAAAACCAACGTCTCGTTATGTAATTGTGGGAAAAGCAAATAAAATTGATGTAATTATTGCCTTGCAGGCCGGCTACAGTTCGCATGCCAAGTTCTCGGAGCACAAGCCGATCGAGAAGATCCGGAATATAGGCATATCGGCGCATATAGACAGCGGCAAGACGACCCTGACGGAGCGGATACTCTTCTACACGGGAAGGATTGCCGAGATGCACGAGGTTCGTGGAAAGGACAATGTTGGAGCCACCATGGACAGCATGGAGCTGGAAAGGCAGCGCGGCATCACGATCCAGTCAGCGGCCACTTACACCCTGTGGAAGGACACCAACATCAATATCATTGATACGCCGGGACATGTGGACTTCACCGTCGAAGTGGAGCGTGCTCTTCGCGTTCTGGACGGCGCCGTGCTGGTTCTTTGCGCCGTCGGTGGGGTTCAGAGCCAAACCCTGACCGTCAACCGGCAGATGAAGCGATACAATGTTCCTTGCTTGGCCTTCATCAACAAACTGGATCGCCTGGGCTCGAATCCCTACCGAGTCCTGTCGCAAATGAGATCCAAAATGAACCACAACGCCGCGTTTATCCAGCTGCCCATCGGTGTGGAGAGCAATTGCAAGGGAATTGTGGATTTGGTTCGGGAACGTGCAATATATTTCGACGGCGAGCATGGTATGAACGTGAGGCTGGACGAAATTCCGCAGGATATGCGTGTGGAGAGCCAGGAAAGGAGGCAGGAACTCATTGAACATCTCTCCAATGCCGATGACACCTTTGGTGAGTTCTTCCTGGAGGAGAAACCCTTCACGGAGGATGACATGAAGGCTGCCTTGCGGCGAACCTGCATCAAAAGAACCTTTACACCGGTGCTGGTGGGAACTGCCCTTAAAAACAAGGGCGTTCAGCCTCTGCTGGACGCTGTACTCGATTACCTGCCCCATCCCGGTGAAGTTGAGAATCTGGGCTTCATCGAGAAGGAGGGACAAGAGGCTGAGAAAATAGTCTTGAATCCGGCTCGCGATGGCAAAGATTCGTTTGTGGGCCTGGCGTTCAAACTGGAAGCGGGACGATTTGGCCAACTGACCTACCTCAGGTGCTACCAGGGTGTCCTGCGAAAGGGTGACAACATCTTCAATGCGCGCACCAACAAGAAGGTGCGAATTGCTCGCCTCGTTCGATTGCATTCCAACCAAATGGAGGATGTCAACGAGGTTTATGCCGGTGATATTTTCGCTTTGTTTGGAGTGGATTGTGCCTCCGGTGACACCTTCACCACCAATCCCAAGGACAACCTGGCCATGGAGTCCATTTTCGTGCCCGAACCTGTGGTTTCAATGGCCATAAAACCGAATAACTCCAAGGACAGGGATAACTTCTCAAAGGCCATTGCGAGATTCACCAAAGAGGATCCCACCTTCCACTTCTTTTTCGACAACGATGTCAAGGAAACCCTCGTCTCGGGAATGGGTGAACTGCATTTGGAGATCTATGCCCAGCGAATGGAAAGAGAATACGGCTGCCCAGTGACGCTGGGTAAGCCTAAAGTGGCCTTTAGGGAGACACTGGTCGGACCCTGCGAATTCGATTACCTGCACAAGAAGCAGTCTGGAGGATCGGGTCAGTATGCCAGGATTATTGGAGTCATGGAACCGCTGCCGCCCAATCAAAACACCCTCCTGGAGTTCGTCGACGAAACTGTGGGCACAAATGTGCCAAAACAATTTGTTCCTGGCGTTGAAAAGGGTGAGAAATAATTTAAATTTAAATTAATTAATATTATATTATATTTATATTCATATTTTGTTTATAAGGTTACCGAGAAATGGCTGAGAAGGGCATGCTGTCGGGTCACAAGCTGTCTGGCATTCGGTTCCGCCTCCAGGACGGTGGTCACCACATTGTGGACTCCAGTGAGCTGGCCTTCATGCTGGCCGCCCACGGAGCCATCAAGGATGTCTTCCAAAACGGCAGTTGGCAGATCTTGGAACCCATTATGCTGGTGGAAGTCACCGCTCCCGAGGAGTTCCAGGGCGCTGTGATGGGCCACCTGAGCAAGAGGCATGGTATTATCACCGGAACGGAGGGAACCGAAGGCTGGTTCACGGTCTATGCTGAGGTTCCTCTCAATGATATGTTTGGCTACGCCGGAGAGCTGAGGTGAGAGGATAACAAAATACTCTAATTGAAATTATATTAAATAATATTTCTTCTTAATTTCAGATCAAGTACCCAGGGCAAGGGTGAGTTTACCATGGAGTACTCTCGGTACTCGCCCTGCCTTCCCGATATCCAGGAACAGATCGTTCGCCAATACCAGGAAACCCAGGGCTTGGCTCAGCCCGACAAGAAGAAAAAGAAGAACTAAATCATTTTTGTATAGTTATAGTTTTAAGCGACATCCCCCAGTTACCATCTCTACTTTCTGCTTAGTTAAATTTTATTTCATTTCAAAAATCTTCAGTTTTCACTGTGATAAATGCGACTTGTACAGTTTTTTGTATAATAAAAGAAGACGAAACAAGAATTGAAGCAGTTTAAGAAGATATTTTCTCACACTTGTTAAATATAAAATAATAAATTTCTGGTTTTTCAATTCAAAATAAAGTTTTTACATATTTAGTATTTTTTACAGTTGTACCGTACTTTCCCGCGCATGTTAGTGTGACCAGCTGCCCTAGAAGGAAAAATACGCCATTTTAGAAAACTGTCAAACTGATCAACGGTTACACTCGGAGTAAAAACAAATTTCAATAACAAACAAAAACAAATTTTCCTTGCGTGCGGTTGATCCGCGGATGGTTTTCCTCAAAAACTCAAAACTCGCAGAAAATATGCCAGCACAGGCGAGATAAAAGGGAAAACGCTCAACAGGGACAAGGCGCCGGAAGACGGGCGGAAAGCAGACGCAGACAGCGCGGCGAAACGACAAACAATTAGCGACCGAATTATAGTATTTCGTAAATTTTTCCGGATCCGACAACAACAATAAATTTAACTCAATTAAAAGGCAGCGAGGAAAATGCAGAGAACACATATAAAATGCAAGTGATAATGTTGTGTTTGCGTGGAAATGGAGCGAATTGTGATAGCACCGTTTTTCTTGTTCCGAGTTTTCCGCTGCCAGAAAAGTGTGCGCAGGAAAATTGCTGACAATTCATAGGAAAGGCAACGAACCAAAAGAAATATACGAGAGGGGCGCGCGCGTTTTTCGGGGAAAATTCAATACAAAACGCGGAAAGCCAAAAGAAAAACAACAAAAATCGCAAATCACAAAACACGAAAAATAAAAAAAAAAGAGAGAGAGAAAAATAAATATCTAACGCACGTCAACCTGTGTCTGTGTGTGATTGTGGGTGTGCGGCTTTCAAGTGTGTGTGCGTGTGCAAAAGAAAAAGATCAACGCGAGCGAAGAAGAGAAATAACAACAACAACAACACACAGCTGACTTCCTCTTCTTTACCTTCCTGCTTACACTGTTCGAAAAAATAATGCAAAAAACAACGACAACTTCCAAGACGCCGGCTTCTTAACAACTCGCACTAGTCAACAATAAATACAAAATTAATTAATAACAAACAAGCAAACATATCCGTCAGCACAACTCCAAATAATAAATAATAATTAATAACGCAATTTGACAGAAGATTACATACCCGAAAAATTATATAGTAGGCCGGAAAAAGGTTTAAATAAATAAATCAAAATGGATTGGATAATCAACGATGAAATGGGCCTCACCGTGGGCCATGTGGTCGGCTGGGCCGCCGCCTCTGCCATGGTAATCGGGGGCGTCATCCCCTATGTGCCGCAATATATCGAGATCAAGAAGACGCAGGATGCGGACGGATTCTCGCTTTATGTGTGTCTTGCGTTACTGGTCGCCAATTCGCTGAGAATACTCTTCTGGTGAGTTTTTATATATTTTTTTTTAAAGATATATAAATTCCTTAGAGAGATTTGTAGAAGGTTGAGGCAGAGATTGCCTAGAATTTTATGGAAGATCTCTTAAAAGACTAAATTTGCTCTTAGAAAAGATAGTAAAAAGTCATATTTTAAGAGTATAAATATTAAAAAGTTTCTTGTATATTATTCTAGTTCGTTTTTGATAGAAAATTATGACTAAGTTTCTGATTTAAAAAGAAAACAAAGTCTTCAGGGTTAGATTCATCAATCTTCTGAGTTAGTATTTATTTACTTTAACACTTTCTCAGTTTTAATTTGAATGTTTGCTGATGAAGGAACGTTTCTTTGATGTCTTCTAATATGCAATTCAGCCAAAAATAATACAGTTTCGCTTCAATTTCCTTGAACAAATAAATCAAACAGTAAAGAAAATAAACCATATTGTAGATATTTCGATCTCTTTGATTTCAAAGATCTTTGGAAAGAGGGGCTCATGATGTAATTTTAAGATGGTTATCCTCAGATGGCTATGAAACTAATTTTAATAGATTTTCGGATTTATAAGTATAAAATCTAGAGATACACATAAGGAAATTAAGAACTATTATTTAGGTTAATATTATAGAGAATATTATAATATTAACCTAAATAATAGTCCTAAATTTTCTAGATTTTATACTTATAAATCAACAAATCTGTAGACTTTTTTGATGCAAATTAAAAATCAAAAACGGTTTAAAATGTACAATTCTAAGTAAAAAGAATAAAAGAATAATATATATATATATTATATACATACATATATATGTAGTTACATACATACTACCTACAGATCTTTAGGTACCTCGAAATACCTGCCAACTCTCACTCTCGCACATTTTTACCTGGCGAGATGACTAAACCCCTCTCAGCAAACACCTCGTATCTGGGCTTATCTGGGGGGTTATACAAACGGGGCTTATCGCCCGGAATTCTCTCGTGGCCTGTCGCGACTTTTTTTACGGCTGCCACCTCTTGAGACCACCCCCTGTCTGGGTATAGCTTTGTCATGATTTCTGGCCGATTTCGCAGACCATAGATCGCGCCTGGAAATCGTCCAAGGACTGTTGGACTGGCATTTTATCTTTATTGTATGGCCAGCGATATGATATTTGGGCACAATGTCATCGATAATCGCTATTTTCGCTATTGGGTTTATGACAATTACGGGGAAGATTTATCAGCTTCATGCTGATTGGGGGAAAATGATTCCGGGGGAACTAATGTTTTTTTTAGTGGGATGAATGATTGATAAGGAATTTACCCATAGAACACAATCTATATGTTTTTTATGGCCGAAACCAATGGTGTTAGTTACTTGAAGTCATGATGCTAATTTCATAAACAACGCCTGATTATTCATGGTGTTTTGTTTTATATTTCAAGGTTTGTTTTTAGATATTTTTGAAGTTTAAGTTGTTAGTAAGAATGTGTATTTATTAAGTTGATAAAAACTTGTTTTTTCTGTAAAGTTAAATACATTTTTAACAGTAATTCCATGACTATGGAAATGTTTGCCCGTCATAAAAAGTTGATTCATCATTTCGAAGCAGGGAGCAGAATCAAATTTAATGAAATAAATTTTTAATTCAATTTGAGTGAATGCGCAAAATAGCTTTTAAAATGTCACAATGCCATTGAAACCAGCTGAAACTGCTTTAGCAGCAAAATAAACAAATAATAAATTGAATGTATGCCTTTGAAAATGATTGAAATTTTGTTATTGTTTATTGGGAACACACTTTGATATTCCAACAGAAGCATAAACCTACGGAATTTGACCCACCTGATTTCGCTTTTTTTTTTGAGCCTAGCAACTCCCCAGGGTCAACTTCTTTTGCTCAGCTGGTTTCTGTATGCTTACTTTATTTTTTCCTTCTGTTATGAGTTCTTTGAATGGCAACGCTTACGCTTCCTATAAATAAAATATAAACAAGTCCAGTGAAATGTGAAGGCATAAAAAAGATATACAAGGAGCAACTGGTGGCACTCGTCTCTAGCGACGCCGTCAATTTGTCTGGCCAATCAATAAATTAATTATTTAGTTTGAAACTGTTGCCGGCACCTAAAGTGAATCAGCTGTGTGCAACGCGGCCCAATAATCCCAATATACCATATTTTTTGTTGCTGTTGTTGTTATATATATAGACGTTTACGACTTCATGGAGAATTCATTGCGGGGAGCCGTTTATATCGACACGCGATGAGCTTCAATGGGTTTTTTGTGAAGTAAAAAATCAACCCGGGGGGCCTTTCAGTGCACGGAAAACGCCGATTGAAGGGCTAGAACAATGAAAGGAAGTTGTAATTAATTTATTCATGCCATTAGGAAGTGCATTCGGTAATTAGTAATTTTCTGAAACCAAGATAATTTTTATTATTCCAACTAATCGCGGCTGTATAGATATAAGTTCCTTCCTGCAGTTAATTGCCACTGCAATTTGAGAAAAACAAAATGCACAAAATACTTATACTATTTTAGTGCTATTTTTTTGTAGCTAGACAAGCAATTTTGCCTCGCACAGCAATTGCAATTAATTATTAAATGTGCTAGAAATATACGTAAACCCGTATATACACCAAGTTACACACACGTTCACGAGGTTACTCTCGAGGGAAAAACTTTCCGAACAAAGAGAGAGATAGTGGAATGACACATCCCTCAGTCTTCATTATAAATAATTGTCAGTGTGCCTGCCTTTGTTGCTGATCGTGAATATATATGGTATATATGCATATTTAACAAAGATTAAATCACTCCCATATAACGTCAATAACAACCGAAATTTGTATTCAGATTATTTATTGGATAACTGAGGGAAACCAAAACTTACCCTAGAGTGTTCTGTATGAGCTCATTGCTCGAAATAAACGCTTTTTAAATCTTTTAATAGCTGAAAAGTTGAATTTATTTTTAATTTTATAGTTTACTTTTATGTTTAGATTTTTGGAATTTATTTTCTAAAGCTCTTGAGTGTCCCAAAGGGGTTGCACAACTTTATTTTCTGGGAATACATTTAGTGATTATCTTATCTTAGGTGAAATCTAGGGAAATTATTACTTAAAAATACATTTTAATAGCTTATACATTTAAAAACTGTTGTTAGAAATACCGCAGAAACAATAATATAAATCATTATTTATATCTTTTTAAATTCCTTAATAAATGCATTAATTATATACCTTACGATACACCGAACTTTCATTCAATTAACCAATAAAAAGTAGCTCAACGTTGGCGTTAGATCTAGTTTTTTTACAAATATATCAGACTTACTTTAGGCGTAGTATATAGATGTATATATTCACCGAACTGAAGCTTATTTACTTAAGCAGAGTCAACAAAGCGGACTCAGGTTTCCCTAAAAAGGTTTTTCTCGCCTAAGAAACGGCAAAAAATTATGACTCAATCGAGAGTTGGCCAGGTCAGTGGGGCGTGACTATACAAGTCTGCGGCTTGGACTAGAAAATGAATTATAATTTACACTTTCATTCGCCGCATATATAACAATAGATTGTACATATATAGTATACGAGCTGTTGGCTCGACTCAGACACTGGCCAGTCACAGTCATTTCTATATTTGTAATTTTCATGCCAACATTTGCTCAAATATTTACACAATTTGTCAGTGACTAGGAGGCGTTTCACACTTAACAAAATGAACAAAATTGAGGCAACGCTCGCCAGTAATTAAAATTTTAAATATTCAAAATTTGTTAAATATTCAGACTTGAGCTTAGGAACGGCAATTATTTAAATTATTGCAAAACTTGTGCCGGCCAAATGACATTAAAAATATTTAGCAAACTTTTCATATTACAACACAACACGATCTGAGGCCAAGGCGGGGGAAAAGTGAAGGGGTTAAGTTTGAGAACTTGAAAGTTCATTGAACTCGTATATATTTCAACACTCACATGGCAATCAAGTTTCAGGCTGAGGGAGAGCTTCAAAAGTTGAGCAATTCCGAAAAGTAATAATACGGAAAATGGCTGACTAATTGGATTCTTCTGTTATGAAGTTAATGAAGAAATATGGCAAAAGTCTATTAGTAAAAGCCACACTTAAAAATACATTTAATTTATTGGATAATTGGTAAATATTAAACAGAAACTAATTTGATAAGATAAAGTTGTTACAAAACTGATACTTCAAGTCAAGATCTTTTTAAGTAACTCGTTTGTTCTTCTCAAATGTATTTGTGTAAGCGAAACAATCGATTTCCTTAATTATTTCGAGTCGAAATTCTTTACACAATCACTTCCCGTTGTGATAAGCGATCCGACTGTTCAGACACAATATATGTACAGAATAGAGGCGGTCGGTTCCCTCTGCCTATCTGTAATAATGACACTTCCCATGCAATCTAGTTGCTAGTATCGCCTCATTCCCCAGTCCCAGCCCCAGTTTATGGTGGCTTCTCGGACTTGTTATTCCTGAAAGAGCTCTCGGTCTTATCAGTGCTGTTGTAGTACTAGGGAACGCGTGAGTGTGGGCCAAGTCTCGCCATCAGGCGACTGACTGTGGCTACTCCAACCAATTAATTTGTTTACGTAAAACTTATCAAAAGTAGTCGCTACTCTATACGTAATCCCCAGATCCCAGATATGACAGCAAGATAATGCATTTTTAATAGATACGATTGTGGGTTATATCTACAAATGACATTATTTCGTAATTTATAATTTGCTTATCGCTAAATGGCCAAAAAGGAAGAATAATGAAGACACTTTCTAATCTAATCAGACATTTTCAATAATTTATGAAGCAAGTTTTCAACTTTCATTCACATTTATTTATACAAGATTGGCCCACTTTCCTTGGGCATTCATTATTAATACTTACTTGCCCGAAAAAAAAGCGGAAGAAAAAAAGAATAATTTCCAAAAGCAAACAACTTTGTTGGACAGTTTCTCGCCGAAGGTCAAGGCTGGCGGGTGGCAAGCAGGCGGCTTTGTGGGAGGGAATATTCCAATTAATTTTTGGGGCTTTCGGCGGGGTAGATCTTCCCCATACTCTCCCTTCTTTATATACTATATAGTACGTATATTCGCTGACCAACAAACCTTGCTTGCGTATGGGCCCATAAATGTTTACGGTATTTTTTTTTTTTGTTGCTTATTTTCGCATCGCATGCAAATTAGAATTTTAGAAACTGGTTACGACCGCCGGCCTGAAGTCGATGTGGTTTCTGATGATGATGATGTTGTTGTTCCCTGTTCCCGGCGTTCTGGTTTTTATAGTTGATTTTTTTGTTTTTTCCAGTTCGGCTTTTTGTTTATAGCAACGACATTGCACTTGATTCGTCGATGTTGACGTTGAAATGTTGTCCCGGTGGCTGGCAACTTAATTGTGACGAAGGAGGATTTCTAATTTCGATGTATGAAAGCTTGTCTTGGCACAAGTTTGCTTGTTAACTTTTAAGAGCACTTGAAACTCTAGTTGGATTTGTTTAAGCAAAGTTTATGTAATTATTTTCAGAAAAGGGAGCTTTCGTGTTAAGAAAACTTACTTATAAAGTATATCGTTTAACTCTTTAGCAAAAAGTTGGAATAATAAAAGAAATTTACAAAGTTAGACAAAGTTTTTTTAAAAAGTAAAAAGTAAAGTTCAAAGCACGTATTTAAAACACAATTTTTAATGACTGTATAACACTTTATTATCAGCACATTGAGAGGGGCTAGGCATTAACCTTTTTTTTTATTTTGACGAGACTTTCCTTATAAACAGAAAAACAGGCATTAACCTTTTTTTTAACGAGACTTTCCTTATAACAGTTTGCATTGGAATTAGCTGGTTGCCAAGTCATTTATTAGCTTGCTTAAACACTTAAATTTTAGCAGTATCTAAGTGGAGATAATGGGCCCTGTGGAAATGCGTCTTTCAACTAACATTAAACCACAATTTTCTACAATCATTCCCACAATTAATCGCCCTAATTGTGAGCTCATTCGAGCACCCGAAACTCTCTATTTAATTGAGCCAATTATCAGTTTCCGTTTCTCTTTGGCATTAATACTTGGATTGAGTGACCCCAAGAGGTTATCTGGCGCATTACATAGAGTAGTTTTCGAGCAGCCATTATGGATGCCTAAGCCGATCTGGAGGCATTATCTCAATAGCCTTCTTTACGTTTCAGGCCAAAGTTTTGCTTTTAATGCGAGAGCCAGGCTGATAACCTGGGCGCGGTTAGTGACCAAAAGGTCAGACAACCCGCTTCTTATCTGCTAAATAAATGATTTTGTGCTTAAAGATTTTTGCGTAATTAAAAGGAGAAAGAGCGCCGAGCGCCGAGTGTCGTCCACGCCATATTCCGTGCTGTGGGACAATCCCTAAAATGTCGGTCACAGGTGCGGAAAGGACAGACAATTAAGGCACTCTCCGAAAACGTTAATCTTTCGCCTTTGTTGAGCTTTATGCCGGAGACGTTGCCCTAATTGAATTTTAATGCCAAACCAAAGCCAGGTCCCGTTTCTAAAGAGGTTACTTGCCATTTTCCCAGCGACCCTGGGGACTCTTAACCGATTTGCAATTTGCTGGCGATGGCACAAAATTTGCCTTATGCATCGCCCACAACTAATCGAAAAGTCTAAACAGCGCCGTCAATCGGTGTCCGTGTCGGTGTCCGTTCAATGTTTACGGCTTTGGCCTGCTGAATGAACAATCGCAATCACTCGGTCTCGCCTCCATGATGTGGCTTCTTTGCATGCGAAAAATGTGCGACGTCGACGTTGAGTGACGCAAATGTTTGCACGACGCCAACAGACATAGATTTCAATTTCTCAATTAGAATATAGTCTCTCTCTGGCCGCACGGAGATAATCTGCGTGTGGTCAACTTGAAGAATATTAAATTTCATAGGTCCGTGGTATGCCTTTAATATTTTACGCTCCCAAAAAAGCAGAGTTCATTGATTTTCTGCTTCTGCTTTTGAGCATAAGAGGCATTGAGAGGCTTATTTTAAGCCTTTTGGGTGTGCTTAAGGGGCTCTTAAGTGGTATTAAAACTTAGTTTGTTTGTTTTTGTTTAGTAAAGGGAAGAATTACTAAGTTTTAGTATGGTTGTTGTTTCTTGGTTTAATACTTAATGACAAGTAGTCTTAACTTATAAAGATTTCTGCAGAATAAGAAATGAGTAATATATTAACTAATAATTTTTAGCTAATTATGACAGTTGTATAACAGTTTACTTCAGTATAACACTTAGTATAACACTTGGTATAACAGTTATTTGTAAATTTAAAAATATCTTTAGTATATTTTGCAAATGGTCCGTTTATTTTTTAAATGTTCATAAGGATCATAAATTTTTTTCATATGTGACAACCGCAAAATAAAATCCCAAACTATTGCCATAATCTTCTCATCCAAACCCAGCCCTCCTACAAAAGTTTACCACCACATATCGATTATTTTTCACGCATAAGTAACGGTAGCAAAGCGTTCAAGCTTCATCCATTCCACCATTTAATCTCAGGCTCTGTTAGGAAAGCGCGAAATGAAAATAAAAAGTTTGAAAACAGCAGTATCACGCTTGGCTGCTTGGCTCGGCTTCGAGAAGCAGCTGTGTGGCATTGACACATTTTCCGGCAAGCCTTTAAGGCGCATGACTTTCAATCACTTTTGATAAGCCGCTCGATGGATATGTATTGCACCCGGGCCACCGCTGGCAATAAAATTGCGGTAGGTCTTGGCCAGAGAGTAAAAATGAAATGCAAATCGGAAAGAGGCTAACTTAGTCAGCTCAAAAATTGTGGGCTTCCTTATCTGCAGGAACATAAATAATACGATATTGTATGTATATCGAGGCGGCTACAAATTTCCAGCTCACATGCAAATCAGCAAATTGTTTTCCTTTGCCTGGGGATGGAGGATGCCTTTTATACATATATTGTATTTCCTGGTCTCGCTCACTCGCTTTGTATTTTCAATTGTGGCATTTCCTGTGTCCTTTTTTTTCCTTCATCTTTTCTCCTATGACTTTGTGTGCTCTTGACTTCGTTTCCGCTATCGCTCCTACGGCAGCCTTTGTGGGGAGGCGTAGATTGGAATGAAGTGTGGTTTTCCCCCGGCTAAAGTCACCCACAGCGTTTCTGGTCGGTTGGCATCTTTTGTTTGTGTTTACGGTTTTGGGGCTTTATGGGCTTAGAGCGCCATGTGGGACCACTCAACTCGCATTAATTTTCATTCAGAAAATCAAATGATATCATAAAATATTTTATGACATACTTTCAATGGATTTTTTTCTTATATTTGATACATATTTTTTGTATTAATGTTTGCTGTCTGGCACCTTATAAAATCTATCTTATCAAAACATTCTGGTTACAACATCTAATATTGACCAATTAGCGTATGACAGTATGACAGTATGCCAATTTAATGACAAAAAAGTAAACTAAAATGTGATAATTTGTTGCGGTGAATTCGGTTTATAGATTATTTAGTAGTTGTTAAAATTCCCACCAACTTAACACACTTTCTGTATACTCACTTCATTGACAATTGCCGGTTAACTATGCCGTTGTATCTGTACTGTATCCTTTATCCCCGACAAGGTCATTTCGAACAGCTTAGAGTGCAAAAAATCCATCTAGATTTAAGATCGACCCAGTTATGGGTATTCATCATCATCAGTGGGGCAGGCAGGCAATCCATTCCATTCACTCATTCGCTCAATGGGCAATGGGAAAAAATTATGCTTCGCTTTGTCGGTCCTCCTTTTTTTCTGGCTATGCTCATCAGGCGCCAACTTGTGTTTACACAATTCCCGAGGCGGACTCACACCACACACAGAGGCATACACACACACAACGTGGTTCCGAAATAACCGGAATATACGGACTTAAGTGCTTTTGGTTCCGTTAGTTAGGAGCCCTTCACAGTGAGACTAGAGTGAGACAATGATGAGGACTTGTGTCCGCACCGAGTTTAGCCTACTTACCAGGCCCCTACGGCACGTTAAACCAAATGAAATTTGTGTTAAGCGCAATGCGTTAACCTTGGCTTATACTACTAACCATACAGCTATGGTCAAAATGGTAGAAGAGACTCTAAAGTCATCTTATAAATTATAATATCTGTATATATTCATTGACTAACATGTTTTCTTTATGTTAAAGTTAATAACTTCTCTCTTATTACCAAGACATCAAAGAATATTTGTTTAAACAGATAATCCCAACCTTCCAAGTTCTATAATTTTGAGAATAACTGTTCATTAGGTTGAAAAACACCATCCACACTTGAGTAAACATGACGCTGAAGGCTTTACTGAATTTTAATTATGACAAGGGAACACTGGCACCGTAGACTAGAGCTAAACAAAGCCCCCACACGTGTATAACAGTTTACAAATTGCCTTACTTTCCTCCGGTGACTTAATTTGGCAGCCAAGACTAGACCCTCCCCCGGACAAATTCTATCAATAAAACTTTCATCAAGCCTAAGTGACATTTTTGGAGCTCACCTATTTAGTTAAATTGTTGCGGCTATTTGGACAAATTGCCATTGAAAGTGAGCCCCGAATATGCAGGTGGGAAATGTGACTGGACAGGGGCAGGTGGTGTTTCTGTGCACTACCTGGCAGTAGTTGGGAAATTGTTTACATTACAGGCTCAGCTCAGCTCAAAGCGAGCACTGCACGTATACAATTTTATCGATTTTTTACGACATATTTTACACGTTGAAGCGTGCAAAATGTTATGCCAGTGGGTGGAAACGGGGTGTCGGTGTGTGTTTTTTTTTGCCAATTTAAAAGGTAAAGCCAACCATTCCGGGCTAGTGACTAAGGGGAAGTGTGCTGGTTGAGGGGTTAGTTTTTCTTCTGTATTATTTTTTTGCCTGTGCTGCTGAAGCCAAGTGATGACTACAAATTGAAATGTTTGCTATGAAAATGTTAACATTGCAGAAAATTGCAGTTGTTATACAAACACAAAAAGCATTAAGCATGGCAAGTGGATTTTAGCAAGATGTGAAAAAGTTAACCCATTTTGTAACTGAGCTTTAAATTAAGTAATTCAACAGCAGTTGTTGTAAATTGCTTTAAAAGGATTAAAATTTGGTAATTATGTTTGGTAATTGGGAGAGAACGCAGGATATAACATTTTTGTCGATTTGAAATCAATAAAAACGGCATCCGAATTTATGCTACAAAAGATTTTATATTGAAAGCTAAAATGTTGGTATATTTAAAGCATACTTTCAGGCAGTTTTTTTTACTGTTTTGGAATATAAAGCGATTACTTTAAATATTCTGATATATTTTTTAATATATATTTTTAAAATATTTTGAAAATATATCTTTAAATATTCAAAGATTTTGACTAATACCATTTCCTGATACTTGTACAAATTGATCTGCATGATATTAAACTTTCAATCCACCTCTCGCATCAATCTCTCTCAAACTATTCTACTCATTTGAGTCCGCTAACGAATTCGAAATGTAAATGTATTTTGCATGTCATTTAAAGGCGATTTATGTGGTGATTCGTTTACAGCCATGGAATGGCATTGACTTGGCACAACTTGTAATTCAATTTTCATGCCATGCGCTCTCCGACATGCCAAAGGAGGAGCGTGAATATAGCCCCCCAAGACCCCGCCCCCATTTGGCCATCAGATAATCGGAAGTAACGCGGAAATGTATGCTATCTGCTGGTCGTGATTGGCAACGACAGCTGTGGCTTTCAGTATAACAGTTGGGGGATGAGGGGAGAACCAGCGGAATGCCAACAAATTGTCGCATTTTTTTTAATAACACTTGGGAATGACTTTTTTGCCGGTCAGACCAGAATGGAGGACTTACACACAGCCGACAAACAACAAACAAATCCCCAGCAAATCTCTGGTTTGTTAGGCCTTTGTCTGGTGGCTTGCCAAATGCTCAACACGTTTCACTCATTGTCCTGGGAGAACACCCCCATTTCACCCACTTGGCATCTGTCAGATTTATGACAGTGGCGCTTGACACAGTCCTGGGATTTTGTCCGCCTCTTCTCGGGGTTAAAAATATATATATATTACAAACATATATGTTACATTAAGCCCTGCTGCAGGCCCCATAATCGATTTGGTTCGTGAGTGAATTATGCTGTTGGGCGCACACATCAATAACTTGTTGGGTCTGCCTTCAAGCACCTGTCAATTAGTAGTACTTACATTTCGGGCCAGGAAGTTGTCAGCCCGAGGGTGATAAATAATAATACCTTTTTATGCTTTCATGCCCCGTGGAATGCCAATCGAAGCGAGTGCGTTGCTATCAGGCATTATAAATGACTAAGGACTTTCCCTACTATACATTTTCTTACAAAGAAAAGGATTCTTATTGAAGGAGTACAAAATATACAATATATTATATTTAATACGAAAGGGATATTATGTTACTTGAAGTATAGATTTTCTTTAATAACAAATACTACAATTTAATGTCTCTCTTAAATTAAGTCCATACTGTCAGTGTCAGCCACACGTCAATTATAATGTCATTTTATGTTAACCTTTCTGATTCTGACCTTTACCCCATTTCCAATGTTCCCTGCTGCAGGTTCTCCAGCCGCTACGAGCTTCCACTGCTGGTGCAGAGTGTCGTGATGAACGTGACCATGTTCCTGATGATCCATCTGTGCGTGAAGGTGAAGCGGGTTAATGCCAATAACCGCGAGCACGCCCTGCGCGGTGAGTCCCACATTGACCGTTTGAAACTATCCCATCCTGACAGAGGATAAACATATCAACCTCTCTCTTTCGTTTCCACAGGCGATGAACTGCATTTGCCCAAGGTGATGACCGACACGGATACGGGAGCCTCTGTCTCCACAGAGGCGGGTGGCAGCGTCCTGAAGCGAGTTCGCTCCAGGCATTATCTCAACGGTGAGTCAACTGCAGCGATTCCTGGGGGGTTAACGTTTTTATACATTGCACCGACTATGTGATACCTATTTTAGAAATATTCTAAAAGACATTTTGCCTACTTTAAGGGACTATCTTTAGTGGATTATCCAAAAATTATAAAATCTTCGAAGTTTGTTTTGATTAAAAAAGAAATTATAAGTAGGGATGGCATAAAATATTCATATATCGATATTTCTCGCAAAAGCTGTTACAAAAATCGATATTTTATCCTTACGACATATGGGCGATAATTCGATAATTTGTGACAGAACGATTTGTGCCAATAAAGAGTATAAACTTTGAGGTTAATAATAATAAATAAATTGTACGTCTAAACCTTAAAATTAATAATAATAAATAAAAGGTTTTGTATGTAAACGATAATATCGACAAATTTCGATACAATAGCGAGTGTGGATACATTTAAATCTGACTTTTCCCTCTTTCCTATACACCCCAGTTAAAAATGCTCAACCTTTTAATGTCTACGATTCACCCATTTTAATTGACGGAAATTTCCTGTGTTTGTCTATAGAATAGATTGAAATAAAATATTAAAAAAGGTGGAATAGGGCGGTGTGTAAGGGGCACTGCAATCCAACTAAACATTAGAGAAATACAGGGAGCTCCACCTTCTGCTATTTTTATCATACTTTATCTTTATGAGGCGCTCGCTCGCTGTCCGCTTTTATTTCTTCTCCTTCATTACTTCTTATCAGTAAATAGAAAGCCCAGTAACTGGGTTAGAAGGAGGGTGTTGCGGTTAAATTGATCAATGAACAATACATATATACATATATATGTGTATATATTTACAGCACCCACGTCGATGGCAAGCTAATTATATTGGCACGCCTTGGGCTTCTCTTTGTACATTGCTTGTCGTAAATTGTGCAGCGCCTAAAAGCAGGCAAAGATAATGAAAATTGATTTCCAACTGGTTGTGCTGCCATCTGTAGTCTCAGTCTGGTTGGTTGGTCGGTGGTGATGCCGGTGCCTTCTGTTCGTGGCTTCTGGCTTTGAACAATTTATAGAGCTCTAAATTTTAGGGTCATGACCTTTGGCCCCCAAAACAGAAGCTGGGTGTAATATTTTTTTGTAACGCCTGTTTGAGACTGAATTTTGGAAATATTAAAGATGATTTAAATGGTTTTCATATACATATATATTCTTAAGATGTATGACAGTTTACAGAGGCATTTGTTTTTTTTTTAAACCTAAATTACATTTACATTTTGTTTTTGTTGAGCAGCTGGAACAACATTTAAAATGGTTGTCTAAAAGTATGCAATTAAATTTTTAAAGAACCCTTTTCGGGTCTCATTTTAAGCCATTTCAAATGCACAGCGATTTCCAATATATTAAATTCTTAAAGACATATATTTGCATTTGTAAAAATTCTAAAATTCTCTCTTTCAGACCTCGATTTCAAATACTTTTGGAGCTGGACAGACTTCCAATCGTATCTGGACTTTATGCTCGTGGTATGGGCCGTGGGTGCCGCTATAACATATCTAATGCTGTCCGTACATTGGTTCATGGAATCCATGGGCTTTGTGGCCGTCTTCACGGAGGCCATGCTGGGTAAGGCATAAGTGTGGAAACACTCCATCAATGTCTCTCTTCACAAATTAAATTTATTTTTAAACATTTTTCATCTAGGGGCGCCGCAATTTCTGCGCAATTTTAAGAATAAATCAACATATGGAATGAGCATACACATGGTGATCATGTGGACGCTCGGTGATATGTTTAAGACTGGTTACTTTATTGTTAGGAAAGCACCATCGCAGTTCTGGATCTGTGGCACGCTGCAGGTAAATATAAAATACTTACAACAAATTAGGATTATTCTTTAAAACTATATACATTTCCTTCGTGCTTCCAGGTCAGCTTGGACATTGCGATCCTCTCACAGGTGTGGTTCTACCGTAAGAATTCCAAGCCGCGCGACCTGCGACGCGGCGATTAGCAGTTTGCCCCCGAAGAACAGCCACAGCACGTCCATCCCCATGATCTACATATATCCCATTCCGAGGAACATCAGCTATCGCTACCCGTCACCGTGAGCAGCAGTGGCGATGATCATCTGCTCACAGCGCGGGCAGACGACGAGCACTTCAAGGTGCTGGACTTTGGTCAGTGCCACGATAACCGAGCGTTCCAGTATCACAATAATAACAAGATGTTGCCCAGACCAGGCGGCAGTGGCAAGAGTAAGGATGACAGCAGCATGGCCGCAGCCCTAGAGGTGGTCATTGTGCACTCACCGGCCTCCAAGGAGCAGCGACTGATTGGTCCTGGTGGTCAGGATGCCAGCAGCAGCTGCTGTCGACGGAAGCAGCGCAATAATGCCACCCAAACCAGATCAGACGGCGGCGGCGGCGGTAGTTGCTGCTGTGTAATTACCACACATCATCATCACTGCCATTGTCATAGGCATCATCATCACCATCATCATCATTGTCACTACAGAAGCACAAAGAGAAGAGCTCTGCTGCACCAGAAGAGGAGTCACAGCCATCATCGTCATAATCACAATCAGCATCTACCCATTAAGCAAACGAATCCCAACCAAATGCTTCCAATGAACAACAACAACAACAACAAGTCTTCCTTGGACTCCAGCGAAGAGGGAATGCACCATCATCATCAGGCCATAGCCATAGAGATCGATGCTGCCACGATGAGCGAGGATTGTGAGGAGAACAACAGCAGCACGGCCACCTCCAATTTTCCCTATAAGGTGGCCAGCGAAGGTGTAAAGCCGATTATAATGGCACCTCTGCGGGAACAGCATCGTCACAGGCGGGGATCTTTGAATTCCAACACGACCATCGAAACCGATGAGCTCTCCCACGACGAGGACGATGACGATGTTCGAATGGGCTCCCACCATTTACCCGAAGATGAGACCCAACTAACTCAGCCGCCGAATACAAGCTCGAGCAGCTCCACTAAGCGAGGAAATCCGGCCTCGGCGCCGGCGAGAAACGAATGTGTGCGGATCAAGAGGAAGAGGTTCATGGCCGAAGCTGGGCAGGACTACTGCAGCAGTTGCTCGAGTTCCTGCTCCTGCAGCAGCTTAGATGAGGATCATCTGGAAGGACAGGTCCATGAAATGACCGTTTCGGCAGAGTGTCATGAGTGTAGACGAGGCAGCTTCTGTTCGTGTCAAAACTCCAGCTGCTGTTGTGGCTCTGGCTCCCAGGAAGGAGAGGATGAGGAGGAGGAGGAGGAGGCCGACGATGAAGATGATGACGAAACCACGGGTCAAAGGGAAAGTTTTTGTACCGCTGCCGATCACACAATAACTCCCTCACAGGAGGGTGAGGATATGCACAGCAGTACCCTAACACCCCTCAGCACCCACAGGTCTTCCTTTATGGATCACGCAGACCATACAATGAGGAGCGACGATAATGGTGGCGGCAATTTAACCGATGCCGATGCCTCCTCTCTGAGCCAGTCCGCCGAATACTTCTCGTTGTCGTCCACCGCTGGAGGAGGCAACACCTCTTATCCCATCAAAGAAGAGAAGCCGATGGATTTAAAGGAAAGGGAAGTGGACACGCAGCCGTCCTGCAAACACTTGAATCCTCGCAATCCGCACAGCAAACACAAACGCGCCACTTCGCCCGTGGATAGCTCCTTATGACGAAGTGTCTCGCTGGTCGCCTGGCCAGCCATCGATGTAAATGCTCTGCTGCAGCAGACCATAAGAAAGTCGGCCGTGCTGCAGGAGACGCCGGTGCGCAGGAAATCCACTGCCAAAAAGGGAGGTCCAGCCAGAAGCGCGGAAAGTAATGATTCCTCAACGGCCACATTAACGCCCAGTGTGGTTACCGTGGCCAAATATCCGGGACCTGGAGCGGGACTAGTGAGCACTGTTACCAGTCTAAATGGCTGCGGAACCACCTATAGCTACACCACCACCACGTCAGCCACTCCCAGCTCCAACTCGGCAGCCAGTGGCAAGAGGAGCTCCAAGTATTCGCCCGTGCCCAGTTCGGAGGCCTATCAGTGCGATCCACTGCAGCAAAGCTCGACGGAAATCATCTTATAACTCATACAAGCATACCTCTACAACCATGACTCCTATACAAGCTGTATAAGTCAGGGGTTAAGATCGTTAATTAATGGAATGGAATATGTTGAAGACTCGTGCGGAAATATGGAAATACCAAAATTCATAAAGCTGTTCATTTTGCTGTTATTCGGGGGTAACAATTATTACCAAGAAGATAAGATAAAGCAGGTCTAGTTTATATACATGTATGTACATTGTTTTTTATGTGAGATCATGCATCAACAGATTAGCCTTTAAATTGTAAACTAGTTTATCAACTTTAGTTTCGGACTATGTGAATTTAACAGAGAGAGAAAGGGGTTTCAGCTGGGGAAGGGACCAAGCCAGAAAGTTGTCACAGCCTTTAAGTTTTCCAACAAACAAAATTCACACAAAAGAACATATCCACTTTGTGCGCAACCTTCCCTCAGCTCAAGCCTGGAACCTTGTTTAGAACTAAAAACAAACAACAAATTGTTAGTAAATTGTCATTGTTTTTTCGTACCTTAGTAAACATTAATTTCGTAGTCCTGTAAGTTCGATTTGTATAAAACGAAGAAGAAAAAAACACCAACAAAATCAATCTTTAATCTCGATATTATTCTTTAAAGAATTTTTAACATTATGATTTTCCTAGCAGAATTTATTAGCTAAGTTCCATAAGAATATTGATTCGAAAATAAACGAAAACCCCAAGCAAAACTTTTAATTTCCTTTCGTTTTATTTTACTTTATTTATTTTTAATTTATTGGTATAACTAGCACAATTCCTAACCCCGTAGCTACATATATTATTCTAAGCTTAAACTTAAAAAATGAAAACCTAAAATGAAAACGAAGCCAAATATCTTCCTTGCAATTTTGAGATTCCGTTGAAAACGTACACACAATTTAAATATGAGATTTATTTGTAAGCCACGTCAAATTGTATTCAAAGTGCTTGAGAATATTTAAGAAATATTTAAAAATCATAAATAACCAATCGGGGGGAAAGAGAGGAAAACATTTGTTGATTAGTACGTAGCGGCTATTTTTGATTGTTTGCATATTGTGTATGGGTTATATATTATATATACTATATAAAGTATCCCTAAAATAACCGATCTGTTGCAGAACGAAGCGCAGTATTGTATCCTTTGTGGGAATCCAATTATCCAAGTTTCCACTCCAACTGTAAAACAAATTACTTACTTAAACCAATACTCATAATCAACTACAACTGTTATAATAACAACGGCATTTGGAACGTAGATTCTTTTTTCATAACTAAAATGGTTAAATATACTCATATTACTCGTATAAAGAGACATATTCGTAAGTCAAAACACAAGCCATGAAAAGCAATAAACTGCAAACGGACTTGTTTGCTACTGAATTTACTTTATCGGTGTTCTAGACAATTATTAAACCAAATAAACATAAACTATACAAATAATGGGAAGTGTTTTTATTAAAAATTTACAAATGGTTTATTAGAGAATTACGGGAATTTTTTATATCTTATTCGGACATTTTTCTTTATAACTAGTTACCTTATGCCTATAAAGATAATTAGGAAACTAGTTCTTATGTTTTTAAAGGACTTTCAAACTTATTTTATTACCTGCATAAAAAATTTAAATCAAATAAAATATTTATTTTAATTTATTACCTAGACCGAGTTCTGATTACTGATATGTATTTTCTATATGACTTTCAGATATAGTTAAGTTTTTAACAGCAGGTTCTATAAGTTAAATAAGCGCTTATGAATTTGCTAATATTTTTAATGTTATAGTTTTTATTTAATTTAATTTAATTTTTAAAATATTTTACCTATCTGGCCACTTTGGCCACTTAAAAGTCTGTAGAGGTGGATAAACATCGATGCTAACTTCGATATTATCGATTTTTTATAAGTGTCTGGACTATAAACTATTGCTGAAGCAATTTAAGGAATTTTTAATAATGTCCCGAGGTGTTTTTAGGTATCCACACACTTGCCCGTTTCAATATTCCTTTAAACGAAATCAAATGATTGTTGGCGGGAAGCCGACGATAACGATAGTTTCCCAGGCGATTATTCTGACGATAGCGTCATGTATCATGAGCGTTCAGCAGAAAACACTTGATCACTTTTAAGTGATCCGTGATCAGTTGTTCTGCTGAACGCAGCCAATGAATATATGGTAAAATTGAAAATTCTCTTAATCGAGCGGAGATACAATCTAAAAAAAACTGTAAAAAAAACAGATATTAATATAATAGTTTTTATGTTATTATTAAATGAATTTTTACTTTCCACAAAAAAACACCAAAGTCCGCCAACATCTTCTTCATTTTTTTTCACCTCCAGAAGTCTGGCAGCCTACAACGAATTTTTAACGATCTGGCAGCTTGCCTGCTGAAACTATCCGGCAACTTTTTATTCGTTTTCCATTCTCTTCTCTCAGATTTCTCTCCGCTTTCCGCGGATTCGCAGCGAAAAAAGTGCAGCAGCTCCATGTAGTGGAAGCAGTGTAAAAAGCTGATGGTTAAATCGAAAAACAAACTGCAGCGAAGTTTTGTTAGCGCGCAATAAAAGAGGTACAACTCGCGGAGGCTCCGTTAAATAGCTAAATTGCATTTGATTGATTTTCGCGGTGGTTTATTTGTTTGCTGCGCGAATTGCAAGCCCAACTGCATAAATAAATAAAGAAAACCAAAGTAATAGAAAAAAACGCTGATAAGCACGATTCGTGGGAAAACAACAACAACGGCGTATGCATTTTGCGGTGAGTGTTTCCCTCTGCGTGTGTGTGTGTGTCTGAGTTGCGTCTTACTGCTATCGGTCTTTCTCTATCTTCCCCTGTCTCCACTTACATGTATCCCTTTTTGGGTTTTTGGCGTCTCACAACAATTTGCCAATTAAAAGCTTTTGACCTCTCGCTCTTGCAAGTGGAACTTTTGTGTTGTTCGAGCTCCTCTTTTTGCTACCTCTCCCTTCTTTCTATCCCGCTTCCCCTTCGATTTTCAATTGAAGCATGACACTAACCGAGAAGCCTGCAAACAATACCGCGCGCGTGTGCGTGTGTGTTCTTGTCAACTTGTTTGTGCTTGTCCTATTCATTGCACTTTAGCTTTTGACATTGGTTTGGATTTATTTTTGTCCTCAAGAGGGCCAGGGATGCTAGCTCTGTCTCTCTTGCTCTTTCAATGCCAGCTTTTCATTGAACTTGATACTGAAATTTTCAAGTGCTCTTTTTGTGGTTTGTTTTTTTTTTAGTAGTAGTTTTTTTTTCAGGGCTGCTGCCATGGTCAGATATCTGGGTTTCAAGATCACATTAGAAATTGGTGTCTTTATTTTTCTCTAGCTTTACATTTTATTTTGTTTTTCAGGTTGAAAATTAAGCATCCCTTTTCCTCAATTTCGGATTGAAATTTGACTTTTTAATTATCAAAGTTGAAATAATAACGTTGAAGATGGGCTTTAAAACTCGTTTCGCTGGTCTCATAAAACCCTAAACTTTTTATTGCTTTAATGAGCAAAGTTTTTAATTTTCATGATTCTCTCTAGCTTTTCACAAAGTCCCCGTAAATCTCAAACCCAGCACCATTGAGAATGAAAAGCAAATGAAAAATCGCAGCTAAAAATAAAATGCTGAAAAAGAAATGCCAGAAAAAGGGCCTCCAAATAAAATGCAAAAACAGAACTTTTCCAGTTTGCTTTTTTTTCGTTATTCAATTTCCATTCATGTTTATTCTTCTTGTTGCTGCCTGTGCGCTTTCGCCTCTCTTATTGCCCGTGACAGTTGAGAAGCAAGGATAAAAAGGAAATTCCTAACGCGTTAGATTGTGGAATATAAATCTAAGCAAATGAATAGAAGCTCAGCACAACTGAAAATGCTCAAATTTTATTTACTGCTGACATTTTCACGCCCACCGATACGCACATACCAACGGCCTAGGACACGGCAGGCATATGTATTTATGTATATGTATATGTATATGTATATGTATATGTACGTGTATATAAGGAGTAGAAAAGGCTTCTCTGCGCTATTTGGTATTCATGAATGAAATCAGAGCTCCACTTCAGTGAGAGCGATAGGAAGAGAGAGAGAGAGAGGCAGAGAAGCTTTAACGCTAGAGAATCTGCTCGTCCCCACTTCTCCCTCTTTTATGTCCCAGACTTTCCCGCTGCGTTAACACAATAAGACAGGCGCCAAAGCAAAGCATTTTATCCTCTTCCTTTTACAGTGAAAACTATGAATTTAACGCCCACATTTTGTGATTGAAATACGACGATTTTATTCGTACAGATAAACTGTCAAGGAGTTAATTTTAAATTGTGCTGTTGCATAGGACTCTAGAAACAGGCGACGCCTTTTCTATTCTTTTAAATCGTTGCAGCATAAAACTGACTTTATATTCTTAAATTTGACCCTTTCTTCTGATGCGTCTATTAATTAAATATTTATAAATAATATACAATTTTATAAATTACACAAGTTTTGTCTTTTTTAAACATTTTTTTCTATAGACCTTGAAAACCATTTTTTCAATTTGAAAATCTTAAATACATCACTTTATCCTTATTTTATAGATCCAATTCCATTAGCCAAAGTGTCCACTGTAATTGCTATCCTGCTTCCGACCTCCGGACATGCTGTGCATTTAAATCGCACTTGATCAGTGGAGCTTAGCGGGCGAATGTGGGATGGTAGGATGTGGATGTGGGTGCATCCAACTTTTTATGGACCAAGAAGCCGAGTAGGCATTTTATTTTTACGGCTGAATTAATTTATAGATTTAACCCGGCACCCGCCGCACCAATTGATTATGCATAGCCATGGAAATAAGAGTCCGTCCCCAGTCAGGAAGAAGTAACCTAACCCCAGATCCCGGGGGACTCTATAAATAGAAGAAAAGAGCAAAGGGTCGCCGGCAATTAGATGAACTTTCCCGCTATCGCATGAATTTATGCATTTTACATGAGAGTGGGTGTGTTTTGTGGCAGGTGATAAACAATTTCCACCGAGCATAAACGATATATGGCAGGTGGTTGTGCCACCAAGTGCGTGTGGCCTTGTGGGTCCTTGTTTTTATTTTGCCCCCAGGTCAGCCATTGACGTCAGCAATGTTAATTTCCTTTGGGGTGCAAAGGGATATGTCATATCGTGGGAGTTTGCCGATTAACTGCATATTAATAAGATACAAATGTGCATAATTAAGTATTGGGTCTACAAAGATTGTCTTGCATTTTAAGAGTTTGTTGGAAGTTTGAAAAATGTATCCTTAAAAAGAATATTGTAGAACTTTATCTACAAACAAGAAACAAACAATTTATAAAAATTTTAACTTTCTTTACAAATATAAAGTTATCCAAACTTCATCCAAACTATGCCTTAATTTTAGTATAGCATACTTTTCGAGTGTTTAATGAGCGACTGTCTAAAATTCAATAATCCAATATCACCTCAAACGACGTAACGTAAGGCGCGCAACAACAGGCACTTGAAGCTTATCTCATGTGCAATAACCGGCTATCCCAAAGTACTTAACTCTGACACCCGACAAAAGCCAAATTGACAGGTTGTTTCACACACGGTCTATAAGATATGGATGGAAGTAGATACACGGAAAGAGTTTCAAGACAAATTGTATCTTTTCCATGAAATTTTAAACTTTACATACCATCAGAAAAGGTACGAAATAAAGGTGTTATACTTCCTTTCAAATATTGAAAATATTTTAATTTAATTATCAAAATATTTAATAACTGCTCCGCATGTTTAGGTAATTCTTTATTGTGTACTAACTTGGACGTTGACCAGACTGAGCCGCAATTCCAACCGCCAACGTCATCAAATGACGCGTATATATATGACCATATCCCTCGTCTGATGTCCATGTCAAAGTCCACTTTTAACCCACGACGAGTTGTGGCAGTCGTTGAGTGTTGCTGCTTCTGTTGTTTTTGCCTTTGTTGCTTCTCCCTCTTGTCGAAAGCAATTTCATAAATGGCTTCCGTTTGAATGAAACACGCGCCATCAGTGAACCAGGGGCCATAAGTATTGCCAAGGAGTGGAAAAGAGGACCTAAATCCTGGCTGGGCTTTTCATCTTATGGCCCGCGCCCATTCCCACTCGAGGAGTGTTGTCTAGGCGCTGGCTTTGCCTTTATCTTTATATCTATATCTGCGTGCTGGAAATGTCTTGTGTGGTCTTAATAAAAACATATACGAAATATGGTGCAAACGCGGGAAAAGAACTGTTATTTTGAGGAGAGTACTTTAACTTTAGGGATCAGTTTGCAGTTGCTGGAAGAATATACAAATCTCTTGACTATATTTTCTGTATTAAATTATATAAAACTATGACAGAACTAGTCCTCAATATGATAATTTATATTAATTTTCTACTATTTTATCAAACACATATTTAGGATCTTGCAGTGTATCTCAAGCTTCGTTGGGCTTCCCTACTTCAACACACATTTTCTGGGTTCGTGTTTCTATATATACATATATACTTTTGCGTTGTGCGCCATGTGTTATGGCGCCACATCAAAATGATAAACAGACTCTAACTGAGACATATTCAAGGTCAGATGAGAGGGAGCAAGACCGCATCCCTTCCCTATACGAGTCGCATCTTTTTGGAGGACCCTAATGGGGTTAAAGTATCGCCATCAGTCACAGACTGTTAGTCAGTTATCGGGAATTATTGGGCATATAGTATGTAGTATCTGAAGAGACAGTGTCAACGAACCTTGGCGAGAGACAAAGCACTTAGCTTTGGTTAGCGTCCAGCAGCAGCATCCAACCAGGAAATAAAGGAAGCCGCTGGCTGCTGGCCTTGATTAATGCTGAATGCACATTTAAAAGCTTTGCCATATATAGGGGTAGTCCCAGTCCCCCAGCTTAATTCAATTTGCATGTACACGAGGGTCCGAGTCCGAGCGGAGAATTGTTTATAAATAAATTAACAAAGCCGTAACAAGCGCTGGTGACCCTCGGACTTCCAACTAGAACAATGCCAGTCATCAGCTGTGAGAGAGAGTGCGGCAACGGTGTGACCGGTTATTAATATCCATTTGGATTTAAAAATAAAATTCTGAAGCAAACTTAATGATAAAGAATATTTATAAAATATTAATTAAAGTTTATTTATATTATGCATATGCATAGCTATTTTAGCTTTATTAAGAGGGTTAACCCACTATATTGGGCATCACTGATGGAGGACAAGTGCAAGTGCAAGGGGCAAGAGTGTGAGTGTGATGGGAGGATGACCAGCGACAGGCGCGTGGCAGGAAGTGGAAAGGGACCCCGAATGCCACCGTAAGCAATCTGTGTGGGTGCGATGTTGATGATGCAAAAAGGGGGGATTAATTGTCTGTGGGAGTGAGTGTGTGTGTGTGTCTGTGTGGGTAGGTGTTCGCTAATGGCGGAGAACAAAGAACCGTTGCAGGGGCCATTAGTCAGCCGCTCTCTCTCTCTCTCTCTCTCTTCCCCATCTTTCTTCAGCTTCCTCCTTTCCCCTTGGCAAATATTTCCGCATTTTTTCAACTACTCACCAAACAGTTGATTAACGAGCGATCGCTCTCTCACACGGTCAGTACACTCAAAAAAATAAAGGGAATATTAAAATTTTGTCATTTTAAAAATATGCGAAATTACAAAAAAATATTGTTTTTTTTTATAAATTAAAAGTAACAGTGGATAAAAATTTGATCAATTATACTGATTGCATATGGATTAAAGATATGTTTTTTTTATGCTAAAATAATTTTAAAAGTGTATTTCCTGGTTTTACTTTCTGATTTCCATTTCGAATGCAATTAAAAAGTCAGTCAGCAGGAACAGAAATCAATAAATAAAGCGCGTAAGGAGAGCAGGGAACTTGAGCAGCAGCTCCACTCGCCTGCATTTTTCGCCAACTGACACAGTTCTCATTTCTTTTCTTAATTTCAACATTTTTGCATTTTTTCCAGTTTGTGTTATTGTTTTCTTTCCCCCTTTTGCTTTCGTGTTTGCGTTCAAAAATTTGCATGCGACAGGCGAGGAAATTTGCATGCAATGAAACAACAATAAACATGAACCCAAGTTGTTTATATTTCGAATATGTACATATTATATACTTATGTTTCTACGTACATTTTGAATAAATTGTGTGCATTTTCAGAAAAAATCAGCTTCTATTAGATGTGTTGTTAACTTTTCCGCTGTGTAGATTTTTCTCACGGTTTTACTGTTCTTTTAACAGTATTGCTTTGATTTAATTTACGTTCTGTAAATTAATATAATTTTTATTTAAGGTGTATTAGGTTTGTTTAGCTATCAATTTTGAAATTAAAACTTTACCATTAAGCAAACGTAATTAAATATCCATCAATTCACTTGGTTGCCATTAAGTAGATTCATAAAACGTGCCCGCCACCTGATTTAACGACTTTTTCGCTCTTATCTATATTGGGAATTGGCAAATAACAGTGATTTGGCCAGTCAACAGCTCGCAGGCTGTTATTAAATAAGTCCTATATATCTGCTGGGTGGGATAGGTCAGTTATAGAGTGGGAAAAATGCAGAAAAAGGGGCAAAGTGGGGACATGATGAGGGTCATTCTCCGTATCGATTTTCATGGCGCCAGATAAGATATATTTATTTTTTGTGAGAGCTGTAATTTCAACCCGCACAGTCAATTTGTCGCCCAATCTATAGATACACGTACTTGCATTAGGGTGGATCTAATTTTGAAAATGAAAAACTTGCACATTGCTTAAAATATTAAATTTGAGAATTAGGTTAAATAAAATAGTGTAGAATAAAAGGTAGAAAAATTGGAAATGTACAATTTTTCTACCTTTTATTCTACATTATTTTAATTAAATTAAATTATATTTAAATTGCAATTTCTTTTAAACGGCTTTTATAGCTTCTTATGAAATTATACACCAATATCTTTATATTTTTTATATTTTCCCTGTAAACTTAATTGATGCACCCTACTGCCTAGTATATAGACATTTCAAGAGTCTCTGGTCGCGTTTGTGGAGGGAAAAAATATGTCAACCATTGTTGACATTTATTTGGTTAAATAAATGGTGAAAGAACTGTAGAAATGTGTTGCGCTGCGCTGAACGCCAGAATACATTTCCATCCACATGACTTCGGCACACATCTCTCCCTTCGCTCGTCCCCCTTTTGGTCTGCATTATTTGTGGAACCTGCTTGGCTGGAATATTTTTTTTTTTCTGAGGAGGATGCCTGTGGCGCCTTTGTTTCGGCCTCGGTCAGCTTTTATTTTTTTCCCTTTAGTGCCCCTGGCTGAAAGCAAAAGTGCAAAAAGTTTTTCTAAAAATACTTTTACTTGGACACACACACACACAAGAGCTGAGCTGCAGGAAGGAAATGGCCCATAGCTGGCCGGAAAATGGGAAGAAAAACTAGGAAAAGAGACCCAGGGATAGTTCGAACCTTGATGAACTCCTAATGAGTCAGTCTTTGGGGGTCAGTTTTAGGGAGTGGATTCCTCTCCAATCCGGATCATTAATCCATCAATCATTCATAATTTGCAAGATTACGGGAGCAACTCTAAAGCCTAGAGCAATGTGTTATAATTTTCGGACAAAAGAGAAACTTCCATTGGAAATGAATAAAAGATGAGCAAGGAAAGGAGCCAACATTGTAGTGATAAATTATGAATAATATGAAATGTGTGAGGACTTTGCACAACAGGAAGGCAGGAGTAGGTTGACTTTGGCTTCTGGAAGATAAGCAAAGAAAATAACAACCTAAAAGGAAAGGAAATAAGTTTCCACTCAAATTTAATACATTATTTTTTTTCTCTGCCGCCTCCTATTTGGCCAAATTCCTTGGGTTTCCCCGAAACTCGTTTTATCTGATCTTTCTGCTCTCAACTTGGCTCAGACTTATCCAACCTCTTATAATAATAATAATAATAATGGTCCCTTAGCCATCTCACCCACGGCCATAAAAACGGAACGCCCACAACTGTTGTCCTTGGTCACCAAGTTCCCAGAACTAATCCCCTCTTTGAGGGCTCGTGCACTGGGGGCCGCCAAAGCTAATTATGCGCAAGGCAAACACTTTGGCGAGACCACCACGGTCAACACCTCGTTCTCGTCCATATCACGGGTCTGGCGGGATTGGTCAAAGTCAGAGACTGAGGTGGCTCTGTCTCTCTGGCAACCACTGAAAATAGGTAGGGCCAACGGCGAGCTAAGACCATGCCACTCCAGAGGCTGTGTAAACTTTTGCGATAAAGCCTGTGCGCCTCGAGAGTTTTGGCTCGAGTTTAGAAAATAAGTTCTTCTATTCTTAGTCAATTATTAAAAATATATCAACTTGGAACATAATGTACATTTTATAGTTAGAAACATATAAATAAAAGAAATCTTTAAGTTTGTGAATTAAAAATAAAACATTAGTCTAGTACTTCAGTTTCATACTTGTTTCCTTATTAATTTAAAAATTTCTTACGTGTAATCACATAATATATTGATGTTTTTATTATATTACGTCTTATCCTTATAGCTCCTTGGCAAATAATAATATCTTTCCCTTGTGTCCTATGGTTGGTTATCACTTTAAGCTTCCTTAGGAATCTACTTGCTGCTAAGAAATAAGTTTTTATGTCATCCTTTTTCCTGCGTCCGCATTTATGAGTTGTTTTGTTTTCCTTATTTTCTTTTCTTTTTGTGGTAAAGCGGGTGTATTTAACATATTCCGTTGGCTGCTCCTCATTATTCACTTGAAAAAGTTCGCCAAGGATGATGTGTTTGTGCTCAAGACTGCGACTAATGGTAGAGTAACCCCCCACCCTGGTAATTGTTGTGGGGGTCGCCTAGTTCAAGGTCACAAAATTGTACGGGGAAGAAGGACTACTAAAATATGAAAATTGCTTAAGGGGAATCAAGTTCCAGGCAAAATGGCATCCTTAACATGCACAAGTATGTTAATTTTATAAAGTCAGCCCCAAGAAAATGCTAATGTGGTCATTTTGTTGACGATACACATATTGTATGTATGTGGGACGAATATAGAGAAGACAAAGAAAGGTTGCTTTGAAGTTTATTGTTAAGGTATCCAAAAGCTCACAACTTTACTGGTTACTGTTACTGCTTTGCTTGTACATTGCTGGCAAAAGTTTGAAAATATTTCGGTGAAGAAAGATGTGGATTTGAATCCTTTCTCTACCCTAATCAGGGCTCAAAATAAATAAATAGTAAATAAGAGAAAGTTTAAAAAACTTTAAATACAGAAAGAACAGTTCTACTTAATGATAAATATTTTTCCTAATTTTGTTTAGTTCCTTAAAGAAAATGTTTAGCACTTTGTCATAATTAAATAATGATTTTATTCCTTTCCCCTTTCAGGCTAAAGTCATAACCAAAAAAACCACAAACAATTTAATGAACAAGACTGAAAAACCACGACGCCCCACACAATAACTTGTAAACTATAGGAATTCAGAAGGCCACCACCGCTCAAAACTAATCTTTAAACCACAAAAAAAAAAAAAAACGAAGCACAAGAAATATAATAATTACAATTGACAAAGAGATAGACCAAGCCCAAAGCCAAATCTAACAAAGATGTCATCGCGTTCCAAGGAGAGAGTTGTCACAGCATTCCGCAAAATCTTCCACAAGTCCAGCAACAACAACAATAATAATAATAACAACCATAATAATAATAACAATAATAACAATGACAAAATTGATGGTGCCACTGGAAGCAGTCCGAATATAACCAATAACAACCACGAGGCTGCAGCGGCAGCTCCATCGGCCGGAGGAGGAGGAGCAATGGGCGTCGGTGCAGTGGGCGGAGGATCGGGATCCGGGTCCGGAGCTGCTGCCTCCAAGAATGCTGTGGTGCGAATGGCAGCCGAACACGCCGTTTGGGACTCACCAGGCAAGCGGCGACGTCAAGATCACAAGTAAATATTTCTATAAAATAAATTAAATGCACAAAAAGGAAATCAATTTCAAACTGCTTTGTTGTTCATAACCTAAAATTCGCAATCCTTCCTGGCAGGGTGGCGCCGACAACGGGACGCCATCTGGTGGCCGCGCCGGATCAGACGATCCGTTCGCGGCGCCTCATGAAGGAGTACCGTGAAATGGAGCGGCTGCAATGCAAGGACGATGCCGTCTTCACAGTAAGTCCAAGGATACATGTACTACAAGAGTCTATTTACTTAGCTTTCCATCCTCGCAGGTGGAACTCGTCAATGACAACCTGTTTGAGTGGCACGTCCGCCTTCACGTGATAGATCCCGACTCACCACTTGCCCGGGACATGGTTGAGATGGGCGTTCCGGCCATCCTGCTGCATTTAAGCTTCCCCGACAACTTTCCGTTTGCCCCGCCATTCATGCGTGTCGTCGAACCACGCATCGAGAAGGGCTATGTGATGGAGGGCGGGGCTATTTGCATGGAGCTACTTACGCCTCGCGGATGGGCCAGCGCCTACACGGTGGAAGCGGTCATCATGCAGTTCGCTGCCAGCGTTGTCAAGGGTCAGGGGCGGATTACGCGCAAGCCAAAGAATGCAAAGGAGTTTACTCGGTGAGTTGACGCCTCTTGAAATTAATATATAAATCTGAAATAATATGGATACTAAATTTCCTTGCAGCCGCCAGGCCGAGGAGTCGTTCCGTTCGCTGGTAAAGACGCACGAGAAGTACGGATGGGTGACACCCGCTTTGGCCGATGGCTAGGCCAAAGCCCAGACAGACTCCAGATACCAAAACCGAGATGAAACTCCGCTCAGATGCTCTGCGTTTTCCAAGTCAACACAGCAACAACCAATGCAATTTAATATTCAGTCGTCGCTCATAGAAATGCTTCACCCATCATTACATATTATCAGCCATCGGTTGCGATAGGTCCCCTCTCCCCCTGCCCCGTGGGACATACTTCTTAGACAAGTAACGAACGATTTCAATTGCTAAACCATCCAGAAAGGAGGCCCAAAAGAGAGGAGCATCTTCTAAAGAAGCGAAAACACAAAAACGCATCAAGCAACAAATTAGCTTAATATGTACTTTTAGCTCGTAGACAACAAAGCAAAATGAAAAACTTTCGTCGAATACAGAAAAAGAAAAGAAACGGTTATTTAAGTCTTAAGTATTATATTAGTTGAGACAGGAAATCCAACTAAAAAGTATATAAAAAAAACTCGATTTCCCCATATAGTTTCAATCGCCCAGCGTTACAAAGTTACGCAGGGCTTACAGATTTCAATTAGTCTGATATCTTGGTTCCGACTGTGTTACTTTATAATTTGATGTGATTTCTGTTAACATTTAACAAACCATGGAAAAAAACCAAAATTACAACTGATGCTTGTAATACACGACTTCGTTTTCTTAAGTTTCGCATAATGAATAAATATAACATGTGTCTATAAACTGTTTTCTTTGAAGGGTTTTTTCAAATAGAAGTCAATATTTTTAAAAGTAATAGTTTTTAAATTGTAAATTATTAAGTCTGAATTTGATCTTTTAATATGAATATTGAAAAAGGGAAAAATAGAACAAATTTTACTTTTTAAAACCAATTTTTATGCATTGGATATTTTGATAAAAATTGTGTCGTTTTTTTCTGTGGAAAATGTATTTTTCAATCAGAAATATAAGAAATATATTCAGATTCGTTCGCAATATTTTTTCCATTATACTTAGCGTGTTGTTTTTTAAATATCCGTTTCATTCGGACTGTTTGCCTTCTTCCAGTGATGTTAGAAAAAAAGTCAAAGCTTAAGTCTTCATTTTAGAAGTTTTCATCATTAGAAAACGGGCCTATTTTTACGATGTTTTTCATCAAAATAATGAAAAATTGCGTTAGCACTCGAATATTTGGTAATTTGTTTTAAAAATATGATAAATTCTCTTAAATTTGAGAAAATAAAACATATTTTACTTTTTAAAGTATAAGAGGAAAGTTATTTGTTAGTAAGTCTTAATATTTTAATCGAAATTGTTGCGTTTCTTTATTTAATTTTATTTGTATTTATATATTTCTGTTATGTTATATTTTCTGCTCTTTTTTTTATTTGTTGATGAGTCCTATAAACTATAAATTCTTAAGTTTTTTTATATTTATTCTAAACTCTTAGCTATTAAATTTAAATTGCGCGCGCACGGTGTTGGGCAACGCTGAAACTCAGAACTGTATGACGAGTGCTCCAACTGGTAAAAATATGGTTTGGTCATCACATCAGCTGATTAGAGAAAAATTACATTTCTTAGCAACAGAAAAAACTACAAAACATCAATATTTAAATTATACATTATACCATCAGTACAAATTGCTCAACTTATATACAGATTTATTTAGTTTTTGTATATTTTTCATCCGATTACTAGTTTGTCATTCCGCTTGCTCGTGCCTCGTGAGCACGCGTGTCCATCGCTTGCCAACACTAGAAAAAAACTAAACGGGTAGCTGAAAAATTACAATCGCAGGACACAATTTTGTAAGTATTTTAAGGCATATGCACGTGTCATGTGTACATTTAAGGTAGTGCCAAGTGTCCTACACGGTTTGGCGTAGCTAAATCAGTAGTTATTTGCGGCGCCCAATTGCATTTAGTTCGTGAAAATTGGCTTGCAAAAGTTGCCTCGCTGGGCACGCAGTTTGTGGGGAGAAGTGAGAAAAAAAAACTAGACAGTCTCTCTGCCCCGAGGCGGCAGCGACGCCGGCAGCGCAGTAGCTGCGCCCCGAAGTCCTGGCGGAAAATCGGGGATATGTTTCCCGTGCTGCTGCTCAAGGACAGAAGGTAACAACGGGTATGGAGGTGGCCGCCGAGGGAACGGCAGCTGGCAAAACCCACTGGCTCGTGGCTATAGTAATGTGATTATTGTCTTTATAATTGGAAATATCTGAAAAAATCAGTTGACGGAGTTATCATAAAACTAAGATTAAATATAAATAATGATATTTATCTTTTAAATTGTTATTTCCTATTGAAGTATTTCGATATCTCTAAGATATCTTCTTTAATTATTTATAGAAATAATCTTAAGATTACAATTTATGTTCTTTTAAGTAAGTAAAGTTGTTTTTGTTTGATTTAAATCTTATTTGTGGCTCTACGCTAACTTTAAACAGACTTTGTGTATCGAAGAAAGAAGATATTTACCAAAAATCTCTGTTAAGTTAGGGAATATCTTGTCAAACGATGTTCTTGTCATTCAGCACAGAGCCTAAGGTAAACTAACTCAAACTACCCTCTCTTCAAGACTATAAAAATAAACCCTAGAAACCAAGATGAAATATAAACACCTTCTATTTTTAGATAGACGGCAATGGAATCGGAGACGAAAGCCAGCGGCGATGAGGAGAAGCAGCAGGAAAAACCCTGCATGGCCATGCCCATGGACACTCTTGACCCACCGCCGCCGAGCAGCGCCTCCAGCGGCGGCAACAACAGCAGCAACTCCAAGACCCTTAAACGTTGCCTTAGTGTGCCCATAATCCGGACACCGACAACGGGTAAAACTGCGGGTGCAAAAACCCCAATGACCACCCGGGCCGCTGCAGCGGCTGCTCTGGCGGCCAGGGAGCACGAACAGACACCGAAGAAGAGCCAGCATCAAGCAGTGCTGGATATCCAAATGCCGACGATTGCTTCCATCGATTGCTTTGGCAAGAACATACACATACGCTCGCAGCCCAACTCGAGGGAGGTGTCCCCGGCTCCAGTATTCAATATATTCACCCCGCGAGCCCGCCGCTATTCGGCTAGCTACAGTCCCCTGACCACAGCCGCCAATGGAGCTACTCTCTGTCTAACGCCCAGGGTCTCCCAGCTGCGGCAGGAAGAGTGCGCGGATCTAAACAGTCGCGAGGTGAACCATGAGCGAGAAGTGCATCGGGAAATACAGATATCGCAGAGCTGGGAGGATCTCACGCTAGTGGCCGAGAACTGGTCCTGCAAATCCGATGAGTTCTCAAATCCCCTGCAGGTCAACCTGCCGCCCACCGGCACCACCAGCTGCTCCAGTCCCAGTCCGACGAACAATAGGGCCGGGATGCGGCTACCATATTCGCCGTCGCCCACGAGGCGGACATTCGCCACACGGAGATCGATGTCGCCGATTGCCATGAGGCCATCGCAGCTGGGACCGGTCAAGCGGAAGTTCGAGCTGGACGATGCTCCCACGCAGGGGAGTAACTGGAGTGTGTACTCCCCACCGCCGCTCAAGAAGATATTTACGGAAAGGTAAGATATATTTAGTAGAAGAAATGGGCTCATGAGATCTTAAATTGGATTTAGGGATCTTTGTACATCTTAGAGAATATTTTCTATATAATACTTAAAGCATTTCTAATGGAGAATAACTTTTAAAGCTAACTAAATCCTTAATCCTAAAATTATTTGCTTTCCTTATTCTTGCTTTTGTATTCTTTCTGGGGCAACATTTAACTTTAAATAAAATGTAGACACTCTCAGGATTATTTACATTATTTTCGGATTGGGTTAGACATCGAAACATTTTACTAAAGGCTAAAAATAAATGCAGAATGCGCTTGTACTGATTAAAACTATTTGTGAAAATGCACAAAAGCAATAAAATTATATTAAGATCAGCACGTGGCAAACATTTAAAACAATGTATCCCACAATGTATATTACAAATCTAAAAAATATGTCTTTTCTTTTTATATTAATGTATTTTTTCTTCTCTTCCCCTCTCAGTCGCGGCTCCTCGCCTGTGTGCCAATCACCCTCGTCGGTGTGTCCCAGTCCGGATTCCGGAACGTATGACGGTCGGATTACGCCCAAGCTGTTCATCTCCAAGCTGTGCACAAACAATGCAGTGAGCGGATCTGGGAGCGGGACAAATAATAGCAGCAGCTCTGGCTGCCCATCACCGGTGTCTGCCTCACCTGGCGGCCTGGGCAGTGGCCCCAATCTGGAGACAGCAATGTGCCTTGTTTCTGGTGGAAGCCAGAGCCAAAGCATCGACGAGGGCATCTCCATACCGCTCGAATCAGAGATAAACTCCTCGTCCTGCCGCAGTCGCACCTCCTCCATACTATCGACGGCCTCGTCCAGCACTCAGGTGTTAGTTAATGACCTGAACGACGATGCCACGCTGATGGACGATGCCAAGAGCGAGACGTCGTCAATTGGTGGGTGCTCCACCATCAGCATAGAGTCCTCATCCTGCGACAGTGGCGCCCGAACGGCAGCCACCTTCCTCAATCGCCTGGTTGTGGATTCGGATGGCAGCGGCGGTGGCTCGCCGCTGGCGCAGAAGAGCTTCTACATCAACAAGCAGGGATTGTCGGGCGCCAAGAAGTTTATTGTCAACCATGAGAGAACGACGGGTGTCGCCAGCAAAGACGTGCCGCAAAAGCTTTAAGAATCGGTTGATAGAGTCGATTTTAGGAATGCAAAATAAGAAAAGAAAATAGATATTGGTTTATTCGAGGGATATTTGCTTTGGAAGCTTCAGGTAGAAAATTAGGCTTGTCTTCCAAGAAAATCCATTATACAACAAAAGAAAATCTATATTCTGCCTTAAATTTAAACAATTTTTTAAAGAAAAAGTAAGAAGAAAGTTGGTAGACAGGTTAATTAAAGTCAGATCTGTATTATTCAATTAATACGCATTTTGAACACACAAAAATTAAAAACAACAATGTAACTTGAGTTAATTTCGCATCCAATAGAGCTGTCCAAAGCAAAGTCTCCTGCAATATCTCGCTTTAGTCGTGTGGGTCTCTCATTGATCCCACTGGTTCGCTAAATAATTAGTTTATAGCTTTGTTGTACATAGTTAAGTTGTTTTGTCTGAAGCTCGAAACAACTGTATTGCATATCATCTTTCACAAAAACACACACACACAACACACACACTCGCTCGCTTTTTAATCCCTAGAAAAGATTCGTTTTTAATGTGTTAGTCTAAGTTTAACTATTATATAGCCAGATTTATTATCCCCGATCTTTTGTGTTATGATACGTTCTTCATTTACAAATGTTTCGCTTTATAAATAATATTCTTTTTGTTTACCTTTGCATATAATAATTATATAATATAATAATTTAGATTCGTTAGATGTTAGCTACCAAACAAGGTCCCAATTTTGCCAAATATGTTTCCTGTACGTAATATGTAATCCAGCATTATATTGCCTATAATGTGATCAAAATATTCGCGGCGATATATGTATGTGCATATCCCCAAAACGAAGCGATTGATATATATAGTATATATGTATTTACCCCTATATTTACGATTCGATTCTAATTATCGTAAGCGAATTTACGTAGCTTCAGGAAATGTTATACTTAGAAATGATTCAAGATCGAAAGAAATGCCTATTAAACATTTTTCAAATAGAATTTCGGTTTGTGTTTGCTTTTCAACATAAATATGGCGATGTATAGGTAAAAATAATATAAAACTGTGTGGAAATTTATCGAAAATAGCATTGGAAAATGGGTACTATGTCGGAAGTTCTATTCGTGTGGAAAGATGACGGATTTGGGTAAATGTATTATAATTGCTATTTCAATTAATTTGTATATTTTATATTTTTTCAGATAACGATTAAAGAAAAAGGAGTTGTTATGGGAAGGTATGTAAATAATCTTATAAATCTATTGAAACTTAATTGTGTAATTATATTTTTTAGCTAGATATGAAGCTCTTTATAAAAATTCCCCGAAAAATATTAATATTTGTATTTTTGTATCCTTTATTTCTCGCATTATTCTTTCACATATAAGTATAAAACTTTTCTTTTAGTTTATACTCTAAATCTATGATGCTATCCAACTTTACCTAAAAATGTTGAAATATATTAGAAAGGACTTGTTTTCCCCGCTATAATCTAAAGTTTTCTGTAAATAACAAACTTATTCCCTGGCTTATATAAACATAGAAACATATATAATTACAATTTATTTGTAAAAATTATGCCAACAATCAGTACATTTCCACCGAGCACGATATCTTCCCACCTTCTCCAAAGCCTTTTAAAGCACCTGCATGATGAGCCCGGTCCGAGTGTTGTGTGTATGTTGTGCACCCAGAGACAGTTGAACTGAAAAAGTTCGAACACCTGGGGGGAGAGAGGCAGAAGCCAAGGTGCCGAGCATTGCTCCCCATTCGCTAACACCGAGATACTGGTTCCCCACACAGATAGGACACGATACACATGGCCAGGCAGTCGCTGAGACATCGCACACGGATGCCAATCCCCCAGGCTAACGTCGCACAAGCAAAAGCCAGAGAGACCGACCGGGCCCGAGTCGCCGAGACCGATAAACCGATTCCACACGGACCACGGAGTGGGCGTTGTGTGTTGACTTCCAGAGACTGGATCTCCGATATAAACGAGTTTTATAGCGAAAATGAGAGAAAAAAAACGAGTACGAAAATGAATGTGCCGCTGCTGCAGTCACGATCGTCAATATTCCCGAGACCGAGAGACCGGGCGGAAGCCTAGAGCCAAGCACTCCAAGCGGATCTTTGGAACCATTGTGGCAGGCTTGGAGCCAGACCTTGGCTATTCACGCAAACGGCATACAAATTAGAAGAAAACACGCTATCCTATCTCTCGAGAACTGTTTGAATCGACACCTAAAAGCGATCGAGGGCTTAATATTTGAAACGCTACACAAAGTTGAACCAATTTAGAAATGTGAGTATCCTAAAACAAATCTATTATACCTTTTAGAAATTTTAAAATATCTAAAGTAAAATCACTAGGAAAATGAAAATTATCATTATTTATTTAGCATATTTGTATATACACATTAAGCACTGCAGGTTACGATAGTAAATAGGAAAGAAAGGATAATATCCTTGAATCCAAAGATCAAATATATTTTATATTAATAACATTTTTATTGAATGTTATTTATTTTTATAAATATCACTATTTTAAGTAGCAAAAAGTAGGCTTCCCTTAAGTGTGCAACAAGTTTTAAGAAGTAATTCGTGGGGACTTAGTTTTCGTGGAGATCTGGCATAACTTAGAAACTTAAAAATGTTTTAAGGATTAAAATTAACTTATTATCCTAGTTAATGCGTAGTTGACGTCAATTTTTTTACTACAAATATAGTTTAAAAGTATGCAATAACTTGTATAAGCTGAGAAAGGAATTTCTGTAGTCGGTAACTTTGGTAAAGCTTAATTTTTTATAAGTGTATCTTACAGTCTTCATTGAACTTCTACCCAAGTTTTTTTTTTAACTCTTCCTGGTTTGGAAGGACCAATTAATCAACAAAAAATAAAAGAAATGATACAAAAGGACCTTCAGATGATGACTACTAATAAAAGTGAATTCTGAAAGTCCTGATGAACATTAATTCAAAGAAAAGAAAAAAATTAGAGAATGAAGAATTATAAACTAGAAAATTGACATCCTTTTTTTCCCCAAGTTCCGAAACCCCCTCAAAGACAACAAACAACAACGATCGAAGGGCTTTTCTCCAAAGAAACTCGGCCTGAAAATGGACATCAACAAAAGCCATCTTCAATAATTAAATCAATTACTGCGAAATTAAAAAAAAAAAACAAAACACAAAGGAAAGCAACAGCAAAAAAAGGCAACGAGCGAGAAAGAAGAAGAAAAGAAACTGGGAATAAAAAAATAAAAAAATTAAGGCGCACGGTTTTATTTTTGCGCTGCTGCTCGGACGTCAATAAAAAAAGTCGACGTCGCCGTTGACGCTGGCGTCGCTGCTCCACAGATGTTTTGTTGTTGTTGTTGTTGCGGCTGATGTTTATATGTAGTTGTTGTGGCTACTGGTACTCTCGTTGTTGTTATTGTTACTGTTTTTTCCGTCACGCTGCTCCCTTTTTTCAGTTCTCCTCCCCCACGCATCCCCTCTCGCTCTGATACACACACGGCTCCATACACCCCCAACTGCCCATTCTGCTCTCTCTCTTTCTCACTCATTGGCTCTCTGAGTAATCTTGAAAATCGTGAGTTGTTGTTGTAGTAGTTGTTGCGCCTGTTGCTCTTGCCTGTAATTGTTTTTTTTTTTATTATTTTTGTGTTGCCTTTTCTTTGGGGCTTGCCCTGTGCGCATTTTCTTTGTTTTTGCCGTTTCTCGCTTTTGCGTGGCCCGAAGAAAAATCAAGTTAACACGCAAAGGGGCAGAGGGGGCGGTGGGCTTGGGGATAAGGCTCACGTTCGTGTTTCGAAAAAAGCCTGCAGCGCCCATTGTTGTTGCCGCTGCTCGCTTCGCTGATTCACAGACTAAGCAGCGCTGCCAACGCCGACTGAAACTCGACTTTTGCGGCGATTTGTTGTATTTGTCGAGAGGTTGCTGCTCGGCAAGCCGCAAATCGCGAATCGCGAATCCAGTTTCTTCTTCACTTCTTTGCACGGCAGTCGATTCCATGGAGCTCATCGCCGAGCAAAGAAATCGCGGATAAAAAAAGAGCAAAGGAAAGCAGAGCGCCAAAGGAGAGGGGAGTGTAAACAAAGAGAAAAGATCGGCGATTGAAGATCGGCGAAGGAGCCTTTTTCCTTGGATACGGAATCTCCTTGCAGATCACATGGTTAGTAAAGGCTTAAATCTTACAGGATTTTTTAAGAGTCGTAAGAGCTTTTTTATTTTCAAAAACTTTTCTTTCGGGACATGAGAGTTATAAGTAATGGAAAGTGATCACTCCACGATTCAAGGACGCGATAATTCCAAAGTTGTAACTATTTTTATACCCTTGCAGGGTATTATAATTTCAGTCAGAAGTTTGCAACGCAGTGAAGGAATCATCTCCGACCCTATAAAGTATATATATTCTTGATCAGCATCAACAGCCGAGTCGATCTAGCCATGTCCGTCTGTCTGTCAGTCCGTTTCTACGTTTCTACGTCCCTCAGTTTTGAAGCTATTTGAATGAAACTTTGCAGATAGTCTCCTATATACTCTCACTCGTACATATGTCGGAACGGGCCAGATCGGACGACTATATCATATAGCTGCCATACAAACGGTCCGTAAATTTGTAGAAAAAAAATTATAAAATCACTGTTTTTTAACATATCTTGATCAACTCTCGGTTATAAGCTTTATACATTGATTCAGATTTTTAGATTAAATTTTATAAAAATCGGACTACTATATCATATAGCTGCCATACGAACGGTCGTGAAATTTTCAGAAAAAAAATTATAGCTCTGTCAGTTTTCAACATTATTTCTTCTACTTTTAGATTCTAGTAGTTCATATTTTTTCAGAATTTTGTTGTAAATTTCATAAGAATCGGACGACTATATCATATAGCTGCCATACAAACGATCAGTAAATGTGGAGAAAAAAAATTTTACTTTACATGTAAAAATGTAAAAAAAAATGTAACAAAAATGTAAAACTGTAAAAATTGTATGTATATGAAAGTAGTTCGTATTATATTATATTGGGATAGATTATAATTCACACAATTGGAATCTGCAAGGGTATACCAACTTCGGCGTTCCGAAGTTAGCTTCCTTTCTTGTTAATTGAAGATTTTGGGACTTTAATAGGATAGGTCGTGATGGTCACAGGTAAGGTGATGCTCAGCGAATATTTATTCTATTTGGGATCATTAAATTTATGGTCTTGGAAATCTGTAAAAGAATTTAAGAACAGTTAGAACGTAGAACGTATAGTAATAGACAGCATAGCTAATTTAAATACTAATTGCTTAAAACTATTAGTTCATATTGATTATTAATGTCAAATAGAGATTAGAGTGTATTAGAGAGAAATAGATCAGATTTTTTAGAACCTTAGCATACATATTACTGTACCAAATTCTAATAAAGTTCAACATTTCTCTTATAGAGTCCAGAGTTTATCATTAAATAGCACAGCTAACTTAGGTAGGTAGATCACGGAAACTTGGCTGAGGTATCATGTTCTATAAAGACTTGTATTATATTAAAAAGTATAATAGTAATATAATAATATTTTTAAATACGACTTATCAGTGTTTGTAAGTTGTCAGTTCGAATTAATAAAACTATTTTTGTTTTAATTTATTTACCTTAAATCTACAGAAATAAACCGTTAGATGGAGTTGACCCTGAATAAGTCATCGTCCTGCGTGGACTGCTGCAGCGACTGTACTGCTCTGTCCTGCTGCTCTGCCGCTGCCTGCTGTGATGCCAGCTGTGGAGCCACCTGTGGATTAATTCCCCCTGATCCGGTCAGATATGAGTACCAGGAGCCCGAGGAGAACTTCGTCTCCATAGATGATGCCAAAATCAAGGGGTTCCTATTGCGAATAGCACAGCAGCAACAGGAGCAGGAATTGGAAAGGAAGAGACTCAAGGACATAGAGAAGGTGCGCAGGGAGGCAGAGAGGCGCAGAAGGGAACAGGAAGTCATCGAATTGGATGAGGAGGACGCTTCCCAAGCCAACGGACTGATAATAAGCGCCGCCCGAAGTCTGGCTTCGTGGAATTCTTCTATAAAAAGGATATCGCCAGATATTGAATTGATTCCCAAACAGGGGCACAGGATTGTGGCGGAAATTGAGCTTTCCGATAGCGACCAGGATGTAAATAGCGACGTTGACGAGGATGTCGATCTTCCTTCAAATGCTGTTCATTGCGTCCTGGAAAATGAGAAAAGGACGCCTCAAGAACAGCAGGTGATCGTCCTGCCTTCCGATGAAGAGGAAGAGGAGCAGCAGCCTCCACGGTCAGTAAGGAAGAAGCCTTCTTCGTCAAGAAGAAAACGTTCGTATGTCAACAGGAGGGGGCGTCACCTGTACGAGTGTCCTGACTGCGGTAAAAAGGTGCAATCGAACTACAATCTAAGACGCCACATGATGATACATACAGGTATTAATTCTTGTTTAAAATTCTGTAACTCCTTTGTGAAAATATTCCACAATTTGTTTTCCCAGGCGAGCGACCTTTTCCTTGTGATCTGTGCGAACGTCGCTTTCGGGAGTTTAGCGATTTGAAAAAACATCGCCGCAGGCACTCACATGATCCCAGATTCATCTGCATGATCTGCCATTTGGGGCAACCGCTGGATCAGGATGCCACCAGGTGTGCGGAATGCGAAAGCAAAAATCTAATGGTTAAGCCACAGCCAGATGAGATGGGAGACAAGCCAGTGGAGGATCAGGCAGAGGCAGAGATGGAAGAGGAAGATGAGGATATAGAGGAGGACATAGAAGAGGAAATTGAAGAACCAGAGGAAGAGGAGCAACCACCACCTATGCCTTCACTACCCACGCTGATGGTGACCTTGATACCAACTAATCTCCAATCTTTGCCAGAAAAGATTCCTCCTCCCAGTCAACCAAGTCGTCCTCCACTTCCGCGCAGCTGCAGTAGCGCCAACTCTTCGTCCTCCTTGAGCAATGATGGCAATGCTTTGGGAAAGACTAGAAGTCGCACTCGTCGGTCCTACCCATGCCCCCTGTGTCATCGTCCATTTGGAACTCGTCATAACCTGAAGCGTCACTATATGATTCACACTGGTGAAAAGCCATTCAGCTGCTCCAAGTGCCGAAAACCCTTTAGGGAATGTTCAACGCTTAAAAAACACATGGCCACGCATATCCGAGACCGCTGGTACAAGTGTCTTCGGTGTCCAGCAAAATTCAGGGACTATCTGGAGTATGCTGATCATAAATCCAGTCATCTGGAGCAGCTGAGGGACAGAAAATCCTCCAACTACGAAAGTGATGATGAGAGTTCTGTGGAAGACTGGCTCGAGTGCTGTGAATGTCAGCAAAGATTCACCGAATTAGAAGCATATACGTCGCATCTCAAGCAGCATGACTTGGAATTATACGGAATGAGTGTGGATGATGTGGGCGATGAGGATCAGGATGTGGATGTGGCCTAGATAAAAAGTGGAAACAATATCCATATATCGTATCAATAGGTGACGCGAAAACCTATATAAAAATTGATACCATGACGATATATGCGCTATAAGACAATATTCTGTTTGATTTATTGAACCCCTTTCCTCTCTGATGGTTCTATAATATTAATATTTTACGGAAAATGCGATATATTTCGATATTTTTGAGTTCTGTAACAGAATCGTATCTGTATATCAAATTGCACAATATTTTTGATATAATATTGAGCGCAGTATTTTTGTAACCTACATTGACTTACAGGTTATTGAAACGAATTTTTGAATTTATAGAGATAACAATGGAGGAGTATATATTTAAATAAAGGATGATAAATTCTTATTTACAGGTATTACAACTGATAAATCCTAACTACCTTATTGACAGGATTTATCATCCTTTATTATAATAATTCTCCATCGTTTTTCCTATAAATAAAGTTAGTTTTAGTTGTATTTTTACAAATATTAATGTATAATCAAACTAAAGTTGAGAGCGATAAAAAATATGCTAAGTAAAGCATTCATAAGACTTAACTAAAACACTTTAAGCTAATTCCTAAGTAGTCTTAGAATACATTCCCGAATATATTTCAGTTCACTTTGTGATTCCTAAACGATCTATCAGAATAGAGCTATTTCGAACCCTGATCTAAACCTTTAAAAAAATACCGCATATTTATTACACAAAAAACAACTTTTGCAGAGCAATAAGTTCCTTAAAAGAAAAATGTGAGCATTTAAACTGAACTAAAGCGATAATTTTCCAATATAATAGAATAAACCTTATCAATTTGTTGTATTTATTTATAAATATTATGATATAACTTTGTATTAAAAAATAAACGTATTAAGTGCACAAGAGTCGGTGAAATATACAAGAATAAATTATCGTCTTCGAGAAACTTGCTTGGGCTTAGGAGATTGAGCTAAAATCGATTTAATTAAGGTTTAACTACAAAATAAATAGTAAAAAGCGTGTAAGCGTAGGAAAAATGACTAAGATTGAGGCGCGCTTGGAGCGGGAGAATCCACAATGGAGTAGTAATCATGTTTATATGTCCAACAGAACGGGCTTGGTTTCCTTGGCGCACTTGAACACAGATCTCATCATTTTCAGGAAGCCAGTGTCCTTGGGCTTTTCCAGACCGCGCTGCACGCGATTTTTCATGACCGAGATGAACTCCTTGTTGCTCAATTGGTTGTCATCTGTACAAATATTTCCTTAAGTATGATAATAACGTGATATCAAAAGAAACTTACTGTTCTCATCGAAAATGGTGAAGACAACATCTACCACATGATCCGATAGATTGACCATAGCCACTGTCTTGGCCACATGCTGCAATGTCTGCTGATCAATCGAGGCCCCCGCAATGTGGTAGAATGTCAGGGCAGTGTCCACATCGTTGATGTTGTTCAGGAAATGGAAGAAATCGAGATAATCCTGTTTGGAAATGCCTGTGCCGTGATCCCTGAACCTCCGCTTCACTCTCTTCAACTTCTTTTGCTTCTTCTTCAGCGGATAACCGGCATAGGCCAGAAGTAGTTCAGCGAAATCGGCTTCGGTTATGTTTCCCTCATCGTTTGGCTCTTTCCTTTCGAACTCTAGCGATAGAATTTCCCGCTGAAGTTGCTCTTGGAAATCCAAGAACTTTTCAATGGTCAGCTTTTCGTCCATGTTGGGGCCAAAGAAATACGTGATCAAGGCCGAATTTACGCCCTAAAGGATTGGATTCAAAAGGAATGAATTATTATTATTTTGTAGAGAATTTAGGGGTAACATCAATGGGCAGTAACTTGTGTGCGTGGGAGCTGGTGCGTCTGTGGATTTTCTAGCGTGATTTAGTCTTAGTTAAGTGCGTATGTGACTGATGTTTAAAAAAGAAGTTTGAAAGGGGCAAAATATAAGTCAGTAAGCATTATCACACAAAGTACCTTCAAGGACTGTGAGTACGTCAAAAACAGAGGGAAGTTAAGAGTTTTTTTTATGTACACAGTTTAGACACGCGTTCAATATACATATACAGGAGATCAAAGCCAAAAGACAGAGAATATACAAGTATACAAAAGAAGGAATGGTTTTTTTTTAGTACGTCTCGTGGTACTCGTGGTCTTTTCTCTCGGAAAATGTTCCTATATTACCTTAAAGGTGTTCCCTGTATTGGCATGATCACGATGCCGTGTCCCCATGCTCGTCTGCTGCCTCACCAGTGTGGCAACCATTTCGAATTCCTCACAATCCACATCCCCATCTCCATTCAGGTCGAACATACGAAAGGCAATCTCAAAGTGCCGACGGGAAACTTGAAGGAGAAACTTTAATTCGTTAATTTACATATTTATAATAATTTAATTTACTCACTTGAGAGTACGGTGAGCAGGAAAATGTAATCGGAGAAGGTGATCAAGCCAAAGGAGCCCAACTTGTAGAATATGCTGTTCTTCTCCAGGTGCAGATTTAGTTGTTCGCCAACGGACTGGAAAGGAAAATGGGATTAATAAGCAATTAATGAATAAATACTTTTAATTACTATTATAGTTATACATTTTAGGATAAAGTAATTGCAGAAATAATTTGTTAATTAGCTCACCTTGGGATCATAACGTCGATATTGGTCCAGACCCAATCCTGTAAATAAATAAAATGTACATATTGTTAGACTCAGACTTTCCTTCTCAATATAATCGTGTTAGTTGGCTAAAACTAGAGAATCTTCTATGACATATCCTTGTCGCAATGTTTGCTAGCACATACCGTCTGGCTGCTTCATGCCCGGCGTCATGCTGGTTAGAAAATCGGTTGGTGTCATATAGACTTCATGGCGATCATCGGCCACTGGCACCTGGATGGTAGCAAAATAGCGAAACACTTTGTCCGGCGTTGAGAACTGACGGATACGGTTCTCGTACTCTATGATCTAAGGCAAACGACATTACTATTTTAGCTGAGCAACAACGACAATGAAAAACATTACTAAAATCCCAGAAAAAATTAGGCTGAACAAGCTAAACGAGAAGATCTTTTAACTAAACTAAAATCAACTTAAAAACTAAATATTAGTTGATGTGTTTTGAGTTTCCTTTGAGGTGATTTACCATCTGGTTGTTTGATTCCCGGATAAATGGAGCGCAGGAAATCCTCGGGCGTCATGCAGACTATGGTTTGAGTCGCATCCTGTAATCGTACGGTGGCAAAGTAACGGAATATCTTGTCCGGCGTGGAGAATTGCCGTATACGGTTCTCATACTCAATGATCTTCGTGGGTGGTGTGGGTGTGTAACATGGCAAAAATCAAGACGTCACAAACATAAAAGTAAAGAAAACCAAAGATTTTGCGGTAAAACGTAATTAAAGAAACTTTAAAATATATTGCAAAAAAGTATAATTTGGGTTTACTCCGGTTTTCACATAGCTTTCCAGGTTTGTCAATTAAAAACCTAACAAAAAGTATCTAAGCTTTGATAATATTTTAAAATAATAGTAAACTCTTTTTTTATTTTCGTTACTGAATATGAACTTCCTGTCAAATTGACTAAGAAGTATAAAAAGACAATTAATCATTATCTCCAAAAACTGATACAAATCTCAAACGTAAACCATAGATTATTAGGCTGTGAAAACCGGATTAAACCTGATATATAAAAGTGGCTTTTTAAACATAGTTAACAAGGCGAAGTTATATTTAGCGTTCCAGAGCTAAAAGCTGCTATGTATGTACCTTCCTCTCGCGGAATCCGACCTTCTCACGGACCTTCTTGCCCTCGTGCAGGTGCAAGCCCGATCCTCCTTCCTCGTCCTCGCTCTCCTCGGCTTCCGTATCGGACGACTTGTCCTCTCCATTCACATCGGCGGCGGAGGATGGCCGTTGTCCAGCATCCGCATCCACTTTGGGCACCAGCAGACGCTTTACTCTATAAATAGATTTCGTGTGAGAATAAAAACCAAAATAATTTATTGGTTATTTTTTACTCACTTGCCCCAATCCAAGACAGAAATCAGGAATAGACTCAGGATGAACATGTGGAAATACTTTGTAACATTTGGCGTCTTCTCCTCCTGGTGTCCGAAGCGCTTGTGGTTCCTCACTTGCATTAAATTTGGACTTCCATTCGATTTTGTTAAATCCTTAACGATTTGGTTGCTATTTTGGTTGCACAAAGTGGAGGCCAAGGCGATTTGTGCGGGTTTTTGTAGTATATTGAAGGTCCTGGGCCTTGCCAAGGCAGCCAAGGCCTGGCGTGTTACCAGGAATCGCAGCACTGACATTTTTATTGTCCTGTTTCGGTTGTTTTTACGTTTTTTAAATCCAATTTATCGTTTTTATGCGCATTTTTTCTGGCAAAATGGGTTAGTGTGACCAGATATCTTACTGGTAAAGAACACCACGTTTCGCAGGTGGAATCCGGCTTTGTTTATGTTTTCTTTGCACAGTGTTATTATGCTTTTACAGAAAATTAATTAAAAGCCAGTTATGAAAAATAAATTCCCTTAAATTCAAGAATAATATTTTTGTATTTGTTGTGTATTGACAAAGGTTATCAATTAGAAATGTATAAATAATTTTGTTTATGCCGATATAAACACCCTGTGAGCCACAATCAGCTGACATCTGAAGCAGGACAATAGCTGACTGCTGTGTGCTAAATACATTTACAAATACAATTCAAATAAACTATTTCTTTTTTTTTTTATAAATTTATCTGAAAAGAACTAAATATTTTGTTAAAATTAAAAGTGAGCGTAAACTATATTATCATCCTTTCCAAAAAAAATATGCATTTATAAAATATTGCATCATTTTATTAGTTAAAATTTGAATACTATTTATTGCTGTTTATATTTTTGGTAATATAAATTATAAATTCATTAAATGGAAGATTATCCACTAAAAAAGTTTAAAATAGAGGGATTTCCTGTCCTAAAAATTACCTATCATGATGCTATGAAAACTAATTTAAAGTATTATTGCCCGAGAAGCATATCCTCTTCATCCAAAGCCTGCTCACTGCCCATGGACTCCTTGACGGACGGCGAGTGTGAGCGCATATGCCTCGTCAGGTTCTCCTTTACGGTAAAGGAGCTTGGGCAGTGGGGACAGTGGTGTGCCTTCTCCGTAGAATGTGTAAGGATGTGCCGCTTGAGTCCGATTCCACTCGAAAACGTTTTCGGACATTGGGTACACTGGAAGGGCCGTTCGCCGGTGTGAGTGCGGATGTGGTCTTCCAAATTGTTTCGGGATATAAAGGACTTTGGGCAGAGGGAGCACTTGTGCGCCTTCTCGCTACTATAGTTACGAATGTGTTTCTTGAGCCAGGTTTCTTTGAGGAAGGTCTTCGGGCAGTGGGTACACTTGAAGACCTCCACTCCCTCGAGGTTCTCACTTGCCTTTATCGCATCAGTGTGGACGCTGTAGTGGTTGTCCAGGTAGGATCGCCTCAGAAATGTCTTTGGGCACAGTGTGCACTGGTAGGGCCTCTCTCCGGTGTGACTTCGGACGTGGACTTTGAGACTAGGCGACGTTAGGAACGACTTCGGGCAGTGGGGACACTTGTGTGGCCTTTCGCCGGTGTGACTGAGGTAGTGTGTATTGAGCGCAGACAGTTGGGCGTACGACTTGGGGCACTGGGTGCACTTATGCGGCCTTTCGCCGGTGTGAGTGCGAACGTGGTTGTCCAGGTTAGATGGTGAAAGAAAGGACTTCGGGCATTGGGGGCACTGGTACGTCTTTTTGCTGTTGTGATACAGGATGTGCTTCTTGAGCTTACGTCGATCTGGGAAGGACTTTGAGCAGTGGGAACAATTGAAGGGCAGCTCTTCCGCCGTACGTCCGACCTCACTTTCGTCGACATAATCCTTATCATTATCATCCTCCACTTCATCATATTCTTCAGCTTCTTCGCTTTTCACTTGCCATTCGGTTGGGTCCACCTCGCCGTCCTCTGCATCCACAGAGTTTTCTTCAATTGGCTCATTCTTCACTTGAAAGTCGTTGTAGTTCCCATATTGATCCAAATTCTGCCCCAAGTCCCCGTCGACGTCTTCGTTATGATTTCCAGGATTGAAACTATGGATTTCCTCCTCCTCGACCTCACATTTGAACTCAGTTATGGTAAAGAATTCCATCTGCGGGGGGTCCTCCTGCCCTAAATGGTGCTCCCGGCTCTCCTCATACGATTGTTTGGTTTGATATGCACTTCGGACATCCTGCAGGCAAGGAGAGCAGATGGTTTCTGGCAGGGAATCCCCTTTAGAAACGGATGAGCCAGTGTATTGGGAAATCATTTCTGCAATGGAAGCTTCTGATTGGGCAGGCGTCCCATCAAAGATGTTAACCAAGTCCTCCGGCTTTCCCATGCAAATCCGGCACGTGTCCTCCATTGTCCTAAGATTCAACAATTAGATTTGTATATTTTTTATAGAATATTAATTATAATTACCTAAATATTTGTAAATATGCTTCAAATTGGAAAAAATACGTATTGTTTTATTTATGACAATCCTAACACTAAACACCCTGTGAGAATCAATCAGCTGATGTGAAAGGCAGGACAAAAGCTGACTGCTTTGAGAAGGTGGATTTTAGAAATTGGATTTTATTTTTTGATTTTAAATTAACTAAAGCAGTAGACAAGAATTTAAGTATGTATTCAAGGACTAATATCTTTATAAATTTTATTTATTAAATATGAAATTGCAACATTTTTGATAGATACTAGAATTGCATTTCTTGCATTATGGTTTAATAAACCTTAGACTGAATGTTTTCTATTTTGGTGCAGTTCTTTAAAATATTAAATTTGTTTTTAGAATTTTAGAGCTTTTAAATTGGATATTCGCATATTTAAATTGAATTGAATTATTTGTACAGGTTTCTAGGAAAAAATTTGGACTTAATCTAATAAATGCACAAACCAAATGTCGAGAAACGCCTATTTATTTATGTACAGATTAATCTTATCAAAAAATTTGCTATAAAAACTGCTTTTTAAAAACATTAGCAGTCAGTTATATAAAAAACTTGGAATGTTTAGGCGCGCATTATTGGTTTTTGTCATTTTATATTTTGCTTGGAATCCCAAAGGATCCTGGGCGCAAATGGAAAATATCGGAGATGAAATTGTGACTTTAAAGGAGTTTTCCGTACAAGAGTCATCAGGCGAGCCAGAGTTCGAGGGGAATCATGATACGTTGACTGTTTTTGAGGAATTTAAACGGATTGGAACAAGGCTCTTCTACATCGAGAAGGATATAATCCTTGATTGGTTCGCTGCCGCAAATATGTGCTATCAACTGGGCGGCCGCCTGGCCACCATCCAAAGTACAGAGGAGCTTCAACTTATCGTTCCTGAATTGAAGTGGGATTCCGCTTACTGGCTGGATCTCAACGATTTGTCCGAGGAGGGCAGGTTCGTTTCATCGGCCACGGACGAACCAGCAAAATTTTTGAACTGGAGAAAAGGGGAACCCGACAATTACCACATGAATCAACACTGCGTTCAATTAATTAATTATTACATGTACGATTCTTCATGCAAAGAAAAACGTTATTTTATATGCGAGGCATAAGATTAGGTTTAATTTAAGAAAATTAGAATTAAAATTAAATAAAATCGGGGAGGAATAAGCCTCTTAACTTTCTGCAATAGGAAGAGCTCTCAAAAAACGAAAGTAAATAACCACACACATTAGGTAATATTATTATATTTAAAAATATGATGTTAGGTTTTTATCTTCTAGGAACTGCGATGAGCTGACCTTTCCTATTAACCTTAATTTTTATGTCACTTCGGGCTGTAAAGATTCTTTTCAGAAGTTGTTATCAAAAGATGCATTCCAAGTAAAATATGTTAATCATTTAATGTTCTTTAAGTGCTGCAAATATTTTTTATGTCATCATGTTATAGTATTCGTTTTCTGTAAAGACTTGTTTCTTATGAATATTAATAAATAAATATTCCCAGGTCGGTCTATAAATATAGAGCTTTACAGGCATAATTAAACAGTAATCAAAAGAACTTGAAATGTTAAATGTTAATAATCTTTTGAGCTTTTAAATAAAAAAAAAGAATATATATTTTATGGATTTTGCATTATTACGTATAGTAAATATTTTAAGTGTATTCAGGGGCCTATGACCGCAGCAAGCCCCACATTTGACCGTTAGCGATTAACCTTAATAGTTGCACTGGGAAAAAGTAAGAATATTACATAAACTGTTCCTTTTGTAAATATTTATTAGAAAGAAAATAAATAATAAATGAACTAAAGAAAAGAAAAATTAGCTAAAAAATGGGTTTAAAGTTATAGAATCGATTGCATGTTGGTACTTTCCGTAGTAAGTTAGTTTACCAGATCGATTTCTATATCATCTTTGTAAATTTCTTAATTTAAAGACTCAATTGATTCTAAATTTTTCCTAAGTGAAGAAGCCCGTCAGTTGCTTTTGAGGGTTTATTTTCCGGACTTTCACTTTTCATTCATTCATTAGAAGCAATGGAGCGGTGGCACAACAAACTGGCCGTGGTTACCGGCGCCAGCGGTGGCATCGGAGCAGCCTGCGCCCGGGCCATGATCGGGGCAGGATTGCGGGTTGTGGGCCTCGCTCGGCGGGAGGCAAAGCTGAAGGAACTGAAGGACAGCCTGCCGGCGCACCTGCAGGCTAACTTTATACCGCGACGTTGCGATGTCTCTAAGGAGGAGCAGGTGCTTAGCTCCTTCGACTGGATCGAAAGGGAGCTGGAGGGTCCTGATGTTCTGCTGAACAATGCAGGAATTACACGTGAAACGGAACTAGTTACGCCGGGAAACACACAGAAACTTCGAGAGGTCCTGGACACCAATGTGATGGGTGTGATCTGGTGCACACGAGAAGCCTTCAACAAAATGAAGAAAAGGGGCAACGAGGGTCATGTACTCATCATCAACAGCATAGCAGGACATCAGGTCTTGAACTTTATCGATGTACTGCCTTCGTTTAATATTTATCCGGCGACAAAGTTCGCTATTACGGCCATCACGGAGACCTACCGGCAGGAGTTTCAGTTGCACACGAAAAATATTCGAGTGACCGGGATTTGTCCTGGAGCAGTGAACACCAACATCTTTCCCGAGGAGATTCACTTTTATGTCAAGGACATGGCCCGTTTGGAGCCAGCAAACATTGCCGATGCTGTGATGTACGCCCTGAGAACGCCACCCCATGTCCAGGTGAGCAATGGTTTAAATTTAACTAATTTAAATGTGTTTATAATATAATTTCATTGTTTTCAGATTCATGAGATTACCATCAAGCCAATGGGCGAAATGTTTTAAAATTTATCTGGATCTATTTCCTTTTCAATAAAATATAATAAAAGAAAGTTGTTTGCTTTTAAGTTTGTGTTTTAATTTACTTTTGAATACCAGGGCTGCAGAGCTAAGTGTTGCAAGTGTCAGCTTTTGTTCAGCTGCAGCAGATGATACGTAGTTGGGGGTGGAAGCTAATGACGTATGCAAGATCAGCTGCTTTTTGTTTTTCTAGCATTTCTAGCATAATTCACGCAAATTAAACAGTTTTGGGTCTAGAATTTCAGAGCCATGAACAGACTTAATCAAGTTGGTTTGGAAAATCAAAAAGTCACGGTTAATATATTTGAAAGCAGGCCTCCGGAAGAAAATCCTTTGGAGGATTCCCTTTCCGAAACCATATGATGATGATTTGATGTTGATAATAATACAATTAATTTTACAATGAAATTTGAGTGCTGTCATTTTAATCTGCCAAATTAGGAAATATTTATTTTCTATATGGCTGCTTTTCGCGCAAATCAAAGAAAATGTTTACCTTATACATTTGCAACGTTAAGTATTTTTCGTCAGGTAAGCAGCAGCTGATTGCCGGCACGCACGCACTTTAAATGCCATTAATCAATCAGAAATAATCAATCGGCACATGCAATTACACCCACACACACACACATAATTTACCGTTGCACTGGCCACCGCTTGGTGTGAAAAAATTGAAATTCTGATTGCATCTGGAAAAGAGGTGAATGTGGAGGAGGCGAGGAGAAGAAGTACAGGTGAGATTTTATTTACCTGAAGTTTTGATTAATGCTGCCTCACGCCCCAGTTGTCTTTACCGCTGATGTATTTATTGAGCGATGCTTGTATTTATCGCTTTTTTTTGTTCTTTCTGCTGCTAATAACAATGTTTGAGTCAACATGTTGCAACTTGCAAGCCACTTCCGTCGTGATATCCTGGAAAAATTGGGGTGTGATGACTTCTAAGTAAAATTATTTAGTTAATAGAAAAGCCATTTAATCTTTAGGGATTTATGGATAGGTGAAGGTAAGATATCATATAAGGAGGGATATATTTTAAATAATGAGATTAATATATAATTTATAAATTTATTGTATTTTATTAAAAAGATTTTAGAAACCTAAATTATATTAAATATATGGTTTTAAAAGAAAATGTAATTAACATTTCATTACTTTAATTTCTTGTTTTGAATAAAATGGGAAATTTTAAAGGTTGATTTCGTTATTTAAACTTATTTTTGTGAAGTTTTCTTTAAATCAAAAAATCAATAGTAATCAATAGTAATATATAAAACAATAATTAGCTAATTATTGTTTTATTTAGCTAATTAATTAATTAGCTAATTATTGTTTTATTTCTTTAACTTCTTGATGTGAATACGAATGAAACTTATAAGTTAGTTTCGATATTTAAACTTATTTTTGTGAAATTTTCTTTAAAGGGTATTAGAAGCTTTGTGATCCTTTCCCCTCTTTAAAATGCAATGTTGCCAAGGTCTGCTCAATGCTGTTCCAATTAAAATTCGATTTTTTTTTTGTGCTTCTCCATCGTCCGAATTGAAACAATTAAATCCGTATTAGAGTCACAACCGACTGTCGCTGTTGAAATACCGAAACTCGGTGCTACTGGCCTGGTTGGTCTTAATTAAATCACTTCGATCCGTTCGCACATTTGCAATTTGTTGGAATTAGAATGGAGATCTGACCGACGACCAACTGGCACCGCTTGATTAGCATTTTGCAAATTAATTTCTCATTAGCAACAATTTCAAATAATTGGAAGTGCATACGCAATGAGTGCGTAATGGTCCGGTTCCCTGAAAATGCTCGACTTACTTCTATATATTAATTTTCATTTAGTTTTCAATGCCTTGCCCCCTGTGAAATTGTTTAACGATAGGAGCAGGCCTTCGGAGAGGCATTCCAGTAATGGAGCGAGACATGGTAAACTTTTATCAGTTAGTTGGGGCTGTAGGGCCTGCTAAATCAATGCAATTAATGTCACTTCCTCTGCATTTAATGTCTATGTTTTCAGTAATCGTTGTTGGCGCCATTAGGCCTCGATATCTGTCCTGTCTTCCCGGCCTCTTAACCGGTTTGGCACTTCCACGGGTACAAAACGCACACTTGGGAGAAAAATAAAAGAATTTTGCATGGATTTCTTGGAAAAGAAAAATATTTAAAGTTTGTCTTAACATTAATATCGATTTATTTATTATTATTTATAGTATTTTATTATACTCTATAATATATATTATACAAAATGTAGCCATAAAGGGAGTCTTTGGATTTTAAAATAGACTTCCTTTTAAATTTGTGTTCATTCATTTATTGAATCCTTTTTCTTGTAAAAAAATATTATTGTTTAAAATACAATATTTGTTGTGACTTTTAAAATTTTGTATTCTTATCCTTATTCAGATTTATTTCTTTTACTGTATTTTTGATTATTTATAGTATTTTATACTATATAATTCATAATAGAACATAATATTTGTTGTGACTTTTAAAATCTTTTAATCTTATTCTTATTCAGCATTATTTCTCGTACTGTACTCTAAGGAGACAACAGGTCTTTATATATACACTTATAATCTGGTCGTCTGCCTTGCTCATGTTAATGATGGCCAGGACTGTGTGTGGAGGCTTTTGTTTTGGTTGGGGAATGTCTTGAATTGATAGGAGCGAAAATGAGTTGGCCATTTCAAGCATCTGGACGGGATTCAGAGTGAGTTGGGTAAGGGGATGTGACGATTGGTTAATGACATTAATCAGAGGTACTATACAAATCGGAAGTATTTAAGGTCTCTTACTTTATTTAATACAACAAATTCGTAGACAAATATGCCTTAACAAGTAACAATTCAGTTTGATAGATAATTTAAGATATTTAATATAGATACTTTTTTCTATTTGCGTTTAAATAAGTGATTTAAATAAAGATATAAACATAGTCGTAATCATGATTCATGATTTCACCCCGTTAGCTCCATGTTTAATGCTCGAATGCAACCCACTTTGGTTCCCATTCATGTTCGTGTTTTATCGATTCTCATGCAAGATCTGGTCACGCCATCTTAATGCTACATTTACTTTTAGCTCCTTTTTTTATTGCTTTATTAGACATTTTTGGTCAAGTTTTCGTGGTCAATTTCTGGTTGATTCGATTATCTCATGTCTATATATGGTTGAGCATGAGTTGCTTGAATTTCCTAGTTAATCTCCAGCTAGCACGACCTTAAAGCAATTAGCTTTAGTTGTTCTTCCGCTCCTAAAATTGAACCTTTTGGCTGGATCCTTTGCTCCTTTGGCAAGCAATTGATTTACGCTTTGCTACGCTTTGCAAATTGTAAGAGAGGAGTGGCAAAGGAGCAAGAGGAGAAGGAAGAGCCGACAAACCATTAGCAAAGGACTCAAAATACAAACACACAAATTGGCACACATTTTGCATAGGACTTAGAGGACAATCTTCGGTGTTCTTTTTGCCGTCGATAGCTATCCCGTTCTTTAAAGTTTTACAGATGATGACAAAATAATAGAAGCTTATGCTTAAAGTAACAGATTTATGACAATATTTTACTATTTATGGGGTTAATATTTATGTTTTTTTAGGGAAGTGTTATGGAAACTATATTGACATTAATTTTAAGAGATTATTTATGTATTCTTTTTATAGTAAGTAACTACTACTTTATACTTCTTTTTATATAAATTTTAATTTATTTTGGATTTGTAAAGTTTTTGATTTTTAAGGCTTATATAAAACTTTGTTTTGTTAACGTCCAAACTATCCTAATCACCTCTCACCTGTTGCATCTGATAAATCGTAGTAATATTATACTAAACCCAGCTGTACAGCTTCCTTAACCCTTGGCTTAACCCTTTCCGAATGTGAATGTGGAACCCGATTACGTCCTTGACAGCTACCAAAGACTTTTGTCAATACCACTGTCGAACTATAGGCCATGAACCCGAGCTAAAGTTGAACTAGAAGGATAAATGTAGAATGTGGAAAATAGAAGGTAAAAAATAGAAGGGAAAGGAAATACAGGTTCCAAAAGGTGAACACACACGCACACACAAAGAGGAGCTGGAGCATCAAAGAGCTTTTAATTAATCAAGAGGCAATCCACTTTGGCGTTGGAAAACTTTGGCCAATATGCCAATACCAATTGGAGTAAGTCAACTTACCATTCCATAGCTCCTGGCTCCATCCTGTTCCACTTTTTTCCTCTCTCTCCCTCCCTAGGTTAGTACCTCTTCCTTTCTGCTTTGAAGCCTGCACTCTGTTGACCATATCCCCTACCTGGTTGGGGCTTAAATCGTTTTCTTTGTGCTCCTTTGCCATATCTGCCCAGCACATGCATTTATCGATTGGTTATACTTGCCTTTCCTTAACCTCTTTTTCCGATTTTACATTGGCATACTTGATAGATAGCTTCGATTTGTAAATGTCACTTGGTTTATTAAATATGAATTAAATCTACTTCAACAGCTGGATAGCATTTGAGTGTATTATTTAGTTTATTTCTTTTATAAAATAATTGTAATAATAATAATGCATTACTTTGCAGCTAGCATCAATTTGGTACTTGTTCATTTTTAGTTTAAGAAATTTGAATTATTTATTTCCAACAAAAATTGGCACCAAAATATTGCTTTTCATAACATTTAAGCTAAGATCAATCGTATAAAAGCCTTAAAAGATACACAAAAGTTAAGTATACGATAAACAGCCATAAAGTCGTGCAACAAATTAGCCAAAAGATTTGTTAGCCAAGTAGCCCAGAAATCCCAAAGGGATCAGTTGCATTGTTAGATATATGACAACTCAAAAAAAAAGTTAAACTTTTCATTGCCTGTATAAACATATTTTTCATAGCTCTCCACCACCCAACCGCCAAAAACAAGGTCTTTAAAAATTAAACACGCGCCACAAAAAAAAAAACGTTTAAAAAGTTGCACCCAAAATAAAACAAAAACAAAAAAAAAGAAGAAATTATATACGGGAAAGGGAGACGAAAAGTGAGCTCGTTTTAACTTTTATTTACACGAAATAAAATGAAAATCACCCGAGAGCACAAGGGCTAAGCATTTTAAGAGCGTTTAAAAAGGCAAACGTTAAGATGCGAAATGTGTGTGTGGGGTTGAGGCGGCACGTGGGTAAATATTTTTACTTAATTAGGCCACACGACCACCCAAAAAACGCGAAAAAAGAGCCTCAAAATTTGCTTAAAAGCGCGTGAAAAAGTGCGAAGCACATTTTGTAAAATAAACAAACCAATTTAATTACATTTAAGCGACACGCGAGTGTCCCTTTTTCCTTTTTCCTGAGCATGACAAATGAGATAAGAGAAATATAAAAGTATGACTTGGTAAAAAACAAACTGTAAACCAGAGAGAAAAGAATCCTACATGGCAGGCCACCTTACTCCTTAAAGTTTCATTTCGTTTCGATGAAGATATATATTTTTAATTTCATCAATTCGATTAACAACAAAAATAGTCACACACACAAAGGCAAGGAATCAAAAGAGAGCAAAATGCAATCATGTTGAAAATATTTGCATATGCCAATACCCTCGGAACCCTGCTCTGCCTCCTTTTGCCGACCGGAAACGGAAGTAAACAATGGCCAGGAACCCGTCACAAAAAGCCAAAAGGGAAAAAGTGCCCCGTCGTCGATTTAACCCCCCTCTCCACGCGAAAAGAGCCAAAAGCGTTCCAATAAAAATGCACCGAACAATATCGAAAAAAGCTGCAGAAAAGGGAAAAATTCAACGCCAAAGAAATAAGTCAAGCCAGAAAGGAAGAAGGGCCCGCCATTGATGATGAAAAATCGAAAATGGATGCTCGTTTTTGGATTGCCCATCCATTGTTGGTTCGTTCCGAGAACGGAACTCGAAAAGGGCAATAAAAAAAAATCGAATGAAAACGCTGAAAACAAAAAAAGGAAAACGGTTCGCACACACGGAAAATGGCTAACTACATGAAAGGGGGCGGCACTGAAAATAATATGATGACTAAAGGCAAGGAAAGCGGCATTGTTCCTGTCAAACAAAAAGAAAAATAAAAAAAAAAAAATTAAAAAAAAAAAGGGAACGGGAACCCAGGGGGCGATTGTGCTTTTATTTTTCATGCCCCGGAAAAATATGTGCAATTTCTTGTTGATCGATGGCAAGCGAAAACTGAGATATGGCAAATATTTTAAACGAAGAAGGATTTTGTAAAAAAAGACAAGAAGTCAATGGAAAAACGAAATTATATTATTTTTTAAGGAAACATTAGGAGAAATATTGACATTTTTCTGCTACAAAAAAATATGATAAGATCTTCATATTTTTTGTAGCATAAAAATGTCATTATTTCTTCTATTGTTTCTTTCGCTAAAATCTGACACCTGTTGGAAAAATATTTGATACCAAAACAATTTCCATTAAATTTCCTAAATAAAATTTTATTTCCAGTTTTATTAGTTTTCTTTTACTATTGTAAAACATTTTTCCATAAAAATAAGTGGGGCATTTGTTCACTAATCAAAACGACAGAGAATTGTGTCTTTGTCTTATCAAAAGTTCATCCAAAGGTGGGTTTTTTTTTGTTTTTAATTTTGGCACCTTGTAAATGATAAGTCTCTCTAAAAAAATTCCTTAAAAAAGCAAACGACTAAACAGTTAATTAAAAATATCATGAATGACTAAAAAATTGCAGTCATTGTTTAATTAATTAAAGATATTATATTTAGGGTAAGGTACATATTTATATAGAATTGCTGTGACTTCAATTCTTGCTTTAAATATTAATAGATTAAATGCGCATTAGAAATACTCCTTCTTTGTGATTTTAATTATCTATGAATATGTAAATAACATATTAAATGATTTTATACTTAATATTACAATTGTTTCGAGATGATTCACTCAGAAAATAAACAATGTTATTATTAATGAACTATGAAGTATTACAACATGTCGCTTGTCTGGCTGAAGGAAATTAAAAAAATATATATATTCGTGTATTAAAGTGACAATAATTTGCATATGTGCAACACCAGATTGTGCATATTTTGACACTTTGGCCTGCAGCTGCTTTGGCCAGGGAATGGCAGGCTAGCTGCCACCGCCGACGACATAGATACAGAATCAGATACGAACCGAGAGATACGGAGATACGAGTGCTTGTGCCCTGGACAATATTTACCCAGCCTGCTACCGTCAGAGATAAATACTGGCAGATAAGCGTCGGCTGCGTTTTCGTTTTCGTTTTGCAATTCAAATTGCCAACCTCAATGGAAACTCCAGTGCGGCGATGCAAAACTGCGAACAAGATATGGCCAATGAGATAAGCGCATATCACAAATTGAGCTTAATGTCACGGCTTGACAACGAAACTTTAGAAATGATTGCCTGCTTTGGGTATTATTAAATAATTTTAGAAACTATTGACTTTTAATAGGTACCTTTTCATTAATGAAATTGAAAGCATATATTATCAGTAGAAGCGCGTGTGTTTCTTTATCTTTAAGTACTTTGAAGTGCACAGTGAACTTTTTGCGGTTAGTTTGATTAGATTATTATCATAAAGTGTACATTAAAATACCAATAATTAGCTTAAGATTTTAAAATTCATTTAATCATAGTAATAAATTCACTCTTTGTAATGTAAACCAAGTATAAATATAAACCTTTTTCTAAAAATGCAGCATAAATCTATAAAAAATCACAATTAATGATTAAACTAGTGAAAAATAATATTTTTAATAATTAACTATCCCTCATTACATTTCAGTTTCTAAATAAATGAAGTCTTTAGTAACTTAGAAAGGCAGTAGTAAAATTTGATGAGATTTTAATCAAAAAACCCAACTTTTGTTGCTGACAGAAGGCTAAGAATGATATGTTCTCCTCACTTGGCCAAGTTCATAGTCCCGAAAATATGAACTTGAGTGTCCGTTTTTGGCTTACGGACATCACTGGCCCTATTCCGCTCCATTGTTGGCCAAAAACAGCTGCCTGCAACGCATCCATCAAAAGGCGAGCCCGGCAACAGAGGCTTCCGACTGGCCAAAAAAACAATGGATGGGAACATCAGTCAAGTAGATGTAAGGGCCTCCACGAACTGATGAGGTAAACAATGTCAAAAGCCAGTTGCCAAGGGCCCTTTGTTGTGATTTATATTGATGAGGGCAAGTTCCCCAAAGGAAATTGAACGCACTTGGCTCGCAATGAATTGAAGGAGGCCCGGGGCCTCGGCTCCTGAATCCGATTACTGGCCGCCGGCAAACAAAGCCCACAAAGTTCCCATCTCATCGGCTCCGATTTTGTGCCAGGAAACCAGGAAATCCATCGCTGACACTGGAAATTCGCCGCTCAGCAATTTCTGTTTCGTCTTTCCGGGATACAGGACAAAGGGTTTGAGGTCGGTGATCGAGATATTCGCACGCTTCGACATTATTCCCGTGATGTAGACGTCGTCCAGTCGAAAGTAGGGTGATGGCTGGACCTCCTCGTAGAGCCTCTTGGCCACATCTGGACTATAGATTACCGTGAAGCCAGGACAAAAGTCCGGGTAATGACTGTCGGGATATTCGCTGAAACTCACGCGCCATTTGGACTTGAAGGATCGTATCACTCGGGGATTCGGATTCTTGGAACAAAATAATACGTTCTCTCTCCGCTGTAGAATATTGTCCAAGGTTTTATTGGAAGCTTCCAGGGGTTCCGCTAGGTTATCTAAGAGTAACCTGGTATTCACGAATATGTCGTCATCGATTTTCATCAGCAACTTGGCATGGTTGCAGTGCGAATTGAACCACTTGAGAACCATCACATGCTTGTACGTTATATTCTCGTAAGTGTCTATAAAGTTCCCCTGAAGTAGATCCCCAAACAGAGACTGTTCCTCAATCAGCTCTGTTTGCATTGAATCATTTGGAACGGCTCCCAAAGCAAATATCAACCGCAGGGGAGAGTCTTGAACGGAACTAATGCCACCCCAAGTCTCCCGTATCACTGAACGCTTCTCAAAGTTATCCGGTGCCGTGTGGATAAGGATTAATCCCTGGGTTTTCACTCCACAGGACGGTTGTTCTATGGTGTATGAGAAATTTGCAAAGTCCATTAGGAGCTCTCCGTTTGTGGAGTTTTCCAAATATGTTTTTTCCTTTATGGCAGGACTTTCTACGAACTCCGTTTCACTGGGAGTTGTAAGGTAGATTATAAGGAGCACTTTTAGCAAAATAATTAAAACTATTACGGATCGTATGGCGGCCATTTTTCCCCGAAATTTGTTTTACGATCCGTACTAGACGGTATCCCGTAGCCAACTATCTGGAGTTCCGCAAATCAATTGGCTATACTTGTCAAATATTGGTACTTACTGATACCGCAACGGGACAATGTTTGATTAATTGGAAGTATGCTGATAATGCTCTTATGACACTTGATAGTAATAAATAAAAAATTTATTTGAGGTTTAATTATTAAAATTAAATAGCATTTTATTTACTATAATTTTGAATTTAATTAATTTTTTATTCAATTTATATTGTTCTTATATTTTTTATTTTATGCTAGTGTCATACACGCACAGAGGGGTCCATTATCTCATAAAATTTTACCTCAATTGGCAGATAAGCCCAAAAATAATGATACCGGATTTACTGATATGAGATGTCTGGGAAAGAATATAATAAATAACTACACTTAGGAAGAGAACAAAAAAGCCCGGCATTAGATATTTTTTGGAACATATTGTTAATTAATTTTTTTGGGGTCAGATCAGTCAGATTTTGATGTTACACCATAATTATCAATATGGCATGGTAAGGAACACTTTAAGAAGTACAAACTACGCAAGAGAACTAAGATGTCATTCACCAATGATTTATATCTATTTATATATTGAAAACGGAATCAATTATAAACCAATGATTTATATCTATTTAAATATTGAAAAGGGAATTAATTATAAACTATACAAAAATATTAAGCAATCTTTAGTCTCTTAAAGTAAATAAATTTCAAGGCTGCTCTGTATTTGAATTCCTCCTCCTATATTTAAATTTTCAGGAGTGATTTCCTTCATCACACTGACAACTTTCGATTTCGCTTTTAGAAAGTAACTGAACGTCTCTTTTTTACTTACTTTTACATGGCCTTTCGCCTGCAAATTAAATGCCCGTTACGTCAATTTCTGTGCAACTAAAGTTTTCATTTTCATTTTCATTTTACCTCACTTGTTTTTATTTTGCGAGTTTTTCTTTTGTTCCATCGCGGCATGGAAATCGGCTTTTTTCCCGCCTGTTGAGCATAATTTGCATAGCCATGCAAATTGTTGAGGATTTTCATTTAATTGATGGCAATGGCAACATTGTTGCAGATTGCACACAATGCGTGCACGCTTTTATACAATATTATGGCAATTAATGCCTTTACTTCTCTCTTTTTTAATCCATCCGCATTTTATTTATTTTAATATTTATTAATGTGACAGGAATTTGTGGGCTGAAAAGGGAAAGTGTTTGAAGAAATTGTAATGGCATATGTACTGTACTCAGACTCTGAGACCCAAAACCTATAAACTATTATAATAAAAATGAATACAATTTATAGATTTCAGTTTTTATTGGGTGTTTAGGACAATGGGAAACATAAATACCTATCATAATAACATAAAAACATTGAATTTTAAATGCAGCAAAGGTCTGTTAACCTCATAAAGCCGTTGTGCTCCATTTCCGCATTATATTTAAAAATCTCCATGTGGGCGACTGACAATAGTAAGAGGCATCGATCGAAATGTAAAGTTACCAATTTGTTTCTCTTACTCCAAATATTTAAATTAACTCAATTTGTCAGATCGTGAGCTGACTGCCACTCGGCCTTGACCATTAAAAGTGGGAATCATAATAAAGACTGACTCATCGAGATGCAGGGGCCTTTGACACCTACTACGCCCCTCACAGCTGCCCGATTTTCCAGATGGTCTCGGAACCAGTTTCACGTTAATCGATCGCCCTTGAAGATTCTGCTGCTGCTTCTGTTGAGTTTTCTGCCTCGTTTCAGGTCTCATTCACAAGATGCACAACAAGTTTAGGTTGGTTTCTTTCGTATTCCTCGCATTTTTTTTTCTGATTTTGATTATGCATATACGGCTTTAATTGGGCTTGTCGGAGTACCGGGGGCAACCTTTGCTGGCCTGTAATTTGTACCTACCGAAGACCTTATCAATTTATCAAAAAAACGCGGTCCCCATTCGTCTTGCATCTCATTAAGGACCCATGATTATTTCTGGCCTGACAGCAAGATGTCAAAATATTGTGACATGATGTACGTACATCTTTATGAGACGAGTGTGGGAATGGTGATGGCACTTTAATTGGGGTACTTGTATTTTTTATGAGCCTCAAAAAGGTTGTAATTTATTATGAAGGCTTACGGAGGAAACTCAGGTATGTGCTTTTGGTTATTAATAATTCTTTTATGGAAAATAATACCACAAAATCATGACTTTTAAAAGTAAAAAACCATAATAATTGTTACATATATTCAAAAATAGAGTGTATTAAATATTTATCCCTGACTTTCAACCACAAACATCCAAAATAAAATCCATTAAATTGGCAGTTTTGTTGCAAACAAAAACCAATCAAAGCCATTTTTATTTAAACTGATAAATATACAGAAACAAGAGTCATTAGAAAGCAAGCTCAATAAGGAAATAGATTGTTATAAAGTTCTGTGCTGCCATTGGCCATTTATCAGAATCAATTTGACCCACTTATGGCCACTTTTTCCATTTCATTGAGCCAATTTTTCAGGCCATAACGACACAGCTAAGCTGAAATCGACATTGACTTCACCTTCCACACAAATGGAAAACTTCAAACACATTTATATCGGCCGCACTTATCGCATTTCGTTGCGAATTTCCTTTAATTGCTGCTAATTTTTGCCATTGCCTAAAAGGCGAAGGCGAAGAAAAAAACTCACAAAAATCTCTGCAACAATTGGCCAATTGCAATCTTCATTAGGCTTATCTTTTGCACTCAGTTCAGGCGGCCTTTCGGTTTTCGACGCCGCTTTGAGCAAGTTTTTCACATAGTTTCATTAGCCTGCTGGCGGTCCGGCAATTTCCGCAGTCTTTTTGCATACTTTTTTTGATTTTTAATTGTCTTAAGTGCTTTGGGTGTAATTTGTTTACATTGCAGGCGAAAGGTTGATGTTCGAAATTACGACACTTCTCTTTTAAATTCATAAAACCTCAGCACTTACTGTCAAATAAATCAAGAGTCTACATTACTATCAAAATTCAACGCATCAGGAAGTAAAATGGAGGAAGACTTTGTACGTGGAGACATTTATGAATATTTACTTCGACGCCATCAGTACAATTATCCAATAGATGGAAGCGACAAGAGGTGGGTGAAGCCTCAAATAATGATCCTATTTGCCAGCGGAGATGTGAGCAAGGCTTTGGAGATCATTGTCAAGGACCTGAGGCATCCAATAGGCAGCGGCCTAGTGGTCACCTTCCTCGTGGAGGAGAGTATCCGGGAAGAAGTGATCAAGAAGCTACGTGCCAGCTTACAACCCATGGATGAGCGCATACAACGCCATCCGAGTTTTCTGAAATCAATGAAGATTATCGATCGCATGAAGTGCCAAACCGTTCACATGGAGGAATTCGATGAGGAAGACACCAAAAAGCGATATGGTCGCCGGATGAACGGATCGCCGATCGTTGTCTTGGACTTTCCCCAGTACTATTTCGGAGATACGCCCACGGCCATAGTGACCATGAGTACCTTTCGAACCATCAGCGAAGCGGTAGGACTCTACAGGCGAGAACGCATCGCCTTCGAGGCAACCTCCGTGTGGTCCGGGAAGTTGGCGCAGTGCTTCGATTTGGTAACCAGAATTCCGGAAGCCACAAACTGGACATTCAACAGCAGCAGTCACAACATAAGGAAACCCACCAAAACCAATATGGTGGTTTTTGTTGAAAAAAACATTCACTACGAGTTTCATGACATTAATGGCAAGATGAACACTATTGCCTTTCCCATTGTACCTGTGCTGCAGGCCATTGATCCATCTGAGGGTAAATTTAATGAAAGCTAGTTTTTAGGATAGTCCAAATAAAATGTGTATAGAAAATCTTCAAAAGAAAGCCATGGTACATTATCCTAACTTGCCTTGGGTTTTTTTTGTCATCTGTTTGCATTTCCTTGATTCTTGCACCAGCTTTGCGCTATTTGTCCTGATCCCCTCCTCGTCCTCATCTCGCCATCTCGAATCGCATCTTTATGCAAATACCGAGAGCTGTAAGCCAAGCGACAATAAGCGAACAGCTGCTTTGGCACACACGGCCAAGTGCTTTTGGCCAACTCCAAGTAGCTGCAATGTTTGCCCTCAGTCTCGGTTTGTCTGCTTATGCTTGGAGCTTGGCTTGGCCAAAATTGTCACGTTTTGGTCAGTGGGCTAAAATGTTTGCCAGCTGTTGCCAATGCATTCGCCAGCAGGTCAAACATGCACCAAATTTCAGTAAACTTGACAATATTGGTTTTGGAGTAGATGAAATAATGAAAATATTGATTGAGATAATAATGGTTTATTTATAGAATAGTCTTGATAATTTGAAGATTAAACTGTGGGATGTATTTGTAGTTGGTGTTAGCATTTGAGATGGTTTTCTATCATGAAAAATATACACATTGAAACTTTAGAAATATGTGAAAAGTAAGAGTGTTTATTGTTAAAATAAAAATCACGACAAATTTATATAAACTAGCTTAGTATTTCCCTTAATTGTTTAAGGTTTGGCTTTTTTATAAAATATTTAAATTTTATTAGAAAATATTCGACATATTTGTTACAAATAAATTCTACTTAAAAGCCACAAGAAACCAACACTAAAGAACGCTTTAAGCTAGTAACTTTAAATGCCAGCTTTAAATTACAAATAATCAAATAATTAAATCAATAAAAGAAAGCTCGCAAATATGCTATTGGAATTAAAATTCAAACCCAATCGTCCGCAAAACATTTAATATTCATGAAGAAAATAATTCCCCGCCTCCGGGTGCAATGACATGTAAATATTTGATTGCCAATATTATGCAATAAATGCAAATATTTAACAGCAAATGCTTTGGCACACTTTATGCGAGTGTCAAACGGAAAATCCATACCTTTGCCTATTGAAAAGTAATTAAGATTTTTTACGCAATTACGCTGCGGGGGAAATTCTGTTGAATAGAACCTGGCAGGCACTTAAATTTACACGTCATAATTAAAATATAAACAAAATAGAATTAAAAATAAATAAATGCAATTTGGCATATTTAAAACCGCAAAAGGATTTAACTGACAAAACAAATTTAACAAATGCTGTCATTTAAGCCAATGCACTATGGGGAATTTGCCCATTTTTGTGGTATTAATTAATAACTTGTTAACTAAATAAGATTTTTGGAAACGGTTTTTTTATTATGATTATGGACACCGTTAGAAATATTTTTTTGGAAAAATGGGCGTGGTTCCGCCCACCCAAATTTTTTTTTTTTATTTTTTAAGTAGACTGACAATAATGCAATGATGCAATGCAAATAATATGATTGGAAAACAATTAAAAATAACAAATTTTCTTAGTTTTTAAGCTCTTTGGCATGCAAAACGGTTATATTCTCATAAGATTGATCGATGGCTTCAAATTTGCATGGTAAAAGGCTTATAACTTTTGTGGCAAGGGCCTCATGTTTATGTTTTTGAATTCTCTTCATAAGGTTTGTTGAAAAAAAAAACAGGATCTAATAAATCTAATGCTCTATTGAAAACATTCGTGAAAATATTGACTCTACTATGCTGACGTGCCTGGTGCAGTTTATTCGCCTTATAATAGTATGTTTTATTGCGTGCTTCTGACGCTTCTTCGTCATAATAGCCGACTGGAGGTATGTTGCTTTATTTATTTTCCAATTATTGGTTCTCAATAACATTGAATTTGCCAATATAAAGTTTTAATGGTAGCATC